>CM029537.1:6546880-6875778 GCA_017141395.1 Laodelphax striatellus | reverse complement strand
CTGGGATTTGTAATTGTACACAAAGCACGACCGTTCGTTACTTTTATTAGCGATTCAGGTATTTCTAAGCCTTTGATGTTTCTGTAACGTAATACACCATCTCCGTTTTCAATGCCCTTGACTTTCATGCTAACAATACGCGATGTTCTAGCTTCAATCGAATAATCGAATAAACAACTCTCAATGGAAGATTTTTTATTTGCATTGTCTCTTTGATCTGGATTATAATACAGGATAGGTATCATTTTTCCACGCAATATTATTACATTATTTACAAAGTCAAGTGTGCAATTCAATTTTTTCATATTATCTAAACCTAACAACAAATCGAAATGACGATGGAAATCAAATAGATAAAATTTCAATTTTTGTTTCCCTAACATCTGGATGTCACAGCTGAAATTTTCTTTTGTAGTACCAAATATGACTGTAGTAACATGATTTGATTTGTTGAGTATTTTCATTGTCTAAAACCACATTATTTTAACATTATTCATAAAAATCAAGCTCAAAGACAGAATTTAGTAAAATCTTGAACAAAGTACCTTTTACAATTTCCATAACGTTTCACCCCTATTCAAAATTAATTCCTGAGCAAATAAATCGATCAAGTCATTATTTCTCACGTATAGATCAATAATATTGAATAAAAAACACAATTTCATCAAAAAAGTTGAGAATTGGTCATGTAAAAATCCTTGAGTACACGCATTTGTTTCTTTTTGAAAAGTCATAAATGCAAAACAAAGTCGAGGTTCTATCTTACATTCTTGCTTGATCAAAATGTGCCAAATTTGACAAAATCTAGGGAATTTCACCATCAAACTAATGAGATGTTATTTCTTATTAAAACCCTCATTTTGACTCAGTTCTAAAATGTCAAGACAACTGCAATACCTTGTCGAAAACTTGATTTCGATATTTTTTATCTTGATATTTATAATCATGTAAAAAGCTGGTTCTCACAATAAGGGGGTTTCTGCGACTGAGGCAATATAATTATGTCAAAATCTTTCTCCGGGCATTGACTTTCTGAAAGGTTATTTGACGTTTTCCGCATAGCAATTTTATTACAAACCCTTAAAAGTTGTAATTAATACGAATAATTTTATTCAAATTTTCTTTCAATATTATAGTAAATATGAATTATTTAAGTTTAGTATGAATGGTTGCTAAACTTTCATTCATATTAGAAACTTTCTTTCAGAAATGTTTTCATAGAAAGTTTGAATTCAGTGAGAGAAGTAAATTCAAGCTGATTTAAACTCAGTAATGCCCGGTTTTTCAGTCGCTCAATAGACAGTGTTTATGGATCCAATAGCACTATCGAATCAATAACCATGTGTTTTCAAATGCAAAAAAAAAGTTATTGATTCAATAAGTTTATTGAACGACTGAAAAACCGGGCATAAAAGAGGTAGAGAGTAACATACCACTTTGAAAGAATCGAATATCTTAGATTTTACCATTTTGATTGCTTATGGAGATTAACATCAAAGATCTCACCAAAGAATATGTCATGGATTTTCTAACATCCTCTTTCATCTCACCAAAGATAATTGAATCTATAATTAATCTAATCTAAGTAGTAGGACTGTCTTTGATCTCATTTAGTACCTGGCAACAGTTATTAGAAAGCGTTTGCTTCAATCAGAGGCTGTAAACGCTGTGGCTTCACAAACAGCGATTAATAGCTAATTGTAGTAATTAATTAATCAATTAATAGTACACTATACTCTGTTCAGGGAAAGGTGAGACGATGTAAACAAACCTGCGCGTGCGAGAGTCAGCTAGACCGATTCACATTAGAACTACTGAAATAATATTATTATTATTTATTTATTTATTCACATACAAAAGCTCACAGAAAACTCCATGAAGAGCCTTATTGACATACAATAGATTCAATAACAAAACAATAATGAAAGTCAACCTAGAAAGATTATCTGTATTACGTGATTCCAGTCTGACCTCGAATGAATATATATTGTGAACTGGAATTGGGCAGAAAATTTATCGAAAACCGCTGTGAATCATCGCTTCTATTCGCACACAAATGCAATCAGCTTGTTTTGACCGTGAACAGAGTATAGTAATAGTATTTGTTATTACTTTGGTTGTTGTTCACAAATTGCGGACTGCGGAGTCATCATTTTGTAGACGGAATCGGCCTTTTTGCTAATGATTTCAGATTTTTAAAATGGTTACTCCATGGAGGAGGTATTTTTAAAGGATAACCGAGGATAATAATAATAATAATTCCGTGTAACCTGGCTGGCACAGGTCTGATGTCAGAGTTTTTAGGTCACTCCTGATCAGTTCAAAGGTCTCTGACGTGACTTAACGACTGTTTTTTAGGCAGCCGGGACCGACGGCTTAGCGTGTCCTCCACCACTAATCGAGGATAATCGGTATTTTGACAATCGAGGGAATTTTTAGAGGTTGCCGTATAAAAACTCCCGTCTTCTCCCGTCTTTCGGAGGAGACGTTAAGCCGTCGGTCCCGACTGCCTAAAAAGTAGTCGTCATATCTCATCATCACCCCACTCATTACCCACGCACAAGCCTAGAGCTCATGTGGGCATCATCCTCAGAAAAACAAGGAATTTTCGGTGGTTGTCAAAAATGAGAATATTCTACACAAACGAGGGAATTTTCGGGGGTTGTCAGAATATTGAAAAGGGAGTATTTTGACAGCGAAGGGAATTTTCGAGTGGTGATGGAAGGAAAAAGGGAGATTTTCAGGGAAACGCTTAGAGACTGGTAGCACTTCAAATTCTACGGGTTTGCTGGGAATTTTCGAGGGAGGTTTTCAGTGATCGAGGGGAAGTTTGCGGGGGTTGGCAGCCGTGGTGCCTGAAGGGGGGTGAATTTGTGCGGTACAGTCTGTTCCAAGAGTGGCGAGTTGTGGCTGGGGTAGTTTTGCGTTGATAAGCGTCGTGTTTGTGTCAATTTCGAAAACTTGTTTCTCGGTGATAAGAAATCTTGCACTATCAGTCAGCTGATAGATAGTGTCCAGTGTGTGTGGGCCTCAGCAGTCTTCAATGTATCGTGTGCGGCGGCCTTGCCAGCAATGAAGGTAGGCCTTGCCGAATCTAACCTTAATCTGTGTT
This sequence comes from Laodelphax striatellus, assembly GCA_017141395.1. Taxonomy (NCBI): domain Eukaryota; kingdom Metazoa; phylum Arthropoda; class Insecta; order Hemiptera; family Delphacidae; genus Laodelphax; species Laodelphax striatellus. The sequence goes on along the minus strand of CM029537.1, from coordinate 6,872,666 downwards.
TTTATCACTATTGGCTTGAGGGGGGTGATACCCACATGAGTAGGCCTACTAAAATTACAACAACTGAATGAATCTTCACTTCTAGGTGGCTTCCTAGCCACTGTTTTGAATGTCAGTGCTGCCTCATCAACATTGTTAAGGTACCCTAGACATGAACTGTTTAAACAAAGCAAACCATGCTATGAATGTCTAGTATTGTGTGGTTACCTGTTTTATTCAAGGCTATTTCATTGGATCTATCATAAGGAAGGGATGATACCCTCATGAATCCCTAGATTATAAGAGTTGAATAAAGCAGGTGGGTTCCAAACCACTGATTTTAAAGCATATTATGTCATCAAAAAAACGATCACCCATCCAGAGGAGAGGCGTGCTTTGACCAATCCAAGTGATTACAATAATAAGTATTTCAATAATTATTTACATGTTGAAACCAGAGGCCTGCCTCATAAAACTTACAAGTCCTATATTACAGGAAAAAGATGGACACATACTAGATTTATAAATTTATTGCCTAGTGTACTTTGCTTTGCTACTCATGTCTAGTGAGAGTTCGCCTATTTCCTGATTCACAGAGCTTTTAGATTTTTATGACAAAGACCCCAAAAGTGTAATATTTGAGAAAACTTCAAGTCAACCTTGAATATTTCCATCATATATCAAACTCGTTAAATTAATGTTATATTTAATAGTGAATAAACTATGTAACTCAGTCACTAGCAATTAACACTATATTATCATAAGAAAAATAATAAGCAATTAGTACATCCCGAACACATATCTTTATAGCGAGGTGTAGGCCTATACTTATTCATAAAAATATTCAGAAATGATTCAATGTATAAAATGTCTTTGTTCTATTATTTGTATAGTTTCCAACTTTGTATTGTGATTATTTCTGTTGAAGTGTTGAATAAACTTTGATTTGATTTGATTCTGAAGGAGATGCCCACTTGAACCTTAGACTTGTGCTTGGATGATGGGAGATAAATTCAACAATTGCTTCCTAGGCAACAAGTACTGACGAAGTAATCACATTCTAAATTTTTTAATTAGGCTACCCTTGGTATTCAAGGACTGAAATTTAAACACAGGCCAAAACAACGTTTTAGCGTATGACAATACCAGTACTGTATTTTGAATTATGCTACATCTTCAATTAAATTAATTCTTCAAGTCATGATTAACTGGGAATAATTATTAGATAATTGAGATTTTGTTGTATATTGTTCATAATTATGATAATAATATCCCCTAAGATTACCTCGAATTGTGTTATAATCAGATTCATTTAATTTGACGCTTGGCATTAGATAGATAGATAAGAAGAGATAGAGATATATTATGTCTTTGTCATCGTACTTTACGGTCTATCTATCTATAGCATGATCCTTTTAAATTGTCAGAAATCAGCTGTTTCGGTAATAATTAAACAGTGATTTCGACACAATAATCAAAAGGCTTAAAAGTCTTGAAGACCTTTAAAGTCTTTAAAAGACCTTTTTAAAGAAGACCTTTCAAAGAATAACTTTAAAAGACCTTTTCAATAATCTGCGAGATTCAGCATTTGTAGGTTAAGTATTGTGATATTGCTCGTCGAAACATAATTATGTTTTCTGACAAGTTAAAAGGATCCTGCTATATCTATCTAATGCCAAGCGTCGAATTAAATGAATCTGATTATACACACCAGCAGTATACCATTTAATGGCCAATTCGACCAAATGACAAGTCGGACAAGAGGGTAGCCACCCGAAGGTCAATGTAGGACAGCCATAAAAAGAAGTTTTCCGAAAGTTTTTCGCTTGTATGAGTTTTGGTTTGGTTGAAAGGGTGCAATAAGGATACATATTGGAATATAAGTCTAGAGAGAGGGTTGAATCTGGGTCAGAACTTTGGGTACCTCCTTCCTTTGTTCCCCTCAATTTTGATATTGGTGGCCGCTTTCAAAAAAGTTTATAATCGATCCAACCAACGTATCATTCATAATATTATACTGTACATACTATGCAACTGCGGTGTCTTCTTATTTTAACATTCGTTCTGTTTTATGTAATTCTTACTTTTATTCTTATTCTAGTTCTCGTTGTTTATCTTCTTCTTCTTTTTCCTCTGCTCCTCCTCCTCCTTGTCCTCTATCTCATCCTTTTCCTTCTTCCTCTCCTCACCTTCTATCCTTTCTTTCTTTCTTCTTGCTCCTCTTTTTCTTCTTATTCATCTTCTTGTTTTCTTCTTGTGTGTGGGGGTGTGTGTGTGCATGAATGATGATTGAAGAGCTTTTAATGTAGGACCAATATATACTCAGTGCGAGGGGGGTGGATTGTAAATGTATATTCTAAGAGGGTTGCATCTTTCACCCCCTCCCCTACACCTACAATAGAAGGTATGAAGAAGAGAAGTATCTTCAGCTGATATCGAAGATCTTTCCGGCCCCTAACTTCACCCCTTATATACTAATGGCTTTTTAAACAACATTTTATGACCTACTACTCATCATCTTCGATCTCATCATCTTATTTCTAATTCTTCTTCTTCTTCTTCTTCTTCTTCTTCTTCTTCTTCTTCTTCTTCTTCTTCTTCCTCCCACTTCTTTCGCTCCATTGAATTGAAATACGCTAATGTGTTATCATAAATTGTATAAACGTATGTATTGACTTATGTAGTGAGTACAAAGCCTTTATAATGCCAAACTTTCCTTGGGAGGAACGTCATTAATATGTACCGTATTTATGCATGATCATATTAATATGTTCAGAAATCAGAAATTTTATTGAAAAAATTACACAGAACAAAAAATTATAATACAATAAATTTGGTGTCACATGGGTTAAAAAACCCTGTGCGTGACACAATTGAAAGAGATAAGACAGAATAGTTGAAAGATAGATATTGTTGTAAGATAGAATGGCTACCTTAGGCTAAACTGACAGATCAACTACTGTACTAATTCAAAGCAAAGATTATTCTAATTAATTATATTCTACTAATTTTATTTATTAGTTTAGAATTATTCTATTTCCGCAATTATTCTACTACGTAGATAGAATTGTCTTATAGATTGTCTTTGCTCAAAGTAATCGTGGACATTTTTTAGGTCAGAAATTTTTCTTGTATTTATAATATTACATTAATAATACTATTGTACTGAATAAAAAGACTTGAAGTTGTCAAAACCACATATTTAATAAAACAACGAGATACCGGTTTCGGTTGTTACACCATTATCAATCTCTGGTATACTGAAACTAAAATACAGTACAGCAGAATTTATACTCGTGACCGAGCGCTGTGATTGGGAGTTGAACGGCCTATCAAGGTAAACGCCTGCCATTGGCCTAGGTATAAGCTCCTCCCACAATGGGCGGTTTCGAAAAACGTCATTACTTGTTTGAACAGCCATTGCTATGATGGCTTCGTCTAACCTACAGTGACTATATTGAGAGTTACTGTATAGAGTCACTGTAGTCTAACCGAGCAACTGTGCTGCTGTATCAACAAAAACATTAGTTTGTATGGATCTATACTACTGTATAGAATTTTGATGATTAAATATTGAAGCACTAAAATTCAGTTTAGAGAGCAACACATTATTTATTTAGCGTATGGCTTTTTGTCCGCCGTGAACCTAATTCCACTTAGAATGATTTAAGTCCAAAAGTTCATAAACCACAAGCACAACACAAGAACACGAATTAAATTTTGAACTAAAAATTTAGAGCCCGAAATTTATGTTATTTACACATTAGTTTTGTTCTCACAAAAAGCATGGCGCAATGGGATTGTGTGTCACCAAGCTAGAAGCCTTGTAATGTGACCACTGAGTATCTTAGCACTTAGCAGGATTATTTTAAATTGTCAGAAAACAGCTGATTGATGTACGCTCGTTTACTGACGTTAAATCAGCTGTTTTCTGACAAGTTAAAATAATCCTGTTATAACATAGCTCATACTGTTAAAAGGCCAAGTCATGTGGTTGACGGTAACACCTACCTTGCCACTCAGCTTAGAACTAAGAGCCTAGTGTGGCCTTAGGCTAGGCGTACACCGGTTAGACAAGACGAGATTAGTCACGTTTAGTCACAGTAATTCACATAGTTGCTCATGAAGCAGCACACACCGATGCAATGACTAATCGGTGTATGTTGCTTCATAAGCAACTATGTGAAGTACTAAACGTAACTAATCTCGTCTTGTCTTGTTTTGACTAACCGGTGTACGCCTAGCCTTAGCCTAAGGATAACTACCTCAATGTCACCTTCACTACTACACTGGAAAAAAAACATTTTTGTACTTGTGTTCAAGAATATTAACAATAATAAATTGAAAATATTGAAGAAAACATTTATTACCGTCACACTATTAGCAGCTGGATCAAAACTTTGAAAAGACTGAGATGGGCGAGAACATTACCTTCTATTTTAATTTACTTCTTTACTTATATTTTCAAACGATATAAAGCAATTTCAGTTATCTATAAGTTATAATTACGTTACAAAAGAGTTGGAGGCTACGAGATGTACTATAAATGATAAAATTATCAGACTAATGCCCTGTTTTTCAGTCGTTCAAAAAACTATTGAATCAATAACATTTTTCTAGCATTTGAAAACACATGGTTATTGATTCAATAGTGCTATTGGATCCATAAACTGTCTATTGAGCGACTGAAAAACCGGGCATAAGAAATTCACGATAGGTTTTCCGACCATTATCTCACTGTTTGATTTGGTTCTTACAGTGCAATAATTCGAATTAAACCTGAATAGGTCGCCCGGTTTACTGCATGAAAATAATTAGCATATCTGGCATTCTGCCCACCTGCCTGTCTGTTGCTTCCGCCATTTTGAATTATCTGGAGCGCATCCAAATATTAGGAATTAATTTCGCTGAAAAGCTTACATGCCCGGAAAAGCCCATTTCCCAGCCGGAAAATGCATGGTGGCCTCCATCTTAGTTTTTTCAAGCCGCGTTCGAACAAATGAAATTTCCTAATTTCCTTCCCTCCTCCTTCTCCTCTTCTCCTCCTCCTCTTTCTTTGTCATTTCCCTCTCCTCTCCCTCCGCTTCTCTTTTTCGTCGTCTTCTTTTTCTTCTTCTTATTCTTCTTCTTCTTCTTCTTCTTCTTCTTCTTCTTCTTCTTCTCCCTTCTTCTTCTTCTTCTTCTTCTTCTTCTTCTTCTTCTTCTTCTTCTTCTTCTTCTTCTTCTTCTTCTTCTTCTTCTTCTTCTTCTTCTTCTTCTTCTTCTTCTTCTTCTTCTTCTTCTTCTTCTTCTTCTTCTTCTTCTTCTCTCCTTCTTCTTCTTCTTCTTCTTCTTCTTCTTCTTCTTCTTCTTCTTCTTCTTCTTCTTCTTCTTCTTCTTCTTCTTTGTATCACAGACAACATAACATTTTCCTGTATAGTTAGTCTATGGTTGTATTTCAGAAAATAATTGGACATCAGTTTAAGGCCCAATTCAGACAGAAGAGAAGTGGCGTGGACATATGGATCAAATGATCGTCTACTCTATACAAACAAATAGTCCAATGCACAATGAAACACCTGGTTTTGGACTATTTGTTTGTACAGCAGGATCCTTTTAACTTGTCAGAAAACATATGATCGACGAGCATATGATCACAATACTTAACCTACAAATGCTGAATCTCACAGATTATTGAAAAGGTCTTTTAAAAAGTTATTCTTTGAAAGGTCTTCTTTAAAAAGGTCTTTTGAAGACTTTAAAGGTCTTTAAGACTTTCAAGCCTTTTGATTATTGTGTCGAAATCACTGTTTGATTATTACTGGATCAGCTGATTTATGACAAGTTATAGCAGGATCCTTTCAACTTGTCAGAAATCAGCTGTTTCAAAGAGCGATATCACAATACTTAACCTACAAATGCTGAATCTCGCAGATTATTGAAAAGGTCTTTCAAAAATTTATTCTTTGAAAGGTATTCTTTAAAAAGGTATTTTAAAGACTTTAAAGGTCTTTAAGCCTTTTGATTATTGTGTCGAAATCACTGTTTAATTATTACCGATCAGCTGATTTCTGACAAGTTAAATGGATCGTGCTATATGTACACGAATATATGTCGTCTCTTCTGTTTGAATCGGGCCTAAGGAATATCCATCAACTTATTGTTAGGCACCAGCAGCTTATCAAGGACTGAAAACGGGCAATTCGACCAAATGACAGGTCGGCAAACCTGTTAGTCACCCAACGACCATAGGTCAAGCTATTCCTATAACGAAGTGTACATGTTTTTGAACCCATTATCATCAGTTTTAAGCCTCACTATTGGAAACGCCGACCTTTAAAAATAATTTGAACTTGATTCTGAACTGATTTTAAAACTTATTATAAACTCGTTCATCAAATCATAATACAGTAATAGCAAAATTAGAAAACCTGTAATATAATATATTACAGGTTACATGCTTACAACCAATTATATTATAATTTTGGTTGTAAGCATCTACGCTATTACCCTCTTTCCTATAATGATATGCATTTCTGCATTTTTCCGGACTCTTTTGTGAAAAAAAAATTTTTTAGTACATTTCAATACATTTTTGGACTCTTGATAATGAAAAGTACAGTATAGGCTGCTGAAGAAATTATGATGTAGATGCTGTTTTCGAAGTTGAAAGAAGCTGATTTTGATGGATAAGCCCCTGCGCCCACTAAGCAACTGCTATCTGATTTCAGTCAGCAACCCAGCGTTGCCAGATGGCTTTGGCTGATAGGTTAGATTACCCGAAAAACAGCCAAATGTCATCTGGCAACGCTGGGTTGCTGACTGTAATCAGATAGCAGTTGCTAAGTGGGCGTAGGGCTTTGGAGTGTGGACAGACAGTTTTGTTGATTAGCAATCTATTCAATATTGAGTTGGAAGCCGCTACAGTGAGAATTGAAGCCTAGAGATGTGTGGTCTGGATGAGGGGGGTTGAGAGAGACGGAGAGAGAGTGAGAGAGAGTGATTGAGAGGGTGAGGCATAACCCCAGGGGAAATTACAAGATCACTGGCGGCATCAGATCAGTGGCCGACATGCCATAATAATCAATCTACTCTGTTTATGACTGTTGACAGCGAGAGAGAGAAAGAGAGAGAGAGTGAGGTCTAGCGCCCCGTGTCATATGGGGATATGCACTCGCCTCAGAAGCATGACCTATGTCCCTATGGGATGTCCTCATATGGACGTAGCCGTTTTTATAACTGGAATCGTTAATATTTGCTTCTGGAGTATAATAAACTCATTTTATCGAAATCGAAAAATATCCTCATAAGTGTTTTCAGACGATTTTGCCAAGTTGGGTATATAAACTGCCAGGAGCTGCGCTGAAAGCAGTTTTATCTCCTTCAAAAGAGAGAAGAAAATGGTCCATATGGGGAGATGAGCTGTGATTGGCTCATTTGAATTCAGAGAGAATAATTGTGTGTCAATGGTCACTTGTGAGACTGCGAACTGGCAACAGCGCCTCGCTGTTGCCAAGTTGACAATCTCATAACTCCTAGCGTCCAGGTCCAGTGCCCGTGTCTGTCTAATATGCTTTATAACTTTTGAGAGACCTAGAGACCGATATTGAAGATTTTGATAATGGGGTTTCGTGTAGGATTGATTCGATTTTGGCTGAAACCGTCAGGAAAAATCGACGTTTCGAAAAAGACTCCTTTTTTAAACCATGAAAAACCCCCTTATTTTTGTGAAATATTAAATTTTATTTTATTGCTTAAAATTGAAGAGGAGGATTCTTTACAGGTTTGCATTGTTGTTTTTTATTTTTGGGCGATTTTTCAGGTACAGGGGAGAAGGTAAAATGAACTTTCTATTCTTTGCGATATTTGAAAATTTCAAATGCCAATCGATTCAGTTTTCAAGGAGATTTTTTTCGTTTTTGAACTCTTCTCTATTTTGAATAGATACAGGGTGGTGCATGAAATAGTGGTCAATTATTGAGAATCTGAAACTAAAGGAAAATTTCTGGTTTTCTCGACCGGAAATGGTAAAAGAAAGTGAGTAGATGACGTTTTTTGAAACTTGAACTTTTTCGGTGATTAGGTAAGTGCGTCTAGGGGTGAAAAATTCTCGACTTTTTAAATCTGTTCGAATTTTTGGAAAATTCTTTTTCCATTGTATAGAGCTTGAAAGCTGATTGAGATGGTATGTGGAAACGTTTTCGGATGAAAATTTGAGCCGCCATATTGGAAAAGGCCTCTTCTATATAATTATTGATTAAAATTTTTTGAAAGTTTTGTACTCTATCACTTTTCGGTGAAATTTAACCACATTTGAATTAGATTATGAAAAAATCACGTTTCTCGGTTTAAAATGGCGGAATCTAGAGGGGGGTTTGATGGGGGGGTAAATCAAAATATTGATATTTTCGAAAAATGAATTTTTGCATCGGATACGGCTCCAAAAACTGTGTTGAACACTGTTTGATTTAATTATTTAAAATCACACGAAAAGAGTTAGGGTTGAAAAACCTATTTTTCATGAAAGTCTAGGGCACAGTGTAAAATTAACTTTATTGTTTGATGCAAATTTCGACTTTTTCTGAAGGGATGAGGTGAGCAGTGATTTACTCGTTATGAAGATGCAAAAGAAAGCCAAGAACTGTTTTCTGGGTACGGTATATTATATAGCACCCTAAGTCACTAGAGGGAAACAATGTTCAAAAAGGCTTGAAATTAGGAAAATTCAATGATCAAAGCCTGTAAAACATGGTAAAATCTTAAAATGGGCGAGCGAAGCAGAGCCTGTGGGTCATAGCGTGACTCACTAGTTGAACCCAGGGCGCAGCTCTAGTAAACAAAGCGTCACACTTTTTAATGTTGGATACACCAAATATAGTTTGTAATAGTTATAGGTTTTATTGGAAAATAAATAATTATTTATCTAAAAGAATATATAATCATACACCATACAACTATCCTATGATTAATCATTGTTAGCCTCAAATGGTCAGCTGTTCGGACATCGAACTTTCTGACAAAAACGTTTTAGTGGTGGTAAAACCCCAAGTTCAAACTAAAAATTGGTTCAATCGACGTTGGAGAAACCGGCCCTAATAATGCTAGCCATTGCTGTACTCTCAACTATCCAACTTGATAGTAGGTTCATCCGATTTTGAATACAAACAAATGCCACAAATCATTCTCATTATTCTCATTATGCCACATATCTCATTAAATTTTCTGCATTTGTCAATTTAAATAATTTATGAACAAATTGAAAATTTTCAAACAATAATCACAAGCTTCAAGTCTTCCAAGCAGTGATACCTGTTGTTAAGCCTGTAGGAGCAAAAGCTCAACAGCTATTCAATTATTTTTAAACAGCACTACAGCACAAAACAGCACTAACTCATAGGCTTATGCAACATTTTCCAAATTTACCATTTTCTAACCATTGTACGGACCCAACGGGGTGCGGAGGTGTAATCACCTGCGAGCGCCGCAAAGCGCGAGTAAACAATTTGTATTTTACAAAACAAATATGGTAGCCTACAGCTATCTAGTTGAATTGAAACTGGATGGTAAGAAAACAGGTAAGTTTTATTTTTATAAACCTCAAATCTTGTACAATATTTAAAAACATTACTTATCTTTTATCTCTAATTTTGAAGAATTCAAAGCAATTTGAAAATACTTTTGAAGACTTATTAAGTCTCATTAAAGATTCCATAAGATTTCAATAGATTTTACACTTGTTTGAAAAATCTGCATGGAGTATTTTGGTTGTATCGATCATAGTTTTTCAAATATGGTTGTTTAATATTTATCATCGTAGCATCAGAATCCCTGACGTATGATAACCCTATCCCGGAGGTGGAAGGCTAGGAGTTAACTGAAGGAGGATAACACAATTCTAATATAATTAGATATATAATTATTAAATTATTAATAGAATTAATAATTCTATTAATTCTAATTAATTAGAATTATAATTCTAATATAATTACTACTACTAAAAGGTGACAATTGAGTTAGTCCCATATTGGGCGGAGGTTGGATATGTCATTTCTCCTACCAGATTTGAATATAGGAGTAACCCTGCCAATTTTCCATCTGGAGGGGAATACCGAGGATCTCAGGACAGATCAAAAATGATCTTCGCATGGAGACAAAATTTTAGCACAACCCTTTACATGAAGAAATATTATCTGGTCCACAACCAGTACAAAGGTCTCAAATCACCCATTGCTGCAATTATGGCTCTCAAATCAACAAAACTGATTGGAGAGAAGGTACATTCAGTCTACTGTCTAGGTTCACCTCATTGTCAACATCCAACTGCGACTCATCAGAAAATACTGAAGAAAAATATGAGCAAAACCATTAGGCAAATCATGAAGTCCAAAGATCTGATCACCCCAATGCATACCCCTCCTGTGTAGAACTATTGGCTCTTCTTGCATTGACAAATCCCCAGAAGCTCTTAGCATCGCTCTAATATTAGTCTCAACCTATCTAAATAATTATGATATTCATGAGCAATAAATTGCTTAACCTGACTTCGCAATCTTTTGGAATTGCTCATTGTGATATATAGAGAGAAGCTGCTTCATAGCGCATCTGTCCATCCTCTTCAACAGCCGAATTATTTCAGCATTGAACCAAGGTTGATACTTAGTACCCCAGGCCTGACCATCCTCTTTGGAATACAATTGTCAAAGCACTCTACGTAAATGAAGGTATAAAATAAATCCACAGCCTCATCTACTACTTAAATTATCCATAAGCCCCAGCGATAGGCTCTCAACCGATAATAAAGCAGGAGATAGTCAGCCCTCCTAAGTCAAACAGTTCAATGCAATTCAACTGCGGAGAATTATCAGTGGACCATACCTGTACTGTGACAACAAGAGAAGGATAATGAGCGTCCCTCAGGAACCAGGAACAATCACTTTGCTCAACCCTGATATCAACATTAGAAAATACTAGGCCAGAATACGATCATTACAATTAAGAACTGAGTTACAGAGAGCCAGATCATAGAAGCCTACAAAAAGAAGCCAGTTTCCTCTAGCAGAAGGAGAGCCCAATTCCAAAACGATATCTATCATTATTAATCTCAGGTAGGTTGACTGCAGATTTACGTATCCTATGAGCATACTTCCCAGTACATATATATTATATAAACTATAAATTATAAACAGCTATAATTCCCTATAAACTATACATCAATATTAATATTTGCCAAAAAAGAACATTTTACAAAATTAAATATTTACATACAAAATAAATACTAAAATAAATATTGAAAATTAGGTAAGATAGAGAGTGAAAATTATCTGATTTCAAAATATCCCTTGTCCTGTTTCATTGATCATAAAACAAATAAGCTTGAATAAAATAAAATCTTATTAATAAAACATCATAATATTATTATTAGAGAAACAAAAATCCAAAAAGCTATGTAATATACGATTCTATGCAATAATTCATGCATTCATATCAGTTGGACTGCCACATCTAATAATTCCTCCCAATAAAATTCGTAACCCCTTTACCACTGTAAATTAATCCTGTCAATTGTAAAACATAATTTTTGTCATTTTAATAATTCATCCACAGTCTAATAATTTTAATCAATAATTATAATTATAAATTATAATTTCGTCAATTTTAATAAATCATAATCATCATCCTCTAATATTTTTAAACCTCATTCAAGGTCTCAACTTTCTTATAATTTTCAGTTTGTGAAAGGTACACAATATCTATGATTAGTTAGTGTTGATTTCAAGGATATTATTTACAACAAAAGAATAATCTAATCTAAACTTTCTTGCCTTTTTGCCGCAAATTTCTGAATTATGCTATCAAAGAAATCATTGAAACCCTTTCGTGTTCAATTGAGATGATAATCAGTTTGTGGTATTTTTCTGTTGCCATAGCATTCCTCAAATAGGTTTTATGAGCTCAATTCTAGAGCTGAAACTCTCTCCAGTTGCTACAGACACTGGAAAAGTAACAAAATTCAAATATGTTGGTGTAAAATATCCTTCTCTCATATCCCCATAATTCATCTCTCATATCCCCTTAATTCCCTCTAATATCCTCATAATTCCTTCTTTCATAGCCTCATAATTCCTTCTCTAATATCCCATAATTCCCTTCTCTCATATCCCCATAATTCCTTCTCTCTCATATCCATAATTCCTTCTCTCATATCCCCATAATTCCCTTCTCTCATATCCCCATAATTCCCTCTCATATCTCCATAATTCCTTCCTCTCATATCCCCATAAATCCATTCTCTTATATCCTCATAATTCCTTCTCTCATGTCCCCATAAATTTCTCTCTTGACGACCGTTATATCCCCATACGGCCAAAAATATTGAAATTTCAAACGCAAAATTCGCGAGAGAGGAAGAGCATCTGATTCTCATATTTTTTGTTCAATATTCTCTCCTTTAAAACTTCGATAAGTGGTTTAATAAAGCGAGTTCCCACAAGTGACCCAGGGATCCAATATCGCCATAAAGTACGCGGCGCTAGACATGGAGAGTGTGGGAGAGGAGAGTGATTGAGAGAGGGAGCAGGGATAGAGAGAGGAATGGGTCTTTTGGTGTGCCACTTCATAGTTCATTTTGCAATAAGGCAACGGGATTGGATTTGAATTATAGCAGGGATAACTCAGAATGATATCGTTTTTTTTTATTTATTAATTAAGAGTGACCTCTCCTTTCCTGTGATTAAATAGTGATATCAGATCAAACTCATTACAGCTTACCACAATGTGCGAAGTGTATAGGACTGCTTCCACTGCACAATGTTAACTTGGCTGCATTGTATTGGACGAATTCACTTTATATACAGTTTGAAAATTGTGAAAAGCTGTAAATGAGGTAATTTGTACATCAGCGCACAAGCCTAGCTTTGCTGATGTATGCAGGTATTATTAAGAGTAATTTATTGTTATTATTATATGTGTATTATTTACTAAAAATGTATTGATGAAAATTGTATTGTATTATTGTTGTGTGAATAAATAAATTGATTGATTGAATTGATTGATTTATTGTCAAGGTGCCTTAGGCCGGCCATACACGGACTATATACCATAGCCTGTATATCTGTATTTTATATTTAATTGATAACATAAGATATTAATATCATGATCTTTCATAAATTTATTATGTACATGACAATGCGTTACCTTCAATTATCTCATAATATTCTTACAGCTAACCTCTTGATAATAATATTTGAACTTGTATATGGATATAATATGTCTATGATGTATACGTACGTATTCATGTACTTGTAATATTGTTTTCCAAAATAAAGAATATTGTTTGATTTTGATTGAACTTCTAGACATACTTGTAAATACGATCTAGTTTTTCATCGGTTTCCATCCAATTAAATAACCTCTAATTCAACTGCTGACTTATAAGGTAGCCACACACTAGACATGTACTGAAGAAGGAGAAGAAGAAGGAGGAGAAGAAGAAGAAGAAGAAGAAGAAGAAGAAGAAGAAGAAGAAGAAGAAGAAGAAGAAGAAGAAGAAGAAGAAGAAGAAGAAGAAGAAGAAAAGAAAAGAAGAAGAAGAAGAATAAGAAGAAGAAGAAGAAGAAGAAGAAGAAGAAGAAGAAGAAGAAGAAGAAGGAGGAGGAGGAGGAGAAGAAGAAGGAGAAGAAGAAGAAGAAGAAGAAGGAGAAGAGAAGAACAAGAAGAAGAGAAGAAGAAGAAGAAGAAGAAAAAGAAGAAGAAGAAGAAGAAGGAGGAGAAGAAGAAGGAGACTAACATGCCAGACTAAAATCATGCCCCAAATAAAATAAAGTAGACCGAAAGCTTAACAATCATTGGGGTTTCATAGCCGCAATGATGAATCACAGTAGTAATAATATAGGTGGAAAATAGTAATGTACATACATATACATTGTATACTATCACCATCTATAGTCGAAATATAGGTGGATAATATTGTACTATATATATAGATACATGGATACCAGTACAGTAATAATGTATTTATAGATAGATCATTGTTGCATAGCATAGCGTGATTTCTAGCAATGCGCTCGGCTCTATCACTCATTGGGGGGGAAGCAACCCTCCCTCTCACCAACCCCGCCCCCCCCCCACCCGTCATCCTAAAAAAGGTGTTTCCCAACGCATCTAATTTCCATTTTGAAAGCCGGAACAGCCCTAGAAACAAATAGGGGACTATTTGAAAAGCATTATTCTATCGGCAAACCGATTCTTCACACGATATCTTTCAAACCTCATGTTGCCTATACTAGATAGCCTATAATACTAGATACATGTAGGTAGCCGATATATGTAGCTCATATATAGTTGGTGGGGAATAGCTTAATTTATGGCCGTTAGGTGGCTACCCGGTTTGCCGACCTGTCATTTGGTCGAATTGACCAATTTTAGTTCCTGTCTTTTAGTTATCTTTCTTTTGGCGCAAACCGCATCAAAATCGGTCCACTCATTCTTCTCCACGAACTTTCCAAAGTCGGACACGAAAATCTTTTCATATATAAGATAATTTCTGTACAATAACAATTCTGATCCATAATAATTATCCACCATTACCAAATGACACCGTCGTAAAATAATTCCACCATCCAAATCCTATTCAATTTGCTGACTAAACAAATTATACAGCCTGGTAATGTTTTGTACAACAATAACGATGAATAATTAACACATTGCGCTCATGTGAAACTCGAAATCGGGATTTGAAAATCAACCGGCTTTAGAACAACAAATTGGAGGCAAGAGCGAAACGAATGGAAGAAGGAAGAGAAAGATAAAGAGAGAAAGAGATTAAAAGGGAAAGGGAGTAAGAGTAAGAGAGAGTAAGGGAATAAAAGAGAAAAGAGTATGAGACGAGTAAAGTCGAATGAGGTGTAGATGGAAGGCAAGTGAGAGAGAAAGAGAGGTGCCCTATGCTCACGAAAGAGAAAATAAAATCTGAACAGTTTGATTCACTAATTCGCATGCAAGCTCATCAGGGAGCAAACATGCCCCTACTCCCTTTTCTGCTCACTCTCTGAAATTCCAAAGTCAAATCTGAACAGTTTGATTCACTAATTGAACACCTAAAGCTCTGCTAGCTCTTTTTCTGGACTGGCAATGCATTACCTTATAATAAATAAAATGAATTAATAATTAAAATGAAAACAGAAGGACTTTGTCAATTCTACTACAGTATTATAAGTATTATTACAGTCAATAATACAATTCAATTGACAATTCGTTGTCAATTCTTCTACAGTATTATAAGTATTACAGTATTATAAGTAGTATTATTACAGTATTAGTACAAGGATCATGGTTACGTGGCCACACGGGTTGAAACCAAGGTCCTTGTACCACAAATAAATAATAGAGTTGACAAAATCCTTATGTTTTCATTTTAATTATTATGGAACAGTTCTACAATCTCAATAGTGAATTTTTAGAATTTATTCATTGACTATGACGCAGCCTTGTTAGTATTGTAAAGTTGATTGAATCTTATTCATCGTAAACATTGCAAAAAGCTGTAATGAAAATTAATTCATTTTCAATTCAGGTTTCTTAGCAAAGTGAACGAGCTGTACGAAATTATTCATGTTAATGTTATCTATTTTGATTGAAAATACTGGAATTTGTAACAATCACCAGTTCATTAATACATTCATTTATTGTGTTTTCCAAGACGAATATTTTATTTATTTATTTATTCAGCAATGAAAATACTTGAACAATGCTTGAACTGTGTCTAAAATTCTTTCATGAATCGTAGCCTAATTTGTAAATCATGTAGCCTACTATCTCGTGACAGGCCAGCAATGAATGACTCAGCTAGTTCTGAATTCGACCGGTAGATGGCTGCAGTTACTGGGTGATTTACAGCTTCAATCTTTACAGACACGCCTCCAAGCTCCGCCTCTCTCCCCTGATTGGTCGGCAATGCACAACGCAGCTAGTTCTGAATTCTGTGGTAAAATGGCAGCAGTTACTGGGTCATTCAAGTGACAGCTTCATTATTCCGCCGTCTAGATGTCAGAGGTGTTCTACACTCATTCTTATCCAATGGGAAAGAACAGATTCTTTCTATTGAACATGGACATTCGATATTCATAATAATAAATAAAATAGTGTATTATATTGTGAAATATTTATTTCAATAGTATACTCAAATTTTCAATTCAATTTTGATAAAAGCGATTAGTTTGACAACCATCAATATTTATGACACACGTAGACTATTCATTCAATGGGGATGAGGAGAAGGAGGGGAAGAAGAAGGGGAAAGGAGAACTAAAATGAGAATGAGTAGTAGAGGAGAATGTTGTTTGCTGTGTTGTGTGCATTTCCATTTCAGCTATTAAATTATTCACCAATTTTTAGCAGCAGCCACGAGAAAAGATAAGGAGGAGGAGAAGAAGGAGGAGGGGAAAGAGGAGAAACAAGAGTGTAGGAATGAACTGTAGTGAAGAGGAATGAGATGAAGAAGAAGTAAGGTCAAGAAGAAGTAATGGGATGTAGATAATGATGAAGAAGAAGTGAAGACACAAAGAAGGAGAAGCAGAGGAGGAAGAATAGGGAGAGGAGAAGAAGAGGAGGATGAAGACGAAGAACAAGAGAAGGAGAGGAGAGATAAGGAGAAGAAGAAGACGAAAATAGTGCAAAAAAGTTGTGACTCTGGGATTGAAAATGAGAAGCAGGAGTTGGATGGTGCATATTGCATGAGCGTTTTTAGAGAAGTTGCTGCCTGTAAGCAAGAGAGAAGAAGAAGAAAAATGAGTAGAAGAAGAAGAAGAAGGAAAAGGTGGTGGAGGAGAAGGAGGAGGTTGAGGAGGAGGAGGAGGGGGAGTAGGAGAAGGAGGAGCAGCAGGAGTTACTTGACAAAATTGAGCACACAGCAAATCTTTCAGCTGGTTAAATATTTCAGACCTGAACCTTCTTCCTTCACCCCATCAACCTTATCTAATCTCCCAGGACCTTTTCAAATCTGCCCTCTCATAAGATTTATCACAAATTGTCGTCTCCTTATATAAATCTTCTATGTTATAAATAAATACAGAATACCTGTGATTGTTTATGAATAAATGAATAATATTATTAGAAAAGATTCATATTATAAAATAGTGTGTTCTACTCGATGAATTCTTTGTTCTTCTCCTTTTTCTTCCTTCTCCTTCTCCTACTCCCCCTCCTCCTCTCCTCCTCCTCCTCCTTCTTCTCCTCCTCCTCCTCCTCCTCCTCCTCCTCCTCCTCCCTCCTCCTCCTCCTCCTCCTCCTCCTCCTCCTTCTCTTTCCACCACTCCTTGTTCATTTCCTGCTAGTGTTTTCAGAGGAGGGAAATTCGAGTGGGTTGGAGAGAGAGTTTATATTATGCAATTGTAGAAAAGTGTTTTCTTGCAATGGGCTGGCATGCTCCTCTTGCTTTCGAGGAGCTGTTGTGAAAGTGACTTTTCGTGTTCGGTCATCTGTTGTGTCGGTGAGTTGGCGGGGGGAGGCCACCAACCACCCTCTCCTTTCCACCAATTGGAACACTCCACCCTACCACCCTGTTGGTGAGAAATGTTTTTGTCACCCTAGCCGAAATGTATTCTACTTCAAAAGTGCAAACAAATGTCTCGCGCGCAATATTCTATTGTCAGGTTTTATTATTGTTGAAGATTGTAAGGTTATATTAAGACTTCACAGCACATTTTTGGTAGTAGAGGAAGAAGAAGTAGAGAGAGCAGAAAAAAAGAAGAAGAGGATGAGAAAGAAGAGTGATCATTCAATACCGGTGTTCATTCAAAAAAATGAATTATTGAATTATTAAGAGGAACAAGTGTACAACACATAGTGCAGTTAGCAGAGGAAGAAGAAGAAGGAGGAAGAAGAAGAAGAAGAAGAAGAAGAAGAAGAAGAAGAAGAAGAAGAAGAAGAAGAAGAAGAAGAAGAAGATGAAGAAGATGAAGAAGATGAAGAAGAAGAACAATCACAAGAAGAAGAAGGAAGAAGAAGAAGAAGAAGAAGAAGAAGAAGAAGAAGAAGAAGAAGAATAAGAAGAAGATGAAGATTAATAAGAAGAAGAAGAAGGAGGAGGAGGAGAAGAAGGAGGAGAAGAAGAAGAAGAAGAAGAAGAAGGAGAAGAAGAAGAAGAAGAAGAAGAAGAAGAAGAAGAAGAAGAAGAAGAAGAAGAAGAAGAACAGCAACAACAATAATCGCCACTACTTCTGTTCGCGCAAGAAGAACCACAATTAGTAAAGCATTAGTTAACTAAACTGCCCCACCACCTGACTTCAACAGCTCAGCATCCTACTATAAGAACACACCTGACTGGCATGACATTCACAGTCATCAACCAGCCTAGCCGTCGTTAGCCACTACAGCAGCAGTTCGGATTCCACCTAAAAGCATGATGTCAACCTGCCTAGTAGCCGTCGCGTGCTGTTTGGCCGCCCTAGGCTTCACCTCGGCTGCTCCTCAGTCCGCGGACGCTGAACAATACACTGTTAGGTGAGAAATAGTTTTTATAGAAATTTTGTGTTATATGGTAGGCTTTTAGGAGGAAATTCCTATTGTCTACCTGGAAAATTACTTACTAGTTTTTGCAATACAGTATTGAGGACGAGACTAGCTTTCAAGAGATAGAAGAATATTCATGTTCATTTATTTGATCAAAAATTACAATAACAAGGAAAAAACAAGCGTTTTAGGAAATAAGGGAAACTGCTCCTCATTATGGCTATTTTCATTGAATTTGTGAAGAGTGAAGAAACCATTCCGATTGAAGCTAGGATATTAAACGTCAACTGCTTTTCTGAGCTTGTAAATGTACACTACAATACCAGAACGTCCAGTTTGTCCAAAATTTATTTATTAACTATTCAACTATTGGTCCACAATTACTTCAACTTTTTATTGAGTAGTGTGAATACTTTAAAGTGTCTGTACACTCAAAACCAATTTTCAACTGTTTTCCTTTTAACTAACTCATTTATTAATTTATCATCAACTATTTGTTGACAGTTTCCAGACAATACATACTTTTATTACTCTTTGAGTAGTTGTGAAGGTGATATTGTGGTAGTTATCCATAATAAATGAAAAGACAAGATGTTGTCAAACCACTGATTTATTATAAAATCGAGATACCGGTTTCGGTTGTTACACCATTATCAATCTGGTAAACTGGAGTTACCAACTGGTAAACTCCAGTTTACCAGAGATTGATAATGGTGACAGTATCTCATTTATAATAAATCAGTTTCAACATCTTGTCTTTTCATTTATTACTTTTATTAACTTTTTGCTGAGTAGTGTGCATATTACCATGTATCTGAACATTCAAAATGAACCAATTTTCAATTAATTTATTAATTAACTCGTCAACTATTTGTGTACAGATACCAGACACAAGAAGAAATTGAGGTGAACGAACGCGGTAGCCTGGAGCAAACAGCCGATGGCTCCGTTCCTGATCACGTGTCCGGCAGTTCCACGTTCACGACACCAGATGGCACCCCCTACCAGATCCACTACGTGGCGGACGTGAACGGCTATCGGCCCAACCCCCGTTAACAGGGGGTAGTACTATCTGGCGAGTGCCAATCTCCCGCACCCTCTCAGACCAGGTTCTAGGCTACGAGCAAATGTAGACAAAAACATCCCCTAATACCCGAAGAATCTCGGATCCATCCCGCAAAGGTTCTATACGATGAGAAAAAATTAAGATTAACCCTCTAAGGGCCGGTTCATGAGCTCGGGACTTAGCTGAGTCCTAGACTAAAACGGGTAGCATCGACAAACGTTAGCCTCGACACTATGTACTAAGGGCTCTCTATGCTGCTAACCCACTAACCTGTCGAGACAAACGTTTGTCGATGCTACGGTAGCCACCCGTTTTAGTCTAGGACTTGGCTAAATCCCGAGCTCATGAACCGGCCCTAAAAGTATCACCTAATACCCGAATAACATCCTGAAATAACCTTGGAGATGGTTTTAGTTGGTTCAGACCTCTTAAACTTCAAGATCTAATTTAAATAGCATTGAAAACAAGTGAAATACATTCAAAACATGTTTTAAATAGGTTCAAAGACCATTTAAACGTCGAAATATTATTCAAATACCATTGAAATCAAGTTAAATACCTTCAAAACAAGCCAAGGAAGCCCTGGAAATAAATTTCTGCATCAGAATTGTGCTGGAATAGGCTACCTTTGAAATTGATAATTATTGACTGGAATAGCTTCAAACATCTCCATTTGTTTATATATTTACAAAAAGAAATGCTTGAATAAAGGTATGAAAATAAAGTATTTATTTATTTATGCTTGAATAAAACAATCTAGAATAAAAATAGCAAGAAAAATAAGAAATAGCAAGAAATATTTTCTTGCTATTTTTATTCCACATTGTTCTCTTCAAGCATTCCTATTTATTTCATTCGTCTTTGTAAATATATATAACCTTCCTTTGCTGTGTTAGTTGTATGAACCGCCATTGCTGTGATTTTGTGGAAACCGCCCATTGTGGGAGGAGCTTATACCTAGGCCAATGGCAGGCGGTTACCTTGATAGGCCATTCAACTGCCAATCACAGCGCTCGGTCACGAGTATATAGATTCTGCTGCACTGTATTTTAGTTTAACAGAGATTGATAATGGTGAAACAACCGAAACAGGTATCTCGTTGTTTTATTAAATATGTGGCTTTGACAACTTCGTCTTCTTATTCAGTATGGATAACTACCACAACATCACCTTCACTACTACACAGAAAATTGTAATCATGTTATTGAATATTATTTCACTTATGTCAAGTTCTATTCTAAATAAAACAAAATATTAATGATCCGTTTTTACAAAAAATATCAATTATTACCTTATTCCCAGTTATTTCTATTGATAATGATTAGAGCCCGGATGTTAGGCAAAATGCCTTAATTTTGCCTATTCTGCCTTTTTCGGGTGTTGGTGCCTATTTCAATATCAATAGCTTATTTCATCCTATTTTATATGTTTTGCCAATATGATTACCAATTTTCAATTTGAAATATTTAAAAAAGGATTAGATGACTGAAAAAAGAAAATCGAGTGTGCATATAAGAATGTGTACATGAGAATAAGTCTACGATCTTTCAGAAAGAAAACAATATTCAAAGTCAAGAAACTTCAAGAAACACATCTTAATCATGTGCAACCAGTAGAATATAAGTTTTTCAATTTTCTTGTATTTTTTCACATAAATATATAGAATACACTATGCCTTTTTTTGATTTTAAAGTGCCTATTTTTGGTTTTTTTAGTGCCTATTTTTGTGTTTTTTAGTGCCTTTTTGCCTGCCTATTTCAAGTATTATAAATGCCTGAACATCCGGGCTCTAATAATGATTTAATTTAATGATTTTAATTTTTTGTCTCCCCACCGATTAAAGCCATACGCTAAATAATAATTGATAATGATAATTTAAATT
The DNA here is from genome assembly GCA_017141395.1 of Laodelphax striatellus. NCBI lineage: Eukaryota > Metazoa > Arthropoda > Insecta > Hemiptera > Delphacidae > Laodelphax > Laodelphax striatellus. Next base: position 6,851,253 of record CM029537.1, on the reverse strand, counting down.
GATCGGACTCAAGTGGTGATGTCACATGAATTAAAATACAAACTATTGTCATGCACCAAGTATTGTTGTTCAATCAGCTGATCAAAAACGGTTGTACAGTGACATTCATTGAATTTGACGCTTGGCATTAGATAAATAGATATAGCAGGATGCATTTAATTTGACGATCAGTAAACAGCTGATGTTACGCAGCTTTGGAACAATACTCAACCTACAAATGCTGAATCTCGCAGATTATCGCAAAGACTTTAAAAATGTCTTTTAGAAAAGTCTTCTTTAAAAAGCCTCATTTGAAAGACTTTAAAGGTCCTTAAGACTTTAAAATGTCTTTGGATTATTGTGTCAAAGCTGCGTAACAGCCGCTGTTTACTTTTCTCCAAGCGTCAAATTAAATGCATCCTGCTATAGATAGAGAGATATCATTTCATGGCGTTGCTGATCACCGTAGAGTACGATTGCAAAGAAATAATATCTCTCTATCTATCTAATGACAAGCGTCAAATTAAATGAATCGCAGTGTACAAATGACCAAATGCAGGTCGAAAGGATGTTATTGCACCCAACTGCCATAATGCAGTATAAGTCCTCTCGAATTATCGCAAACTATATTCTCGATTCCTCACGAACTATACTATCTAATGTACAGTGACATTCATTTAATTTGACGCTTGGCATTAGATAGATAGATACATTGAGAGATATCATTTCTTGACGTTGCTGATGACCGTAGAGTACGATGACAAAGAAACAATTTCTCTCTATATATCTATCTAATGCCAAGCGTCAAATTAAATGAATATCACTGTATCCAAAATTTATTTTCCATCAAATTTTCACTAAATAATTTCAAAGGTTATCGGCTTATTGCCGATATAATATCGGCTTGTGCCGATTGCACATATTTCAATTGAATTCAAGACATTTCCTCTGTAAGTCGCAAGTTATTGTATTTTTGTTTCTCCTGAATAAATTTCTATTATTCCATTTCTTAACGGCAATTTAATGACGTCATTTAACGGAGCTCGAAAGTGGTTTAATGCATTGGCTCCCTTTAGGCGTACACCGGTTAGTCAGGACAAGACAAGACAAGACGAGATTAGTAACGTTTAGTCACAGTTATTTACATACTTGCTTATGAAGCATCACACTTGCAATTACTAATCGGTGTGTGTTGCTACATAAGCATTCATGTGAAGTACTGTGACTAAACGTGACTAATCTCGTCTTGTCTTGTCTTGACTAACCGGTGTACGCCTAGCCTAATAGACGTCAAGTAACGACGATTGAACTTAATTGGCTTACGTTAAGTGTAATTGATTAAGTATTTTCTCAATAGAAAGAAGGCTACTCATTGTATTGTAGATGCAGTTGATTAAGTTTTCAACTTCAATGCTTCACATTACTGGTACTTTTACTTAAAATTTAAGTACTAAATTTAATTTCCATTTTATAACACTAGTGGATAGTGGAAGTGAAAAATTAAATCGACAATCAGTTAATCAAAATAGTATTTATTTAAATTATCACAAAATTTATTAACAAATAATATTAATAGTGGTAGCCTAGATACCTCTAGTTGTCTACTGTACATACACATTAGGACTCGCTTCGTTATAAAAAAATTTCAAGGGTTTTTCAACCAACTTAAAAGGTCTTCGGGGATGTTTTGAAACTATTTTCGTCAATTTTAAGGGAAATCTACACATTTAAACCAGTTTCCAACGTATTTAAATGGTGTACAAGGATGTTTAGAACCGAATTTGAATGTCTAGGTTCTATTTCAAAGTCTCACGAGATGAATGAAGCAATTTCACTCAATTCCAAGGCTATTTCAACCTATTTGAAACGTGTGCTGGGATCTAAATTTCAATTTCAACCATTGAGAAGGTTGTTTAAGGGGATCTAGAGATGTTTGAAGCTATTCCAGTCAATTTAAAAGGTATTCCAGCAGGATACTGATGCAGAAATTTATTTCCAGGGCTTTCTTGGCTTGTTTTGAAGGTATTTGACTTGATTTCAATGCTATTTGAACCAGATTAAATTAGATTTTTAAGAGGTCTTTGAACCTATTGAAAACATGTTTTGAAGGTATTTCACTTGATGTCAATGCTATTTGAACCAGATTAATTTAGACGTTTCAGAGGTCTTTGAACCTATTGAAAACCTGTTTTGAAGGTATTTCTCTTGATTTCAATGGTATTTGAATAAGATTTTGACGTTTAAAGGGATTTCAAATTAGATTTTGATGTTTAAGGTATCGTTGAACCAACAAAACTACCTCCAAGGCTATCTTAGGATGTTATTTGGGTATTAGGGGATGCTTTTCGGGGGTTCATCTACATTTTTGCTCATCGTCTAGAACCTTTGCGGGGATGGATCCAATATGGTTTAAGGATATTATTCGGGGATGTTTTTGTCCAGATTTCGTCGTTGCCTAGAACCTGGTCTGAGAGGGTGCGGGGGGTGCTTGTAGGATGTTATTTGAGTATTAGGGGATGCTTTTGAAGGGTTCATCTACATTTTTGCTCATCGTCTAGAACCTTTGCGGAGATGGTCTTCGGGAATTAGGGGATGTTTTTGTCTAGAACCTGGTCTGAGAGGGTGCGGGGGGTGCTTGTGGGATGTTGGCGCTCTGGGGATGAAAGCCGTTCTCGTCAGCCGTGTAGGTGACCTGGACAGGGGTGCCATCTGGCGACGTGTACCCGTAACTACCGTCCTTGACCAGCACATAGTCGGAGCCATCGGGTGTTTGCTTCAGACTTCCGCGTTCGTTCACCACTGTGCCATCAACTGTCTGGTAGCTGTCGACAAGTTAATAAATAAATTAATAAATTAGTTGAAAATTAGTTAGTTATAAATGTTCAGAGACATGGTAATATGCACACTACTCAGCAAAAAGTTAATAAAAGTATGTATTGTCTGGAAACTGTCAACTACTCACTGAAACGTTAATAAAACTATGTATTGTCTGGAAACTGTCAACGAATAGTTGTCGAGTTGACAAATAGTTGACGAGTTATAAATTAATATATGAGTTGAAAATTAGTTAGTTATAAATATTCAGAGACATGGTAATATGCACACTACTTAGCAAAATGTTAATAGAAGTATGTATTGTCTGGAAACTGTCGACAAATAGTTTGACCAGTTAATAAATGAGTTGAAAATTAATTAGTTAGAAATGTTCAGAGACATGGTTCAAGGCACACCACTCACTGAAATGTTAATAAGAGTATGTATTGTCTGGAAACTGTCAACAAATAGTTGTCGAGTTGATAAATAAATTAATAAATGAGTTGAAAATTAGTTAGTTATAAATGTTCAGAGATATGGTAATATGCACACTACTCAGCAAAAAGTTAATAAGAGTATGTATTGTCTGGAAACTGTCAACAAATAGTTGTCGAGTTGACAAATCAATTAATAATAAAGAGTTAGTTGAAGGAAAAAAGTTAAAAATTGATTAGAAGTGTTCAGAGACATGAAAGTATTTAGACTAATCACTGAAAAGTTAAATTAATTGTGGACCAATAGTTGAAGAGTTATTAATAAATAAATTGATCAAAAATAATGAAAGTAATTTTGGACAAATATAGTTCACTTTAACACTATAAGGGCCGGTACATGAGCTCGGGATTCAGCCAAGTCCTAGATTAAAACGGGTGGCTATCGTAGCATCGACAAACGTTTGTCTCGACAGGTTAGTGGGTTAGCAGCATAGAGAGCCCTCAGTACATAGTGTCGAGGCTAACGTTTGTCGATGCTACGGTGGCCACCCTTTTTAGTCTAGGACTTGTAGACGTGACAAAGTAGACGAAATGATAGAGAAGACAAGAAAAAAGAGGGAAAAGAAGAGATGAAGGGGAAGAAATTGAAAGGGAAGAAGATGAAAAAGAAGAAGATTAGTGATTGAAACGTAATCTGATCGGATTCAATATTATACCTGATGAGTTAATCGAAATTCATTACTCGTGGAAACCTATTATTATCCTTCAAGCTTAATTAATCTCAGTAATTTGATACAAAAATTCAAGTAAAAAAAGAACGCAAACTTTGAAAAGAAACTTGATTGAAAGCTTCTCGTTGATTAATAATTTGATCGAGTGAAAAGTTATTGATTGTGTGTTATTTGATTAAGTAAAATTGATTGATTATTCCAGGTTTCTTTTCAGCAAATTTCCATTATAGCATATTGCAAAGCATCTTATACCAGGGATAAGAGATACCTCTTCAAAGATTTCTCATTTATCAAAGTAAATTTCATTAGTAAATAATCGAATTTACGCCTTTACCTTACACTTCTGCTTTTGATGTGAACCTATCTTGATTGAATTGGTATTTTCAAAGGAATCTCATTAAAAATTAAGATTCATCGATAATAGGTGGAACCTACCCGCAAGGGTCTCCCCACCAATAAAAGCCATACGATTAAAAAAAATCGATAATTTATTATCATTACAGTGTTGTTTACATAGAGCTCGATTGCTTGGAATTTCCCTGATTCACAAACATCTGTAGGGAAAGAGAGTTAAGGAAAGGTGGCGATTGAAGCCGAAATTCAAATTTAGTTTCGGAATAAGCCCATAGGACCAAAGAAAGATTTTTAGTAGAATTCAATTAGTTTCTCAAGATATCATTCATATTATGTTGTTATCTATTTAAGTAGTTATAAATAATTGTTTTCATGATTGAATTAATCAAATTGAAAGGAATTTCATCAGCATATTGGTTTTATTTTCACTTGTTTGTGTTACGATTTTCGATGTTTGAAATATTATTGCCAGTTTCCAACAATGGATACTTGATTCCATGAATAATATTGTCATCGAAAGACAAAGATCAAAATAACAAAGACAAACATAAATTTCTGCCAAAACCTATCTCTCGCCTAAAAAACTACTATAGTTCGAATAAAACTAGTTGTCCCTTGGCCTGGTGCTCAAGAACCACTCACTAGAAACGTTTCAGTCAGAAAGTCCGATGTCCGAACACCTGACCATTTTATTCAATGATGCTAACTAACATTGAATCAAATGGTCAGCTGTTTGTATATTGGACTTTCTGACAAAAACCTAGTTTTATTCGAACTATAGTTACCTTCAAAGAAACTATGGATGCTATATTGAAAAAACTAGGTAGGTATAGCAGGATCCTTTCAACTTGTCAGAAAACATATGTTTTACTCGGCCACAAGAACAATACTTAACCTACAAATGCTGAATCTCGCAGATTATTGAAAAGGTCTTTTAAAAAGTTATTCTTTGAAAGGTCTTCTTTAAAAAGGTCTTTTAAAGACTTTAAAGGTCTTTAAGACATTCAAGCCTTTTGATTATTGTGTCGAAATCACTGTTTAATTATTACCGGATCAGCTGATTTCTGACAAGTTAAATGGATCCTGCTATATTTTTCCACCTGAAAGCCTACCAAGAAACACAAATTTGTGCCAAAACCAACTATTTCTCACCTGAAATATACATTATTTCAGGTAGAAAATAGGAATTTACGCTTAAAAGTCGACCATATAACACAAATTTCTTTAAAAAAAAAATTATATATACATATATATTTCTCACGTATAAGTGTATTGTCCAGCATCATCGCGCTGATCAGTCCTAGACAGCGCTGGTGCACTCTGATAGGACGACACCTGGGGCGCCGGGGCGAATTGGGGCGCGAACTGAGGAGCAGCCGAGCTGTAGCCAAGGGCGGCCAAACAGCAGGCGACGGCTACTAGGCAGGTGTGTGTCGTTGACATCATGGTTTTAGGTGGAGTCCGAACTGCTGCTGAAGGCTAGGCTGGTTGATGGGTGACTGTGAATGAGATGCCAGTCAGGCGCCTTCTTATAGTAGGGTGCAAGTCAGGTGGTGGGGCAGCTAATGCTGTACTATTGTGGTTCTTGTTGCGCGAACTGGAGTTGTGGCGATTACTGTTGTTGTTGCTGTTTCTAGCCTTCTTTTTCTTCTTCTTCTTCTTCTTCTTCTTCTTCTTCTTCTTCTTCTTCTTCTTCTTCTTCTTCTTCTTCTTCTTCTTCTTCTTCTTCTTCTTCTTCTGCAAACTGTACTATCAAAACATGTGTTTTACACTTGTTCTATAATTCAGTAATTCTTTTTTAATAAACACCGAATGATCGCTCTTATTGTTTCTCCTCCTTTTCTTCGACTTATTTTGCTCCTTCTCCTTCTTCTTGTTCTCCTCCTTTCTCTGTTAACTGTACTACCAAAATGTGTTCTACAACTTCAATAATTAACCTATCTATTTCTCTTATTCTTCTTCTTCTTCTTCTTCTTCTTCTTCTTCTTCTTCTTCTTCTTCTTCTTCTTCTTCTTCTTCTTCTTCTTCTTCTTCTTCTTCTTCTTCTTCTTCTTCTTCTTCTTCTTCTTCTTCTTCTTCTTCTTTTCTTCTGCAAACTGTACTATCAAAACATGTGTTGTACTTTCTTCTTCTTCTCCTTCCTCTGTTAACTGTACTACCAAAAAATGTGTTCTACAACTTAATAATTTACTCAAGGCTAAGGCTGAGCTCAATTGCTCAAGGCTATTTACCTAAGGCTAGGCGTACACCGGTTAGTCAAGACAAGAACAGACAAGACGAGATTATCACGTTTAGTCATAGTACTTTACATAGTTGCTTATGAACCAACACACACCGATTAGTCATTGTATCAGTGTGTGCTGCTTTATAAGCAATTATGTGAATTACTGTGACTATACGTGACTAATCTCGTCTTGTCTTGTCTTGACTAACCGGTGTACGCCTAGCCTTAGAATGCATTTTTTGTCGACTTTATTCCTATTGGTAGTTGTGTATTGCGTATCCACCAATGACGCCAGTCCATGAGTTAACACGTAGCTTGCATTTTATTGGTGGATGCAGATAAGCTTTCCACCAATGGGATTGCTCCGCAACAATTTAGAGTCGTTTCTGAAAATGACTGCTTGAATTTGTGAATTGATAAGAAACTGTGATGCTGTACTGCTTGTATCAACTGAAGGCTAAACAACATTAACGTAGTACCAATATTTTGGACTACAGTTTTCTACAATATTCAATTATGTAGATATACGATTTAATATACAATGTATTCATGTATCTACATGAAACGGCGGAGTTTGAACTTATAAATGTTCATTCTTGGAAGGACATACTTTCCATCAACTGTATATATACGTGAACTATGTTCATATATTACTAAAATATTATTTTATGGGAAATTTTGGCAATAGAGAGGAATTTTGTACTTAAAATGAGAGAATTTTATTATCATTCGAGGGTCTCTGATATGAGAGATCTTAGGAAATTTAGTCTAATTCCATATCAGACTATATTCAAACCTACTACTGTATTGTTCGTGAGCTTGACCCGTGGACTTTGGGATGGCTAATATTATTGTCATTTGATCGTAATGACCATTTCCAGTGCCTGATATACGCTTGTGTCTGTCTATCACAAAGATATTATTATTAATAATGTTCAATTCTTATTTGAATCTCAACTTCGTAATAATTATATTTCTAATGAAAATCAATTGAATATATTATCAGATGAGTTGGAACATTGTCATGCAGTAGGCCTTATTGTTGTTAATGTTCAATCAGTTGTTTTAGTTGATGATACTAAGCCTGTACTACAAACAACTAATGACTGTCAAGTCAAAGTCGGCTATAGGCTACTGTTTTAGCATTGGTCCATATGCATTACACTATAACATGCGAGATTTCTAATCCCCTATCATGATTCCACTTTACTAGCATTGATATGCCAAATTTATAGAACCGGATACAATGTAGGTAGACTGTAAACAACAGATTATTGTTCGTCTCTAGTTTTAATTGATTTGGATTACGATAAGGTTTGGCTTTTAATTACTGAATACGACCTTCAAATTCTTCCGATTTCTGGTTTGGAGAAACTATTCGCGAATATTCGTTTTGTTAAGGCACTCGAACTGGCAATGAATTGTACCTTATTACAGCTTTTTACAATAATCAAAGTGTTCAAGAATCCATTCTGGATTATATATTCTGAATTTGAACATGGTAGAAAGCTGTATTAAGTTGTAATGACAATAAATCATCTACAATTCAAGCGATTCAATAGAATGAATCACATTTTAGTTTTGTCATACATTATTGTAGTCCAATAATATAGAAGATATACTGCTATGGAGAAAACACTGCTACCAAATGTAAAGAACCGATTGTATTGAAGATAAAAATTTAAAATAAAATGCTTCTAACCATCAAATGAAAAATAGACTATTAATTAGCGTATTTTAGATCGTATAGACACAAAAATGTTGGTAATCTTTGTTTAAAGTTTAGAGTTTAGTTATTACTAGATCTTTTCAGTTTAAAGGAAATAAATTTCTATTCAATAATAGCCTAAAATAAAAGTACGATCTGAAAATCGAAAATAGATTGTTGATTTGTTTAAAAATGATGGAATCTTTCAAAATTGATTAAATTTACTTTTAAAAGATGCCTGTGACTAAAACCTAATGACTATTTTCCAATAATAAGGAAATTAAACGAAAATTCAAGTTTTTCTGAACGAATTGATGTATAATTCCACTCATTTACATGTGTTTTACTATTTTAAATGATTTTTTGAAAAAATCATGCAGCGCTCCACGTTGCGTATCATCCAGCTCTAGAAAGCTTTTGGAAGACCGAGCGAAAAAGCATTGGAAAGATAGGACAGTTCCGCGAAGAACTGCTCACTTAATACACTCTCTGTTTAGGCGTATCATTCACGCTAGAGCCCTTTGGAAATATCTGAATTTAACATGCGTTTAAATGGAAGTGGAATAACATTGCATAGATGGGAGGATCAAATCGTTCCGCACAGAGCTGCTCGCTTGATACAGAAGTTGTATTCTTAGCCTATGAAGCCCAAATATTATTCGAATTTTAAGTTGTTTCACTTTATATTCTATTTAATAGCCTATCTATAATTTTTACAATAATCAGAACTCTTTGGATGCATTGTTTTCTTACCTTATACATCCCAAGTTATATAATTATACCATAATAAACAATATTGAGTGAAATTCATACAAGTTCATGGGTGTATCCAATGTAGAATAATACTGATAATACATGGAACTTATAAATCACGTTATACAGGAGACTTCTCCTCTAATTTTATTTAGGGGTTTCTTTTTCCATGTAACTTCTCAAGTGTAAAACGATAATATTTTAGAATGGATTTTAGAAACTAATTTTCTATAATACATGAATTTCAAAAATGTATTTTCCTGTAATATGTGACTCTTCTCAGTTTCCTGAACCAGGCTCCAGGGCTGATAACATATTAGCCGATAACATATTAGCTGATAACATAATTCTATCTGTTTCTAAAAAAAATTGATCAAATATTAAAAATTAAACTTATCAAATAACGATTAATTGGAAATAAAACCAAATTAATATGTTTAAGGTAAAGTTAGTTAATAGTCCATTAGAGTTCATTATTCTTTAATACATAGTGAAAGGAAACATACTGCAATATAAATACATAATAGCAGCTGTAGTAGGCCTAGCGGCTTTTCCTTCAATGAAACAAAGGAATTTCGCTCTAGGCTTATCAAGGTCATTCATTCTCAATATAGTATTAATAAGTGTTAACTAACAGTACTCAACTGTTAACAAAATTATTTCTATTATTATCATCATCAATATTATTTAAGAGGCAAGAGAAGAAGCTGAAGAAGAAGAGGAGGAGGAAGGGGAAGAAGAAGAAGAAGAAGAAGAAGAAGAAGAAAAAGAAGAAAGGGAAGAAGAAGGAAAAGAAGAAGGAGAAGGAGGAGGAGGAGGAGGAGGAGCAGAAGCAAGAAGAAGAAGAAGAAGATGAGGAAGGTGGTGGTGAAGAAGTAGACGAGGAGGAGTAGGAGGAGGAAGAAGCAGAGTAGTACGAGTATCTTTCACACCATCAAGTTCCGTGTTTCTTGTTCCAAAATAGCTAAAGGCGAACTGAAAAACTGAATTAGTTGTAATAATAGTATGCTATTATCTAATAATAAAATGACGAAATATGCGATTATTGCATTTCCTGACTATAAGGCCAACTACCTAGTAAACAACAAGCGAGAAAAATAACGCGAATATTTCTTTCATTTTCATCAATATTTGACAATTTATTAACTTATATCAGAGACAATAGGCTACTGCTTCTTAGAGATATAAAAATAGAATTATATTTCCAATTATGAAGAATTGTCTTTGCTTATATTTTTCATGGGTATTATTATATTTATAATATATATATAATATACATGGGTATATTATATTTTCAAAATAATGCTTGAATTTTGAATGATGTTCGTCTCGACTATTTCACAGCTGTCCTTCCAAAAACTCTCTGGTGTTTCGGAGCCCACTTAAATCAGTAGTTCCATTCATCTCTCATCATCATTACTCACGCAAAAGTCTAGGCCTCATTTGGACACCATTCTTAGCAGAAAAAATATACAACAAATGCGTTAAGTATGCTGCTTACCATTTTTATTCTAAAAAATATTTATCTAATTAAAATTTCACATTCTGTAATAGAATTTTTTGAATATTAGATTCAGTTCCATTTTTGAATATTTTGTGTGAATACTTATTTCGAGAATATATCCCATATTCGTACCAGACTTGCTGGATGGATACCTTGTTCTTTTTCAAGTCCCGTCTTGGCAACTTCAAAGTTATATATTAAGTTATTATTATTGAGTTATATAGCAGGATTCTTTTAAATTGTCAGAAAACAGCTGATTGATGCACGCTCGTTTACTAACGTTAAATCAGCTGTTTTCTGACAAGTTAAAAGAATCCTGCTATACTTATCAACTGGAGTGAGCCGCATGCGGCATTTTCGACAAGTAAGGCTAGGCGTACACCGGTTAGTCAAGACAAGACAAGACGAGATTAGTCACGTTTAGTCACAATAATTCACATAGTTGCTTATGAAGCAGCACACACCGATGCAATGACTAATCGGTGTGTGTTGCTTCATAAGCAACTAAGTGAAGTACTGTGACTAAACGTGACTAATATCGTCTTGTCTTGTCTTGACTAGAGGATCTGTCTCTATATAATGGATAAGTCATGCATATAGATTCATCTTCCATAGATTCCGAATTTAACAACTTCTTAAATTACTGAAACAATAAACTATAATATTCGACAAACAAGGAAATGCAACTTGACATTGACACATTAATAGAAACTTGTACTCAGGTGACCAATCACCTACAACTATACCATCACTTTCTCTTTTTCTACATTCATCCTTCTTATTCTCCTTCTCCTCCTCCTCCTCCTCCTCCTCCTCCTCCTCCTCCTTCTTCTTCCCCTTCTTCTTCTATTTTTGCTGCCTCACTATCATTTCGTGACCTTGAACGATGTAGTTTGGATCGTTATGATTTTGATGAAATGATTTGAAAGACAAATTTTTGTTTACAAAAGTAATACTCTTTTGTTAATAATAATGACCAGAGGGCTTAGACAAGAATCTAGAAGAGCTACTATCACTATTTATTACTCTGTGTAGTATATTTTCATAACTCTCTAGAATGAAGCAAACTTGATAATCTTTTGAAACTGTTTATTGAGACATTCTGTTTAGATCTGTTATTCTTGTACCGTTGTAACGATTTTCCTGGTTGTAGTAAAAATCAAATAAATTTGTTGCAGTCAGTCCTCTGCTGACTATCCTATCAGTACAGAAAAATTTTATGAAACGTACAATCAAAGAAAATACTATTTTAAAAATAAAAATTTATTTCATCAAAAATACAATATTAAGGCAGAAAAAACAGGCTACTATACTGTATTGTCTCCAGTAATATACTGTAAAAATAGCTTGTTCACTTAGCTTGAAAGAATTATTATCATTATAACTCAGTTTTCTACCATGTTCAAAATATATGGGATATCAGCAGTATTATATTATGGCAACATCTTAGTGGATGAATGTGAATCTTATATGAATTGGCAAAAGTATGGCTGAATTCGACCGAGATAACCAATCAAAAGTGAGACATGCAATGTCCACACTGTTACTATACACTCTCTGTAGTTACTACTATCATAGACTAACTCTATAGTATAGTACTATACTCTATGTATAGTTAGTCTATGCTACTATACAATATAGTCCAAGATTATTATAGACTGTATTATAGAGTAACATATTTTGTTGCATATTCAAACTATATAGTCAAGTAACTTCAACTGTTGAATTGTAGGCTATCATTTGATACTTGTATTAATACTTTAATATTTGTACACTTAGGCTAGGCGTACACCGGTTAGTCAAGACAAGACAAGATTAGTCACGTTTAGTCACAGTACTTCACATAGTTGCTTATGAAGCAACACACACCGATTAGTCATTGCATCGGTGTGTGCTGCTTCATAAGGCACTCAGCAGGCTACAACAAATGTATTCTTTAATTTCATATGAACAATTTATTTCGACTTAAATCTTTCTCAAAATTTTTGTCAATGTTGAGTGGCCTCATTATGCCGGGAAGGTTTGAAGTTCAACTGTTAAATTTTTAAAGGAATCTAGATAGGAAATAAATTATTGTCATTTTACAACTCATAACTGCTTTTTGCAATGTTTTAAGTGTAGTAGAATTCATCCACTATACAATATTAATCTGGCTGCATCATAGCATATGAATTGTTGTACACTTTGAAAATTGTAAAAGACGTGTATAGCAGGATTCTTTTAACTTGTCAGAAAACAGCTGATTTAACGTTAGTAAACGAGCGTACATCAATCAGCTGTTTTCTGACAATTTAAAAGAATCCTGCTATAATGAGATATATAACTTTCAATCCAGCTAATGGTTATTCAAGTTAGATTAAAGGTAAACTTTGGATTGTTCAAGGTAAAACAATGACAACACACAATTTTCTATCATAAATATAAAAATCATTATTATTAATAACAATACAATATTATAACTTTGTACAAGCTCGCAACTATTTATATTTTACAGAAGATGTACAATATTTGTTCAAGTATGGAAGGATCTTTTGTTAGATTGCATCTCTTGGTGAGGAGTGTACTTAAGGCGTCCTTTATCAAGGTAGTTTGAAGCTCAATTAAGTGACGATTTTAAGGAGGCCTTCAACAAGAAGTCAAGGGCTGTTCAACAGAGTAATGGTGTCAGCCAACAAGGATGTCTTTTCAGTAGCAAGGGTTCATTTTTCACTTATTCAAGGATGTTTTCCGCAGTTTCAAGGGTAGATCAAGTTCAAGGTGTCCTTTAGTATTCGCAATCAAGTTATTTCTCAACATCAACAGCGTTTCTCTTACGCATAAGTAGTGTCTTTACAGTTTCAAGGGGCGTTTTTCCAGCATCAATAGGTTCTTTCATGTGATTGTATCAAGGGTAACTTCCATAGTGTCAAGGTATCCTTCAGCTTCAAGGGGGCCTTCGATATCGTTCAAGCATCGTGTTAATTCCATAAGTTATACTTCCAGCGTCAAAGCGGTAATTGCCACAGTCCAAGGTATTCTTCAGCTTCAAGGAGGTTTCATTTTAACAGTTGAATATCTTTTACAGTTCCAAGTCAAGTCTATCAAACTTCAAAGTGGTGTTTTCGATTTCAAAGGGATGTTCCAAGGCAACAATGTTAATTTCAACGGTTCTAAGGCATTCTCAAGGCGTTATTGAGTCGTTCTTCAAGTTCTTCTTAGACGAAAGGTAGTGTATTATTGAAATCCGAGATGTTTCAGTGTCATCCTGGGTGTCTTTTGAAATTCAGGGTGCTGTCCTTTCCAGTTCCAAGCCAAATCTTCCAAGCATCATAGCGGTCTATTTCGAATATTCTGAGGGTTGTTTCCAGAGTTTGAACGGTTCTAAGGCTCCCTTCAAGGTCTCCTTAGTGCATTGTCAAAATCCAGTATATCTCTTAGGGTGTCTTCTCCAGTTCCAAGTCATCAAAGTGGTGTGTTTCAAACGTCAACGGGGTGTAGTTCGAATTCAAAGGTTCTAAGGCGTCCTTGAAGGTCTCCTTAGGGGTGTGTTTCAAACGTCAACGGGGTGTAGTTCGAATTCAAAGGTTCTAAGGCGTCCTTGAAGGTCTCCTTAGGGGTGTGTTTCAAACGTCAACGGGGTGTAGTTCGAATTCAAAGGTTCTAAGGCGTCCTTGAAGGTCTCCTTAGGGGTGTGCATCATCGAAATCCAGGGTGTCTTTTCCAGTTCCTAGTCAGTTGTTTCCAGTGGTCTATTTGAAGGGGATGTTCTAAGGGGCGTCCTGCTCGAAGGCATGCTTAGACAAAGACAGCCGATGGAGCAGCTTGGTGGACAGGGATGGCCTTGGACGTGGGGTGGAATCCGTTCTCGTCAGCCGTGTACTCGACCTCGATGTCCTGACCTTCGGGCGATTTGTAACGGTAGCTGCCGTATTCCACCAGCACGTTGTCAGTGCCATCTGCGTTCGGCTTCAGCACTCCTTGCTTGGTCACCTGAATGCCGTCAGCGGTGGTGAAGCTGAGGGAGAGAGATTTCGATTAGAAAAATATTCGATTAGAAAGGATTGAAAGAAAAAGATTGACTACTAGATAGATAGATATACATTACGTCTGGTTGGCCAAATAATGGCGTCAGACAAGTCAAAGTGCAAGACACGAATTATGTTCTTTGGTAAATTTTCTCAATTAGTCAAATATTATTAGTTTCTAACTCCATTGCAGTAATCGAAATACTCCTTTAGACTATAGAAGCACTCATTAATTGAAAATACTTTCAATCTACGTTTAAACTCAGTGATACTTAGGGCCGGTTCATGAGCTCGGGATTTAGCCAAGTCCTAGACTAAAACGGGTGGCCACTGTAGCATCAACAAACGTTATCCTCGACACTATGTACTAAGGGCTCTCTATCTATGCTGCTAACCCACTAACCTGTCGAGACAAACGTTTGTCGATGCTACGGTAGCCACCCGTTTTAGTCTAGGACTTGGCTAAATCCCGAGCTCATGAACCGGCCCTTAATGTTTCCTTCAACCCAATCGGTAGTACCTGATATATCTTTCTACCAATATAATTGGGTTTTTCTCCATACAAAGACAGTCTATCATACTCAGAAAAAGACCTTTGTAAAAGTAGTAATGTATTATGTTTTGTGATAAGGTGGAGTGAGAACCTTCTAATATAAATACACATTTCAAGGATGAAGATACAGGGAACACTGAGTATTTCCATGCTAATAAAATAATCCCTACAATGGGTTTGTAAAATACTGTATTCCTGTACATTACAAAATTGAAGATACTGTAAACACCCGGTTAATCGAGCGTCGGATTAACCGAGCCTGTCATTCAAAAATAACAAACATAAATAAAGGTCTTAATAGCGAGGTAAGAGTTTATTTCAGAAGACGATCAAAGAAGTTTTAAGAAATACTCTATGGGCCGTATTTATGAACGTTCCTTGAGGGTTCCTATCCGAAAGGGCGCCTTGAAAAGCATTTCGTGAATGAAAAATCAGCTGATTTCATTCATGAAACGCTTTTCAAGAGTCCCTTTCGGAAAGGAACCCTCAAGGAACGTTCATAAATTCGGCCCTATGTCTCTACTTGCTTACAGGTTTGTAAGTGTGATTATTATTATATATATGTTTTTGCTTCCAATAAACCAGTTTTGTAAACTTTCACGGGGTTTTACGATTTATTTATCATTAGAATATTATCCGAGTTTTCATGTATTCGAGGAAATCCCGGTCAAATCATTTTAAGCCTTCAACACCATATAAAGAGTGGACAGACTGTTTTCAATGTTGGAAAAGTTATTTTAAATGTTGTTCCTTTTAAAGGAAGCTTGACAAATGAGAGTGAATGAGTTAAAGTTTGCCTGTAAGCTCAAATGAGAATTCAAAATATAGGAAAAAGTATGGAGATGACAGAAAAAATGTTGAACCACACTGTTATGACCTTTCCACACCAATGGCTGCACTGCGATTATACAGTCTCTGTAATTCGTGACCATTAAAGAATATGTTGGACTAATATTTAGATTGTCACAGCCGTTGGAAAGTTACTAAATCAAGATGCAATAGAAATTTATTGCGAATAAAAACTAATACTTCACATAAGCTTGGAAAGTGGCCTACACACAATTTCAACTACATTTTGAATTATCAAAGCTGCGTTCACACCGGAGTTAATAACCAAAGTTATTAACCAAGTTTTTAACGAAGTTAATAACCAAAGGCCGTGTGCCCACGGAGCAACTGCTGTCTGACATCAGTCAGCAACCCAGCGTTGCCAGATGACATTGGCTGATTAGTTAGATTACCCGATTACCCAAAAAACAGCCAAATCTACATTCTGTAAAAGAAACTTCCGTAACTATTCATTTATTCAAATGAATGTTGTTTACTTTCTGTAGAAATAATTGTCTATGGAAACAAGCCCAATAGATCGAAACAAAAATTGATTGTTGGTAATTTCATTCAGATTATCGGTTAGTTTTAGAATACAGTTCGGAAGGAATAGCTAGGCCTAGTTGGGGACAAGGGAAACCTTTCTGTCGCACGCTAGATTATTTTTCCCATCTTGTAGGGCCCTAATTGTCAGTTGGTTTCCCCGATCTAGTATGGAGAGAGGCATTTTTTAAAAATCTAATGTAAATGTAATGTAATTAATCAGATGTAAAGCATCTGCTTTCTAACAGGTGCAAGAAAAATTTAGGCTGGGCGTACACCGGTTAGTCAAGACAAGACAAGACGAGATTAGTCACGTTTAGTCACAGTAATTCACATAGTTGCTTATGAAGCAACACACACCGATTAGTCATTGCATCGGTGTGTGCTGCTTCATAAGCAACTACGTGAATTACTGTGACTAAACGTGTCTAATCTAACGGTGTACGCCTAGCCTAACTCTCAATCCAGGTGCCTCAGCAAACTGAAGATGCCAGCCTAAAGATACACATTGTACGCTGATTTCTATACATGATTTAGGTGTTATCCGAACCTCTCACTTTAACGAGAACTAGTCCATGTAAAACAGCTGCTATCTATCAAGTGTAACGAAAATTAATTTCCAATTCAGGTGCGCCTTAGCAAACTAAACCAGCCTAAAGATAGGCATTTGTAGGCTATAATAATAATTCCGTGTAAAGGCGGGTTTTCGTTACTGCGACAAAGTGCCGCAGCGGAGCCCGAACCAGCGTTGCCAGATGAAATTGATGAGAAATTCCCACTATAAATTGTATAACCTGGCTGGCTCAGGTCTGGTGTCAGAGTTTTCAGGTCACTCCTGATCAGTTCAGGGTCTCTGACGTGACTTAACGACTGTTTTCTAGGCAGCCGGGACCGACGGCTTAGCGTGTCTTCGTGTAGGCTAATTTCTGTTTACACGACAGCTATAAAATAGACATCTTGTACGCTATTTCCTGTGTGCAAGAACACGATTTAGGTGTACTCCGAACCACTTACGTGAGTGAGAACTGTCCGAAGTCGTCGAAGACCTGGTGGCGATCGAGGGTTGCGACGGGAGCCCGTTGCGGCACCGCTGCGGCAGCGAACTGCGGCTGGGCAGCAAACTGCGGTGCGGCTGAGGCCACAGCCAATAGGAGGCCTCCAAACACAACAACGGTGGCTGGCTGCATGGTAGAGCGGGTTGCTAGAGCGGCTAGAGCAGCAGGCTAGAGAGACAAGTGTGGTTGAGTGGAGGCTAGCATGCAGCTTTTATAGTTCCATCCAGCATTGGTCAGAGGGAGGAAGAAATTGGTTATTTTTCTTATTGGATTTAGTCATCTTGTTCTTGTTTTTCTTCTCATTATTAAATGGAAGGAATTTGGTTGTTTTTATTCATGCTAACTAATTATTATAACTATATTCTAGTAGCCTGACTACATTTTTGTTCTACTTGTTTGTCTTATACAGTAAGTGGAGAGCTAGAGGGAGGAATTTCTTATTTTTCTTTTCAGCTATTTCTTCTTTACATCTTCTTCTGATTCCTCTTCTTGAAAACTAGTCTAGTCCAGTGTAGTAGGTCTATAGGTTCGGGCCTCAGGCAATCTAAATTAGTATTGTAGTAATAGTAGTAGTAGGAGTAATTAATATCGTATTTTCGGGTGACAATTATTGTTTGTCTGATGATCGTTACTGGTTTACATATTTTTCTTCTTCTTCTTCTTCTTCTTCTTCTTCTTCTTCTTCTTCTTCTTCTTCTTCTTCTTCTTCTTCTTCTTCTTCTTCTTCTTCTTCTTCTTCTTCTTCTTCTTCTTCTTCTTCTTCTTCTTCTTCTTCTTCTTCTTCTTCTTCTTCTTCTTTTGAAACCCATTAGTCTATTAATTACAGTATTATTATTATAGTATAAACGATGAGTCTGGTCTTTAAGGTATTCCAATATAATTTCAATCACTATACAGACCAATGTTGACCACACAACATTATGTTGTATTTAGTTTTTGTTGGTTTATTTTTATTCTAAAATTAGAATTAAAATTTAAATTAAGGATTGAATTTTTTATTTTGAAATTGGTTCACTTCCATTTTTTCAATTACTGTAGTAACTATAAGTAGTACCTAATTTTTATTATAGAAATATTAATTTAGGATTGCATTTTTTATTTTAAAATTGGTTAACATCCATTTTTTAATTATTGTAGTAACTATAAGTATACTCGTTTAATTTGGCGAATGGCGAATAACTTAAGTTTATTTTATTGAAAGGAATTAGATTTAGATCTTGATCGTGTGAATACGGCTTAAGAGACCGAATTTAGAGCAATATCTAGTTTTGAGGGAAACTTGAAGCAAGCTGAATTCAGATTCATTGAAACATTTCAACGAGTATAGCAAGATTAATTTATAGAGTCAGAAAACAGCTGTTTGACACAACTGAGTCAGAAAACAACTTTGACACAATAATCCAAAGGCTTAAAAGTCTTAAAGACCTTTAAAGTCTTTTTAAAAGACCTTTCAAAGAATACCTTTTTAAAAGACCTTTTCAATAATCTGCGAGATTCAGCATTTGTAGGTTAAGTATTGTGATATTACTCGTCGAAACAGCTGTTTTCTGACTCTATAAATTAATCCTGCTATATATACACGGCTTTAGAGATATCTAAGGCCTTCCAAACCGATTTTATAACTCTCAGAAATTTGATACCAAAGAGTCTTGACTGGGAAGACCGACTGTAAGATAACAAACCCCCCAAAAGAGACTTCAAATATCCATCATCAACTATTTATCTGATTTCAATTCACCCCCACTTGGTACAAAGAACATTATCAGAGCATTCATCTTTTCTAACGATAAACTTGGAAATAAAATAGAAATGTTTACGTGGATAATCCTAGAGCAGAGATGTAATCTGTTTCACGATGAATTTATCAGTTTGAAAAGCGTGTGAATTTATTAGCGGTATATTGGAATATTAAAATAAATGTTGACAACGCTATTAGTGATTTAGAACAGTCCTTGAAAACACGTGAAAGTGAAATATGAGATTTTATCAAGATTTTTACAAGGAAATCACAAAATTGTGAATAATATTTTTGGTCTTTTATCTAGATCGTAGAATCCAAATAATGTTATTCTGATTTCAGAATTTGTCTGAGATAGTAGATAGGATGAAACAGTATGCCATCTGAAAAGCCTGCTTTGATTCGTAAATATGATAAGATTTTATAGTTGCAAGAAAGATTTCATCATTTTGATCATTTTCAATGTCTTAAAATGCTCACAGTATGAGTTTATTTTACTGAACATTGTTGAATGTAGAATCATTTTAATTTGGCGAATGATGACTGTTATGACATAATGTTTGCATGGGGGATCATTTTATGTTCCGGAGGACGATTTCTTATGTTATGATGGACTATGTTGTGGTATGTTAGAGCATAACATTACTGGTTGCCATGGAAACGTTGAATAACAGTCATCTGCAGTGATCCGCAAATAAAGAAAATTCCACTATACTCAGATGCCTGCTTGTTTTCTGTATTCAAAAAATCTCAATTAATTCATAATTCTGTCGATACTTATAATTTATAGTCTATCTAAGCTATCTCTCCTTCATAATCTAAAAATCTGATCTATGTATAATGTATAATCTATCTTACTTAAATTGATTAGACGTGGTTTCCAATCGATTCGATTCAATTAAAGTGAAGTTATCCTATCAATATTATTAAATAATTGTAATAAACTATGTATTGTTATTCAATCAGCTGATAGAAATGAACGAAAAAAGAACAAAAAATACATTTCGAAAAAAGCTATTCCACTCAACTGCCATAATATAGGTCAAGCAATTCCTCACTAAGGCCCGTTTGCACAGTATAAGTTTAAACCAATATTTTAAACCAAATCTGATTGTTTTTTGGTTTAAACTAAAAATCCGTTTGCTCAGTATCAGTTTAAACTCAAAAAAAGTTTAAACTCTAGAAAAGTTTAAACCACCGGAACAGTTGGTTTAAACCAAAAAATATGGTTTAAAAAGTAATCTGTAAAAGTTGTGTTGAAAACATATGATGCATGACAATCTTTTTTCATGTTTGTTTCTGCTGAAGCTGAAGACGATAAATAATATTGATAGGTTATTGTGGGTGAGTTGAAAGTTGAAAGTGAAAATTACGGAAGAAACTCCTGCTTGCAAACAAATTCTAATTGAATTTAGCAAGCAGTATCTTATTTTGTATAATATTAGTTATTTTATAAAAGACAGTACATTATTTCGCTATATTACTCTGTATCCTATTCATAATATGTTATAAAATACTTGTATGCATATAATGTATATTTCATTTACTTGTAATATTGGTTTTCCAAAATAAAGAATTATTTGATATTTGATATTATTTGATTTGATTTGAAAAATTCTTCAATGAAATTGAAGAAGACCATCACGAGAAAATTGTTAGAGTTGTTCCAAAAGCAAGAATATTAGACAACGGATTAATCATTTCAATTTCTGGGATGAAGAATTTTTTAAACGTTCTCGTTTGCGTAAATCAACTGCAAATTTAGTATTGAATGGAATAAAAGACTCAATAAAGAATAAGACAACTTGGAACAGTGCTCTTTCTGGAAGCTTTTTAATTAACGTTGGAGACCATAGTGGAGTGCATGTGAAATACACGGTACTAGGAATCACAAATGAATAGGTTATGTAACTTCAATGTAAGAAAATCAAAAATAAAAAGTAAACAAATTCGGGAGGCCAGCCTTCTTGATATTGTCAACGATGTCATTCTATTACCAACATAACGCTAAACTAGTTTAACTTAAACTAGATTGGAAAATGCACTGTGAAAACCGATTCGAGTTTAAACTTCAAGTTTAACTTGAACTCGATTAAGTTGATCGAGTTTAGCAATCCATACTGTGCAAACGGGCCTAACTGTTCATGATGTTTTTAGAAAGAGCTGTACTGAATTCGAACTACGTATTATACTGTTATTATAGGGTTGGAAATAGAAATTTGGAGTTGCAACAAACGTTCTTGTGATTTTTTCAGAAAATTTGTTGTAATTTTGATGTTATTAATGGTTGAAGAGTGGCGTCCGAATCAGGAAACTACCCTCCCCTTCATTACTCTCCCTATTTACATTGTCCCCTTCACAAGATCTTACTCGGTGGTTGTAGCAATAAAGTCAAAGTAGAGGCTTCAAGATACTGAGAAAAAAATCATAATTGAAGTTGTCCAAACAAAGCTTCTTATCTAGAGTGTAGCTCTTTTTTTGTTGAAATTATATGACATGCAATAATACAAGAGTGAAGGAGGGCCTGAGGCCTGTCTTATAAAAAAAAACTTTGTAAAAGGGGAAACGTTGCAGGGACGAATGAAGAAGATAAAGAAAGGAAAGTAGATGGAGAATAAGAAAGACAAGGACGGAATGATTAGAATTATAAGACAGAATGATAGAACTTTTGAAGGAGTGGAAAAAGAAAATAAGGAGGAGGAAAGGAAGAAAGTTGAACAAGGAGACGAAGAAGGAAAGTAAGAAAAAGTAACAAAAAACAAAGAAGGAGATTGAAGAATAGATAGAGCAAAAAGGTAAGAAAAAGAGGGCTAGAGAAGAAAAATCATAAATAAGAGCTCTCAATTACTGTGTTCCATGTTTTTTTTCGTGTTTTCCATGAAGGTTGAAGAGAGCAAAAGGGGATGAGTGAGAAGATGAAGAAGAAGAAGAAAATGGTAAGGAGAAGAAGAAGAAAGGGAAGAAGAAAAGGATACTGAGGAGTTGGTACAGGAGGGGCAGAAAAAGCTTTATGAATTGCAAAAAAAGCGACTCCTTTCCAGAAGATATTAAGAGGGTTCAATTTTGAAATAGGAAGCAAATTAAATGACAGCTACGGTATCTTTAGGAGTTATTATTCTCCCCTCTTCTTCTTCGTCTCCTTCTTCATCCCCCACCCTTATCATCTTGCGTGTATTATTTTCCCTTCTCGAATTCATCAATTTTCTCAGAGATGCTGCTTTTTTCACTTTTTAGATACAGCAGTAATCTATAGGATGCTACTTCTTATTTTTTCGAACTCCTCTCTTTCATAATAATTAAACAGAATCGTTTTCCCTGTTTTTTTTTATCTCTACAGAAAAGTTATTAATAATAAAAGCCTTGGGTTCAAGTGATAAGGGCTGAGAAGGGAAGGGAGGCATGATATCTGATAGGTTCTCAAAAGTATTCTGAAGTTTTCTTCAGAGATGTAAGATAATGCTAATGAATGACAGAATATCACTTTTTTTGACAATATTTTGAGATGTATAAGATGAAGTGGTTTTTTGTGAAAGTAATTTTAAGAAAGTCAAGAATAGTGATTCAATTTGCTGAGGATCCTGGACTAAAAATGAATTACCTCATTAAAGCTTTTCAAAATGATGAAAGTGTACAAGAATTCATTCACTATAATCAAAGGCAATTAAACTACTCAAATTGTTAAAATTAAATATTAGTTAATATTGTACTATAGTTGATATTGTCTTTGTTATGATGCAGTCATTTTAAAATTGTATAGTGGATGATATCGTATACATTTTGAAATTGGTAAAAAAAGTAATGAGTTATTACAAAACAAAATTAGGATGATATGAGCCGGGAAGCATGCTATAAAACAGTACTTTTATAATGTTCTTCTACTCAATAAAATTCTCATAAATAATTTTGTATAGGCCTAAACATAAACAATTCTGTACCACCAGATATCTATTTTATCTAGAATATCTCATAATTTTTTTGCAAGATGTTCGGGGGGGGGGCACTTGTCCTCCTGTGCCCCCCTGGCGCAACACCTATGATTCGTTGATTTGTTTCTTCATTGGATATATTTTTTAAGTTAATGCAATATTTTCAAATTTAAAATTAATTGAAAGTGGGATCGAATTTACTGTTAAAAAAGAGGCCTAAGGCTAGAAATTAATAATTGTTCTCAGGATAATGAGATCATTAAAGGAAAATTCAAGTTTTTCTGAGCGAATTCATGTGTAATTTCACGCATTTATACGTATTTTACTATTTTTAACGATTTTTTGAAAAAAGTATTGCAGCGCTCCGCGTTGCGTATCATCCACTACTCGAAAGCTTTTGGAAGGCCAGCGAAAAAGCATTGGGAAGATAGGAGAGTTCCGCGAAGAGCTGCTCACTTGATACACTCTCTGTTCAAGCGTATCATTCACGCTAGAGCCGCTTGGAAATCTCTGGATTTAACATGCGTTCAAATGGGAGCGGAATAGCATGGCGTAGATAGGAGGATCAGATCGGTTCCGCACAGAGCTGCTCGCTTGATACGGAAGTTGCATTCTTAGCTTATTAAGCCCCAAAATTATTCGAATTTTATGTTGTTTCACTTTAATAGCCTACCTTTAATTGTTTTCAGAATAATAAATGAGTTTTAAATGCGTTATTCCCTTATTCCATACATACCATCTTGTATATTATCCCGTATATTATAATAGACAATGTTGAGTGAAATTCATAGGCTACAAGTTCATACGTGCATCCAATGTAAAAGATGATATGAATTTATTAATTTTATAAATCACGTAATATAGGAAGATCTCCTCTAATACAGGGGTTTTTGTCTCATACAGCTTCTAACACGTAACGTAAAACGAAACTTGAGTATTGAATCGCACTTATTAAATGTTATAAACAGACAGAATATAAGTTAGTATATGGTATATGCTTATCCTAATATACTTATTCTATACTCTCTGTTTATAAATGAATAATCTAATATTGGTCCAGGGCCTTAGCAAAAGGAATTAGCAAACAGTCTTAATGATCAGTTAACCTAAATTATTTTTCCTTATTATTTGTCTTATGATCAGTTAACCTGAATTATTTTTTTTATTTTTATCAAGTGTCCAACAAAAATATATAATATTTTTTTAATGAATTGAAACCTTATTGTGGATTTACAATTTACAATTTATTGTAAATTGATTGATACCCTTGAAAATAACAACTATTCTTTCTATTCCAGGTAACTTGGATACCATTCTACAATAATGGATTGTACTTTTTATTCTAAAGGCTTAATTCAATCTCAAGCTAGACGTAGTAAGTCTTCAAGGTATGTTTGATTTAAAAAAATAAACTTCTGAACATCTTAAACTAAACATCTTAAACATCAATGAACTTCATATGCATTGAAAGCGAATCATCTTTTTTTGCTATACAATTATTGTTGCTGGAATTGCATATTCTCAAGGCCCCTGTCAGACTAGGCTTTTGATATTAATAATATTATTACCAGTTAAACTATAATCACAACATGATACACTCAATACAGTCAAGATATTTGTTTTGATTAATTTAGCTGATCAAAGAAGTCGGCAACTCTTTATTGGTCCGAGTAGCAGAACTACAGACCGTCGCCGATTTTGTTTTCGTTTCTCGCTGACTCATTTCCAGGAATATTTAGCTTTGAAGTTATTTTGTACTGTACTCCACTACAAAACTATGAAAATGGTAAAATTTCAGATATCTGAATTTTTCAAAATTGTATGATACTCTACTCGCTTTGCTGAGATTGGATCATCTTGAATTTTTTCTCTATCATTAAATTTAAGCTTTCTATAAAATATTTAAATTCTGATGTGATTGAAGGCTGTATATATTGACACGAAATATGTGACTTCAAGGCGGTTGCACACAATCAAATTCTTCATCAAATTGACCTTGAATTCAACAGCTTGCTTGGCAACAAACATGTGTCTGTTTCGCCATTTGTTTATGTTTGATTCATCCGCCTTCTTGAAAACATCTCCAAATTTTCCAATTTAAAATTATTGAATTGGATGCAAGTTAAAGGAAAAATGAATCATGTAGAAACGTCTTCACAGACGATTATAAATTTAATGTGGATGAAGGTCATCCAATACAAAATGTTTCAAAACAAAAAATATATATAGCTTACACACTATTCTTATGGTATGAAGAATGTATATAGTGCAGTTTATAAAGAGGATTAATGATTAAAAAGGATTATTTTTCTGATCTATTAATAGTACAGTATTGTGAGCGATTATTATTGTACAATTTATACGAACAACAGGTTTTCTTGAGTTTAACGGAGTTTATACCCGTGGGGCTTGAACCTTCAACTGAAATGTAGTAGAAGAAGAAGAAGAAGAAGAAGAAGAAGAAGAAGAAGAAGAAGAAGAAGAAGAAGAAGAAGAAGAAGAAGAAGAAGAGGAAGAAGAAGAAGAAGAAAAGACGGAAAAATAACTGAAAACACCGAATAATGAAATGTAAAATATAAAAAAAAGAGTTCAACTGACGTTTAGCTTTTCAGAGCCAATCATACTCAAGTTAAAACTTTGCATTTTGACAGCTAAACTTTTAATTGGCTCTGCTTCACTCTGTTTTCTCCTTCTTTTTCTTTTTCTTCTTCTTCTTCTTCTTCTTCTTCTTCTTCTTCTTCTTCTTCTTCTTCTTCTTCTCTTCGTTTTCGAAAAACTTTGCAGAGAATTATTGGATTTTGTTTAATATGCAAAAGAGTTGAGAAGTGAACACGGTAGTCTACGAGTTCCCTTTCTTATTAGGTCCCCCAGACCTCCCTTACCCCAACTACGTTGGGTCTCTGAGACGTTTTTCAATATTAGAAAGAGTTTTGAACTGTATTTGAGACCGTATCTAGATGACTGAGACGTTATTCAGTTGTTTTGGTTTTTCAATTCGGAGAAGAGTTCTGAATTGTAGAAGGTCTATGTGAGACCGTTCCTGGGTCTCTGGGACTTATTTCAGTTTTTAATGTAAGATAGACTACAAAGTACAAACGGTATGTGAGACCGCTGCTTTTACAACGGAGGTAATCATTTAAACTTTGATTAGGTAGAGGGATTGCACATTCCCGTGAAAGTGCAGTATATGAACTTCTGTTATGATTATTACAATCTACAATTAGAACAGATCATTTTTTAAAACAGAAGTCCATAAACTGCACTCCTAATTGAGTGCAGTATATGAGCTTCTCTTATAATATTATAATCTTCAATCTAAAAAGATGAACTTTTTTAAGAGAAGTATACATACTGCGCTACAGTTGACATTCTAAAGTTAACACAATTATCAATCCTAAAGCCACAGATTCCAATGGAATTATTCATTCAATAAATAGAATGAAAGAGGTTTGTTGAGTTCCAAAATCTTTAAAACTCGTCAAAAAATTGTGAAGTATTGGACGGGTTTTGAAGCACTATCATTCAATTTTGTTGAATATGAAATTACGCTATGAAAAATTTGATAGGAGACAAATTCCTCTAATAACCTATTAGAAGATCCTACATCAAATTACGGTACTAGTAACGCCATCTCTCGGATTCAGTTGAAACTAACAGTAGCTACGTGAATAAACAAGCTACAAGGACTGCTCCCATTGGTCGACAAAACGAAATGGAGGACGAGTGTCTCCGATTGGCCGAGCTGAAACTCTGCTGTTGGCCAATGGGAGGCGTTCGAGTTTAGCTCACAGCTGGTTCATTTTGCTTAGGCACCGTAGCCGACAATTATTTACTTCATTTCAGCTTTTTCATTTTTCCAAGTGATTAAGAGTTCATTCTCTATAATTATGACGCAGCCAAGCTAATATTGAATAGCGTAAAAATTCTTGTATTCATTGAACATTATTAAAATTTGTAATGAGCTGTGATGACAATATTTCATTTCCAGTCCAGGTGCCTTAGCGAAATAAACGAGCTACAAAAATGTCTTAATAAAAATTAATACTGCAGCTGTAGACTAATAATAGGGCCTACTATTTTCAATACATAATACTGTAGTAAGTTATTCCACTTAAGCTGAGAAGAATACGAATAAATTCTGGAGAAAAGGAAATGTATTCCATCTCCTTTTCAAGATAGAATTGCAAATTGCAGCAGAAGTTTCTGGAACCCTATTGTGTAACATATTGTTCCTCCTAACTGAATTTATGTCTTTTTTCCTTCTCTTTTTCCCTCATTCTTACCCTCTTCTCTCTCGAATTACCATTCTTCGTTTTATCCATCACCCTTTTTTCTCTCCTAGTCGTTCTGCAATAAATTCGTCTCCAATCTCATCATTTCACATTTCAAAATTTCTTCAATTCGTGTCTTGCTTCGTCTAGTCATTCTTGATCTATTTTCTCCCCTCTAACCTCCTCAATCTTTCTCTTACTTATTATCCTTTCTTGTAGTCTTTATCTGGGTTTCCTTCTTTGTCTAGTTGTTCTTAAAAATGATAAATATTCAGCATTATCATTCTCCATGTTCTTTATCTCTGTTTCTTTCTTTGCCCAGTCTTTCTAAATTAATCTTTACCTCTATTCCACTCCTACTCTTTTTTATACTATTCCTTCTCGTATATTTTATCGCAATTTCCTTCGTCTACTTGTTCTCACACAATAATATATATTCTGGATACGAATAAAGCGTCCCCGGAGACAATAATAGATCGCCGAATGAGACATGCATACGAGAAAAGGGTTTCACATTTTTGGGAGTGTGTTAAGAATGAATGGAATAGAAGGAGCGACAGAGAAGAAGAAGAATGAGAAGGAGAAGAAGGAGAAAAGAGGGAGAAGAAGAAGAAGGAGAAGAAGAAGAAGAAGAAGAAGAAGAAGAAGAAGGAGTAGGGGAGGAAGAAAATTGAGAAGAAAGACAAGAGAAACACTGAGAAGAGCATTGGTTCAAGTCGTATTCGAACAATTCAATGAAATAGAGTAAACATAAACAAGTGAATTATGCGAAATAGAAGGAGTAGCATGAAAAGGGAGAAGTAGGAGAATGAGGGGAGAAGCAGTTGGAAGAAGAGGAAGAGGAGGAGTAATAGAAGGAGGCGAAAGAGGTGTGGTACACAAACAAGAAGAAGAAGAACAGGAAGAGGCAGTTCGAATTAGGTGACGAGAAAGGAGAGAATAAGAAGCAGAGAAAATAGAACGGAAGGGTAGAAATGAGATGAATATCTATTAGGCTACCCCGTATCCTATAAAGCCTACCAGTAGTACAGTATTAGATTGGGTCCCTTTTATTATATGTGAAGGAAAAGCTATGAATAACAATGTGAGTCACATTCACACTAGGCTACATTCGCCGCCTTTGGCAATAGATTCGCACCCAGGACGGATGGAGAATGACAGAATTGGCACAGAAGGAGACGAAGAGCCGAGATTGATTGAGTGAATGATTTATTTTGACAGAGAGAGAGGCTGAGAGAAAGATTGCATGAGATCAGATTATTCATGTAGATTACAAACTATAGTATCTGAAAATTGTATAAGCCAAGGATGAAGATAGAGAGATTAAGATTAAGATTACTTTATCCATGTAGATAACAATAATTATGACTGCTTGGATACTAGATTACAAAAGTTGTAAGTATAATCTACATTTTAGATTTATTACTTTATTCATGTAGATAACAAAAGAGAGAGAGAGAGAGAGAGAGTGAGTGAGAGAAGTAGAGAGAAAAGAATACAGTGAGGGTGCATGTTGCATGTTGAAAACAAAAGTCATGAAGAAATGTTTAATTGAAAAAAGCACGTCATATTGGAAAGAGGATTTGATTAAGAAATAGATGGGATCTAGAGAATAAAGGTGGAAGAGGAGGAGGAGGAGGAGGAGGAGAAGTAGAAGAAGAAGAAGAAAGAAGAAAATCAAGAAGTAAATAAGATGAGGTTGAGTAGTAGAAACATATCTAACCGGATCTAGACACATTCCCAGACGGCTAATGACTTCTAGTTTGAAAATATTACACTTGAATTTACTAAATAATAGACATATTTGTTATTCTTGCTCTATTTGAGTTCTAATATTATGGATCTTGTTGATTATTCACCTGTTGTAGCCTATAACATATGAACTGTTTGTTGAAAACATAATATGATTGGGTTGATCAATAACAATAATAAATCTGTCTATCTAACTACTACTGTCTGTACTTAATCTATCTATTTAAATAATATTCTCTATCTATTCTATAAGCTTCAGTGAGGTGATTCATTCTCAGTCCTGGTGCCTTGGGAAAGTGAATACACATGACTTTATCCGAGATGAAACACTTTATCCATAATGGAATAGTAATGATCCTTTCCATTGTTTACACGTTGCAATTGACATAGGCCTATGCCAATCGAAAATTGCTAAAGCTTAATTTCTAAAATTTTAGATGCAAAAACCTGTGAATATCTTCATATCACATTCATTGTATTTCAAGTGGCATTAGCATATCATGGTATTAAATATTAGCGTATTTGAGGGGTAAAATATAGAGTATATTATTATAGTGAGGGGTATATAGAGTAGTATGACAATAAGAAGGAGAAGAAAAAAAAGAAGTTGGATGAGGAGGAGGTGGAAAAAAAGATAAAGAAAAAGGATGAGGAGGCGGTGAAGAAAAAGAAGAAGAAGAAGAAGAAGTAGAAGAAGAAGGAGAAGGAGAAGGAGAAGAAGAAGAAGTAGGAGGAGGAGGAGGAGGAGGAGGAAGAGACATTGTGAAAAATCCCTGCGCTTAAGTAGGAAAAGAATGTTGTTTACTCATGGGACAAAGAGCAA
This sequence comes from Laodelphax striatellus, assembly GCA_017141395.1. NCBI lineage: Eukaryota > Metazoa > Arthropoda > Insecta > Hemiptera > Delphacidae > Laodelphax > Laodelphax striatellus. Next base: position 6,821,259 of record CM029537.1, on the reverse strand, counting down.
TAAAAAGGAAGAAGTATTCGTAAAACAAAAAAGCAGCTTTCATTGGACAAGAGCAAATCACACAGAAACCGGTGCTTTCTTCCCTCTGCTTTCACTCTCAATAATTGGTGAATGAAAAGAGAGAGAGAGAGAGAGAATAAATAAGAATGGAGGAAGAAAGACAGAAAGAGAGAGGGAGAACGAATGACCATAAAAGCGATAAATTATAAGAGAAAGAAATGTAAAATATTGGAGGGTCATAGTCAGAGGAGGAGGAGGAGGAGGAGGAGGAGGGGGAGGATGAGAAGGAGGATCGATTGGAAGTAGAGAATGGAAGAAGAGAAGAAGAGGAGAAAGTATACAAGGAGAGCCGAGGTTGAGAAAGAAAAACAATTCTGGTTGAATTTGCCGCTGCTAGCCTTTTCAACGCTTTTTGTGAACTCTCAGTAATTTGCATTTAGCATTGATTTTCATTACAAAAACATGGAGGGGAAAGCGTGCAAGAAACAGAAGAAGACGAAGAAAAAGAAAATAAATTGGAGAGAGAAGCAGAAGAACAAGAAGAAGAAGAAGATCAAGAAGAAGAAGAAGAATTCATTGGTCCCGGTGCATTAGCAAAGTGAACAATTAGCAATTTATAATATTCGATCCAAAATTACCTTGGATCTAGACATGTACTGTTATACCTGAGAGACCATGACATGCATGTCTAGTGTATGGTTAGTTCACAAGTGAAGTATTCCTTTTTTTAAACCTCGATTTTCACGCCTTCTCGAAACAGAAGTCAACACTTTGATGACTCCTACTTTTTCACTCTTATTTTATTTTCGACTTCTCCTGCACACACGCACTCTCTCCGCTCTCTCACCCTCTCTCACTCTCTCTTGGGTGTAATTTGATTCTCCCGGGCTGTTCTATAACCTGTCGGGCGTTTTATCTCTATTATTCGTGAGTGGTAGAAAAAAGGCGGCCTGGTGACCAATCCTTTCATTTTATGTTACTCTTCTTTTTCAGGTTTTCTTCTCCTCCATCTTCCTCTTCCTTTTCCTCTACTTCTTCCCCTTCTTCTCCTACTCCACTTCCTCCTCTTCTTCTTCTTCTTCTCCTCCTCCTCCATCCTCCTCTTCTTCTTCTTCTTCTTCTCCTCCTCCTCCTCCTACTTCTTCTTTCTTCTTCTCCTCCTCCTCCTCCTCTTCTTCTTCTTCTTCTTCTTCTTCTTCTTCTTCTTCTTCTTCTTCTTCTTCTTCTTCTTCTTCTCCTCCTCCTCCTCCTCCTCCTCCTCCTCCTCCTCCTCCTCCTACTTCTTCTTCTTGCTTCTTCTTCATCTTCTTCTTCTTCTTCTTGTTCTTCTTCTTCTTCTTCTTCTTCTTCTTCTTCTTTCTTCTTCTTCTTCTTCTTCTTCTTCTTCTTCTTCTTCTTCTTCTTGTTCTTCTTCTTTTTCTCCTTCTTCACCTTCTCCTCCTACTCCTCCCCATCCTTCTTCTTCTTCTACTTCTTCTTTTCATCTTCTTCTTCTTCTTCTTCTTCTCGCTTTCTTCTTCTTCTTCTCCTTCTTCTTGTTTTCTTATTCTTCTACTTCTTATTTACTTCTCCTCTTCATCCTCTTCTTGCTTTCTTCTTCCTCTTCTTCTTATTCTTCTTTTTATTCCTCTTGTTTACTATAAATTTTCGAGTCCTTTTGTGCCCTATTATATGATTCACATTTTCCTGCATTTTGGTATTGTTAGAAAATAGATCTTCGATTCAGCGTTTGTTGGAGTACGGTACCTAGCTGCACAATGCCAACAAAATTGGACCAGATAGAGTCTTGGAGCTCTTACCTGATTGGCTATCAAGTTCCCACCCAGCCATATTCTATCTTCTCTTCTTCCTCTTTTTCTCCTTCCTCTTCAACTCCTTCTTCTAACATTATTCTCTTTCCACTACCCTCCACTTCTGCAGGCTAACTAGCGTAAGCTTAATTTCTATTTTCTTTCGATCTATTCCTTTTAGTCTATTCTGTTTTACTTATTTCTTCTATCCATATAATTTTCTCAATTTATTCAATGTCATTTTGTTTTGGTTTATTCAATTTTATTTTCTTTTTCCAAACTCCAAGTTCATCAGCATTGTTACTTTCTTGTCCTGAATCGATTCTTATCTTGTTCTACGGTTCCATTTCGACTGAATGCAGGGGAAGTGATGCCAAAGGAGATCCGTAAAAGAAAGAAATAGAAGAAGGAAGAGAACCAGGTGAAAAAGAGAGTAGAAGTTGTAGATAAACTAAAATAGAATCATGATACTTAGTGAGTGATAGAGAAATAAAAACAGGAGAAGACATGTTGGAAGAAGGATGAGGCAAAGAGTAAGAAGAAGAAGAAGAAGAAGAGGAGGAGAGGGGAAGAAGGAAGAGGAGAGGAAGGAGAAGAAGATGAAGAAGAAGAAGAGAAGAAGAAGGAAGAAGAAGAAGAAGAAGAAGAAGAAGAAGAAGAAGAGAAGAAGAAGAAGATTTAGAAGACGTAGAAGAACTAGAATTGAAGCTGTGCCGATCTAAGCATGTAGTAAAAAGGAGGCCAACTATACTGAATAAGAAGAAGAATGAGAAGAAGGAGGAGAAAAAGAAAAAGAAGAAGGAGAAGAAGGAGTGTAAGTAAGAGAAGTCGAGTGGAAGAATCGAAGTGAGTCCATCCAGAAAATTAGCCACCATTATAGTAGTAGAGCCGGGTAGTAGCGAATTAATGAAAAAGAAGATTGTCGAAAGGGGGGTAGGGACTTTCTTAGCCACCATTGAGGGGGGTGTGCTCCCCCCCCCCAACCACCATTAAAGGGAGTGCCTCTAACAAATCAGCACTCATTGACTGTTGGTGTCATTACCACTACAGGCTCGGTTCGCTTCTTCCTTATTTATGGCTAACAAATCTGTCTTCATTCATTACTTCTTAACACTGCTTCCTTTTTCCTGTTCTTCTTCTTCTTCTTCTTCTTCTTCTTCTTCTTCCTCCTTCTTCTTCTTCTTCTTCTTCTTCTTATTCTCCTCTTCTTCTTCTTCTTCTTCTTCTTCTTCTTCTTCTTCTTCTTCTTCTTCTTCTTCTTCTTCTTCTTCTTTCTTCTTCTTCTTCTTCTTCTTCTTCTTCTTCTTCTTCTTCTTCTTCTTCTTCTTCTTCTTCTTCTTCTTCTTCTTCCTATTCTTCTTCTTCTTCTTCTTATTAATGAGGCAATATTTTAATGTGGCTGCATCATAATGGATGGAATCTTATGCACTTTGATTATTGTAAAAATCTGTAATGAGATAAATGTGTCTTGGAAAATGAACGAGCTACAATCAACGCCATCTTTGACAAACTGGGGAATCATTTCGTTACGTTCTGCTTGCTTGTGATTGGCCGAGGGCGGAGCTAGTTGGAGGCGGAGCTTAGCGAGCGACGGCCAATCGAGTTGCGAGAAGAAGGCTGCTAGGAATGTAGGCCTATGGCTCATTTTGCAATGGCAGCTGAATGCACAATGAATCACTAATATTTATCAATTTTTTTCAATGTTCAAGGCGTATGAGAATTCATTCACTATGATGCAGGCTTTTATTATGCTAGTAACGGAGTAATTTTGTGTAATTCATTTTCAATCTTAATTAAACAAAATAAACCAACTGTACCCAATTTTCATAAAGCATTCTAGTAGAAGCAGTATAAAACAGAAAACGTGTTACGATTTTTAATTTATTCATCCAGCTTATTATTATTGAAAATCCAATAAAAATTATCTCGTTTTCAATGGAAGTCTAGTGTGGTATTGTACGAGAACCGACTGAATTGAAACAAGGAAAAATTACATTATTTAAGAAATCAATAAAATAATTTCTATTTTATGAAATATCTTGCTAAAACTATTGAGATTACTTGTATTCCACGCCGTTAATCAATTTATGTTTTATTTCCGTTAATCAAAAATTTAAGCAATAATTTCAGTTTATGGTTGATGAGGTGGGAATATGAGAGGAAGAAAATGAAGAATGAGTAGAAGAAAAATAGATGGAAGGGGAAGAGGAAGTAGAAGAAGTGAAGGGAAATGAAAAGCTTTCAAATTCTAATTGCACATCGATTTTTAGCCGAGCACTAATGAGATTTTGAAACCTGACCGTACAATAAAAAAGCAGGAAGAAGCAAAAAAATACGTCACCACTAATGTAGAGTCGGATAATGATCGAGGATCGTTTCTCTCTTTCTCTTCCTCTTTTCATCATCATTTCTCTTCTTCCTTTCTCTATCCTAAATCTGACAGTACAATAAAAACGAAGGAAACACCCAAAAACTACGTAAGCACTATAAGGGTTATGATCAAGGATCATTTCTCTCTCATCCCACCGTCTTTTTTTCCTTACTCTTCTATCATACTTTCTCTCTTTTCCTCCCTCTATCTTCATTTTCCCTTTCTCTCTAGCCCACGCATCACTTCTCAGCTTTTTCTTATTATGAAGTCCTTAATGAAGCTACTGTGATTGAAAATTGACACCACGAAGAATTATTATGCTTTAAAGAGAATTCAAGACATCGAAGAATTTTAAGTAAAACGAAAGCTAAGACGTAGCCGAAAAAAAAGTGGGGGATGAAAGAGAAAGAGAGAGAGATGGAGAGTGAAAGAGAGGATAAGAAGAGGAGTGACAGAGGGAAAAAAAGCAGGACGGAGAGAAAACATAAGAGAGAAGTTGAACAAACAGAAGAAGAATAACAACGTAGGAGGAGAGGAAGAATCAGGAAAGAAGAAAAATAAAAGGAAAAAAGAAAGAAGAAGAACAAGGAGTACAGGAAGGATGAGGTGGAAGAAGAAAAGCCTTAATTAAGGCATTGCCTGTAATTGAATAACCCTTAAAACGTTAGCTCTTTTGAAACAAGAAGGATTTCTGCAAGAGGAGACAAAGCGTGTGGAGAAGAAGAAGAAGAGGAAAAGGGAGGATGAGGAGGGGGAGTAGGAGGAGGAGGAGGAGAAGCAGGAGGAGGAGCAGGAGGAGGAGACAGCTTACCTGCAGTTCATTAAGTCACAGTGTCTTTGTGCAATCAACTCTCATTCTTTCAAGTAGATGGTTATTCAAGAAATTGGGTTTACCTGCAAAATTGTTCAATGAGCCTTGATTGAGAACGAGAAAATTGAAATTATTCAATGAACCTATTGATTGAATCCTATCAGATTGATCGTTCAGTTGTTGAGTATTTCTTTCAAGTAGGAGGTAGAATTTTCTAACATCTAATAAAGTGACCTTGAACTCACAGCTGATCAGGTAAGGTGCCCACACATTGGACATCCATATGGTTGCAGTGTTATAAGAGGTCATGTCTAGCGTGTGGGTGACTTACTACCAATCAAAGTTCTGTTAGTTCAAAGTTATATTTTTTAGACGAAATTAGATGAGAATTTTATTGGGAATATTCGGCTGAAGAATTCATCCACCATGATATAGATTAGTTTATATTGTGGAAGATACCACTATATTTATTGCTCTGAGTATTGTAGATATTGAACACTATGAACTTTTTAAAAGGTTCTTATGGCAATATTATAAGGGCTTCCACTCCAGGTGACTTAACAAAGTGAACCAACTATACAGTAGGATTCATTTAGATGCTTGGCGATCAGTAAACAGCTGATGTTACGCCGCTTTGACACAATAATACAAAGACTTTTTAGAGTCTTGCAGACCTTTAAAGTCTTTGAAAGACCTTTATAGAAGACTTTTTCAAAATCTTTGCAATAATATGCGATATTCAGCTCTATTAAGTTGAGTTGAGTATTGTGTCAAAGCTGCGTAATATCAGCTGTTTAGTGATCTCCAAGCATTGAATTAAATGAATCCTACTGTACACGAGCAACATCGATAATATAAAGACGATTTATGGAACACCCAATAAGAACTTCCAATTCCCGAATAAGAAGATTTGTAGGCTTCAAAGATTGAAAGTTTCCTATAGGCAAGTTTTCAAAGCAAGTGCAGTACAGTACTTGTACGAGTGTAGTGTAAGCAGGCCTCAAGATATTGGGAATCGGTAGAAGAGTGGGAGAAAGTTTCGAGGAAGAAGAGGATCAGGGAGAAGAGAAAGAAGGAGGAGAAAATTAAGAAGAAGAAGAAGAATAAGAAGGAGGAGGAAGAGGTGGAGAAGAAAAAGGCTTCAGAATACACATGTAGTACTTACTTGAATATCGGGCCTTTTGATTTCTATATAACGGAAGACTTAAGTAGTGGTTGTGAAAAGTGGATTCTCTAAAACCCCAGTGGAAGCGAGAGAATGAGAAATGGGAGAAGAATGTGAGGAGGAAGTAGGAAGAGAAAAAGGTTGAGGAGGAGGAGGAGAATGAGGAGATGAAAAGCTTGAAGAGAAAAGTTTATTAGAGAACATGTGTTCGAGCGCCAGCTGAGAAGTGAAAGCAAAGTTTTCGTGTCTGGAAGAAAAAAATTAGGCCTAGGGAAAGAGAGGGAAAAAGGAGAATGAGGGAACGAGAGGAAAAAGGAGAAGGAGAAAAAGAATAAGTAGAAGAACAAGGAGCAGCACAAAAAGAAGAATGAGGAGAAGAAGACGTGAAGAAGAGGAAAAAACAGAAAAAAATTAGAAGGAGGAGAAGAGAGGGCAGAAAGATCAAAAATTAGGAAAATGAGATTTGGAGACGAAATATGGGAAGAAGAAGGAGGAGAGAGGAGAAGAAGAAGAAGAAGAAGAAGAGGAAGAAGAGGAAGAGAAAGAAGGAAGTGAATGTGCAGTAAAAGAAGAATAAATTACACCACACAGATCAATGAAACGGAAACACACTTTCGGGTTTTGGGTACACAGCAGAGGGGGGAGGGGGGTCGAAAGCGTGGTTTTCCGGAGCATAGAAAACCCTTCTAGAGGATCCGAAAATTCGAAAGTTTCGGGGCTTGAAACTTTCTTTTGCCCTCCTCTATCAGCAGATGTGCTAAGCGCCCGAAGCACAGATCAGATCGCTCTTGACAAATTACATCTCAGCTAAGTAAGTTGTAAGCGTTAGTCAATCGTTTCTAGTCAATAAATTATATCCTGTCTTAAAACTGTGATGAAAACTAATTGGAAGAGTATGGGGAATAAGGAGAAGACGAAGAACTCAGACAAGAAGAGAAATTAGAAGAAGAATAAGTCTTTCATATTTGTAGAGAAATTTGTACATAGAAAAAATAAGGTGAATATCGAGAAGAAGGAAAACAAAGAAGAAAAATAAGATAAAACAAGGAAGGAAGCGGAATAGGTGCAATTAGGAGAAGTAAAAAAAAATAAATAAGAAGAAGAAGAGAAAGAAGAAGAAGAAGAAGAAGAAGAAGAAGAAGAAGAGGAGGAGAAGGAGAAGAAGAAGAAGAAGAAGAAGAAGAAGAAGAGAAGAAGAAGAAGAAGAAAAAGAAGAAGAAGAGAGAAGAAGAAGAAGAAGAGGAAGAAGTAGAAGAAGATACAACAAGAAGAAAAAAACGAAAACTGAATGCAGAATAATGAATAGAAGAAAAGAATGAATGCCAATAAACTGAAAATAGAAAGCCACCCTATGTTTGAAGGGTAGGAACCAATATTATTCATCAACATAGCAAAAAATAAAGACAGAGTCACCTCTGTTTGACATACCAGGCTTCTTCTTTCTCTTTTTTTATTCCCTAATCTCACATAGTATCTGTTTCTCTCTAAACTTCATTCCCTCCAATCTTCCTCCTCCACTTTGTTTCGCAATAAAACCACAAGGAAAAAAACGCAAAATACTTGAAAAATTATTGCACAAGAGAAAGTGCATGTGACACGATCCCCCTTTGACATGGGAGCCGAAAAAGTATTGGAGTTTCTGTACGGCACAGGAATTTGTGTTCAGCTCAAAGGGGAAACTGGGAGAGGGAAAAAGGGAAACATGGAGGAGGAGAAGAAAGAGGAGAAGACGAAGAAGAAGAAGAAGAAAGAAGAAGAAGAAGGAGATAAAAACGAGGGAGAAAGAAGTAGATAGTAGAAGAAGAAGAAGAAGAAGAAGAAGAAGTAGAAGAAGAACAAGAAGAAAAAATATATAAAAATGAGAGGAAAGAAGTAGATAGTAGAAAAAGAAGAAGGAGAAGAGAAAGAAGAAGAAGAAGAAGAAGAAGAAGGAAGTAGAATTTGAGGGGATAAAGAACAATAAAAAGAAATAGGAGGAGAAGTTCAAGTAAGGATGAGGAGTTTAAGATGAAGAAAAACTATGTAAAAAAGATTGAAAATGAAACGAATAAGAAGAAAAGCTAGGATTAGAAGAAAATTAAGGAGTAGAAGATGAAAAAGAATAGAAAGATGAAGAAGGAAAAGTACTATAAGAGTGGAGAGGATAAAAATAAAGAGCAAGAACAAGAAAAAGAGGGAAATTAGTAAGAGCAACAAGGCAAAGGGTAGTAAAAGAAGAGGGTGAAGAAGAAAAGTTGAAGAAGAAGATGTAGGAACAAATTAATAACATCTTCAGACCAGATTCGATTCTTCACTTAGCTATTCATGTAGTAAGTTATTATAGGATATTATAATGTAAAGTTAGGCTAATATTATAGTATAGATAGTAAGTTGAATAGTTATGTATCCAATTGAAAGGTGAGGAGTGGAAGAGTGGAAGGAGTAGGAGGAGGGGTTTGTCGAGGAGGAGGAGGATGAGTAGGAGGAGGAGGAGTAGGTGGTGGAGGAGGAGAAGGAGATAGAAGAATGCGCAAGAGAACAGCACTACTTTGCAAGAAGGTGGGGGCTACAAAAGTAGGTTGAGGTCAGAAGTCAACAGCTGTGCCGTTCTTCTTTGATCTTTTTCTTTTCAACTTTTTCCTTTGAACCTTTTCCTCGCCTGCCAAGCACTTTTATTGCACCAACTTCTTTCACTTTCTTCACACCATTTATTGTTATTAATTTGATTTATGTAAATTGTATAACTATTTATCATTTGACTACCTGATTTCAGACCTAATACTTTCTTGGTATTATTTTTATAATACTTGCGCTTATTATCTGCGTTATTATTCTTGTGTTAGCTCTGATAGAATTTCCGTTGTTATTTTTTTTGTACCTCCGTGTAATTTTCCTTATTTCCATTAGTTCTGTAGTTTTCCATATATATATATATATATATATATATATATATATATATATATATATATATATATATATATATGTATGTATATGTATGTATATGTTTTCCATATATAATCCCTATATATATATATATAGCGTTGAGTAATTTTTCGTCATTCCTTCAGTACTTTTCCATACTTCTGTAACTTTCCGTTGTTATTATTGTTTGTTACTTCGTGTAATTTTCCGTTCCTTTCAGTAGCTCTGTAATTTTCCGTTGTATTTTTTTAATTAGCGATGAGTAATTGTTCGTCATTCCTTCAGTACTTTTCCATACTTCTGTAACTTTCCGTTGTTATCTCTTCGTTACTTCGTGTAATTTTCCTTTTCTTCCTGTAGTTCTGTAATTTTCCGTTGTATTATCTTCATTAGCTATCTATTAGTAATTAATTATTCGTCAGTAATTTTCCAAACGTCTGTAATTTTCCGTTGTTACTTCTTTCCTCAGCTCTGAGTAATTTTCCATCAGTATTTTTCCATCTTTCTGTAATTTTCCGTTATATTTTAATCCGATGCGTACGATGCTTTCATACAGTGAAGGTTGCTTCCAAGTTAACAACTATATTTCTCTCTCAACCGGAGGAGGAAAAGAAGAAGAAGAAGAAGAAGAAGAAGAAGAAGAAGAAGAAGAAGAAGAAGAAGAAGAAGAGTGAGAATACTTTTCTGCTCGAACTCTATTCACATTACTTGCCTTATACACTGTAGCAGGCCTAAAGTTAGAACCCTCTAAACTCTTATAATCTGTTGAACAGGTGTACGGCAAGCAAGCATTGATACTCATTTCCCTCCGACCCTCCTTCTACTCGTCCTCCTCCTCCCCCTCCTCCTTCTACTCCTACTCCTCCTCCTCCTTCTACTCTTCCTCTTCCTCTCACTCCTCCACCTTCATCTGTTTCTCCCTTCTCTTCCCCTCCTCCTCCTCCTTTCTTATTTTTCTTTTGCTGCTTCTTCTCCTTCTCCCGTCATTATCAGCGCGAAGCCCTTTGCCTTTCATCAGTGTTAGTTTCGCCGAGCCTTTAATTAAAATCTCTTTTGCTAGATCTCGCTTCAGTAGCGAGCAGCGCAATTTCGATCTGCGCTTTCGATATACTCTCATTTCTCTTAATCTCTCCTCTCTCTCCTCTCTTTCAACAATCTTTCTGTGCTTGCTCTCTATTCTTCCTCTTCGTCTACTATCCTTTGTGCTTGTGTCATTTTCGTTTTGCAATCATTCCATCAGATGTTATAATCTGCTTTTAGTGAATGAGTTCGAGCTCTCACCAGTGAGCGATTGAGGAGAATAGGAGACAGAATGAGAAACAGAAATAAAGAAAATAATAGTAGGAGAAAAGTAATAAGAAGGAGGAGAATGAGGAGGATGTAAACATATGAAATGATTGATTTGCGAAACTTTGAAAAAAAATATTGAAATGAAAGCTTGAATATTGGATCGAAGCTTGAAGAGTATGGAAAACTTCAGTAGAACAATATTGGTGTCAATAGTTGCTGAATTGATGTTGGAAGTATAGCTGAATTGTAATAGTAAATAATAAATTTGTATCATATTGATCAGTGCCGCAAAAAATAAATAAATAGGGACAGAAAAGTCTGTAATCCAAAAATTACACTGTAGAGAACCGATCTGATAAGCTTGAATAATTATCATGAAATTAAAGAAAATAGACAAATTTTCAATGGAAGCGAAAAATACAGCTGAACAAAGTCCCGCAATGGACGAATCGCAACTTCCAAAACCCCTCAGCAAATCAGAGCTCAAGGATATCAGTAATTAGCTGACTTCTCTCTGATTGGTGCAATCACTTCCATTGTCAGCAATCTCCATTTGACCTGTGAAGTACTTTCTAAAAGCTTCCAACCAATCAGAGCTCGAGGATATCAAGCATCAGCTTGCAGCTCTCTCATTGGTGCATTAACTGCCAATGACAGCCATCTTGGTGTGACGTACGTCCTAGAAGGTTCCAGCCAATCAGAGCTCGTGGATTTTGAGCATCAGCTTAGTACTCTCTCATTGGCGCAATCACTTTCAATGTCAGTTATCTTTTGTGACGTAAAATTTAAAAGATTCCAGCCAATCAGGACCCGAGGATTTTAATCGTTAGCAAACTGCACTCTCATTGATGCAATCACTATCTAAGAATATTACCATATGAAACAAAACCGGTTTCTTAGCTGAAAGAACATTTCATTCTGAGGATGATGCCCACATGAGCCCGAGGCTTGTGCGATAATCAAAGATGAATTCAACGACTGATTTTTTTCAGGTTGGACCAACATGTTTGCGTGTCCTCCGAAACACGAAATTCGTTTGCCTCTGACCTGTTCATACATTAGATGATTTTTTCTATTACTTATAACCACATAACCCTTATAACCCAGCAGGCCGTGCTATGCACGTCTAGTGTGCAGCCAGTCAAGTTGTATAGGAGAAGTTTAATAAAACATTAATTTAGAAGAGGATGTGTATCCTACTCTATCCTGCAGTTATCTCAAAGCAGAGCAGCAACATTCAAATCAATTTCAAACTTTAAAGCAGCCTTGCAAACTGAAACCACACACCATGTATGGACTGTACATTTTATTGAACCACAAGACTTTGGGGGAGTTTCAACATACGTCTCTTGGGGGGGGGGGTGAATCGAACCCCACACTTTGCTTGAAGTGGTTTGCAAGTTATCAAAGTTTCACCCAATGCTTGTTTGTGGAATTGTTTGTTTGTTATATGTTTGGTTTTGTCCATGAGGCTAGGCGTACACCGGTTAGTCAAGACAAGACAAGACGATATTAGTCACGTTTAGTCACAGTAATTCACATACTTGTTTATGCAGCACACACCAATTAGTCATTGCATCGGTGTGTGCTGCTCCATAAGCAAGTATACTTGCTTATGGTTTAGGCTAGGCGTACACCGGTTAGTCAAGACAAGACAAGACGATATTAGTCACGTTTAGTCACAGTAATACACATACTTGCTTATGAAGCAGCACACACCGATGCAATGACTAATCGGTGTGTGTTGCTTCATAAGCATCTATGTGAAGTACTGTGACTAAACGTGACTAATCTCGTCTTGTCTTAGTATTAATCTTCTTCTTCTTCTTCTTACATTCAAGGATTAGGCACCTTGCCTGTTCCGACTCACGATATTTCCCTTACTGCCATCTTTTCCGTGGCCTACCAATATCCCGCCTGCCTTGAGGTTGGTATTTTAAAATTTCTAGAGGTATTCTTCCTGCCGGCATTCTCTGAATATGTTCCCTCCATTGTTGACGATATTCTGAGACCTTCTTATTCATACTGTATACATTTAGTTCTGTTCTTATATCGTCATTTCTTATTTGGTCTCGCCGATCGCATCCCTTCACTTTGCGTAGGAACCTCATTTCTGCCGCCTGTACTCTACTTTCCAGTGGTTTTGTGGTGATCCACGATTCACTTCCATATAGGAGTACTGGGGCAGCCATTACTTTGTAAAATTTCATGAGTGTTTCTTTCCTCGCTTTCTTACTTAAGGTTCTGCTTATCGTTCCACATATTGATTGGAACTTTCCTACTTTCTTTTCAATGTCTACATCCTCCTTGAAACTGATGTGACATCCAAGGTAGTTATATTCTGACACCTGTTCCAATATAAAATCGTCAACTACTATTTTAGATCTGGTAGGAAACTTTCCAGTGAATGCCATTGTTTTGGATTTGTTCAAAGATATTTTCAAATTGTAGATCTTGCATAATTGATTTAAAACATGTATTGATTTCTGGAGCTTATCTTCATTTTCTTGTACAACCCACAAATCATCCGCGAATAATAGTGCATTTAGGCAGTTGTCCTCATTTATCCTAATTCCAAAATCTATTTTACTTTTCCATTGTGTGAAAATGTGGTCGATATAGATGTTAAATAAAGCAGGTGATTTTAATAATAATACTTAGTTAGTATTAATAATAATACTAATCGGTGTGTGTAGATTCATAAGCATCTATGTGAAGTACTGTGACTAAACGGGACTATTCTCGTCTTGTATTGTCTTGACTAACCGGTGTACGCCTAGCCTTATAGTACAATATGTTTGTTTTTAGCTTGTTAGGAATAGCTCGAGCTATATTGATTTGAGACCTACTGAAAATGATTAGAGTATAATTATTATTATTATGTATAAATATTATATTCTTATATACATTATAATTCATTACAGAGTAAAAAATCTCGTAGAAAACTTTGAACTCTGATTCCACAACGGTTATAACTTGCCTTCTAAATCACTACCCCCACTTGAAAGCCTAGGTACCAAGCGCTATATACGAGACTTGTACCCCCTGATAAACCCCTTGATTTATGCCGTTAGAAGGGTGGATCTGCTAAGCTGTGAGTTAGGTGTCTACCTCTAAATTTAAAGGGGACTTCTCATTCCCCTCCCCCCCCCACTCACAACAGAGCATTAAATTGTCGCACCGTGCTAGCCCGAAACGTACCGATTATTATTCCGGCTTACTCCCCCTAGGCCTCTTTTACAACTGTTCGGTCCGGGCCCGGATCGGACCGGATGAAAATGTTTTGACTGATGAATCATATGGGTGTTTTCAGACGCTGTATGTGAATACGCCCATTGAAATACATTGGTCATCCCGGACCTTAGCAAGGCACAGTTTGTAGGGAGTAGCTTGCTAAATGGTTGTTGTGTGAAATAAAATTTTTTGTCCTGTATTTAACAGTCATTATTGTACAACGAACACAGTCAGCTGATTGAAAAATGATGTATAGTAAATGTCAATGTTTCAGTTCGTGAGATGTCTTCAATTGAATTGAATAAATAACTTTATTCCTTAATAAACATGTGGTACAAAAATCTACAACACACACGAGAAATACATTGTTGTATTCATTGAGAAATCAGGCAGACCCGAGAAAAGCTATATGCCTATATAAGAATTGCCATCAAAATATTGAATGTCTGAATATTTTCAGTTTTCAGTTGATGGGCAGTTGCTTATAGTTCCACTAGGCTAGACTAACTGACTATCCCAGATTGTGCGATAAGAAGAAGAAATAAAGAAGAAACGAAGAAGAAGAAGGAGGATGGGAAGAAGAAGAAGAAGAAGAAGAGGAAGAAGAAGAGGAGAAGAAGAAGAAGAAGAAGAAGAGAAGAAGAAGGAGAAAGAAGAAGAAGAGAAGAAGAAAAGAAGAAGAAGTAGAAGGAGAAGTAGAAAAAGAAGAAGAAGAACCAGAAGATGGAAGGGAGTAGCTTGGAGCAATTGAAGCCAGAGATAGAGTGGAAGGTAGAGCATTACACTCTTGATATATAATTCAAGTACTGCTACATCTCAGTTTCAATCCTCCTCCACCTCCTCCCTCCTCCTCCTCCTCCTCCTCATGCTTCTCCTCCTCCTCCCTCACGTTGCCTATTAAGAGGTGTCTAACTTTCGCTTAGGCTACTACTGCTCTCTCACACTGCACTCAATACTCCAACTTACCCTTAGCCGATCTTCTTCTCCCTCTCCTTCTTCTTCCTCTTCTCTTCTTCTCCTTCTTTCTTTCTTTTCTTCTTCTTTCTTCTTCTTCTTCTTCTTCTCTTCTTCTTCTTCTTCTCTTCTTCTTCTCTCCTCTCTTCTTCTTCTTCTTCTTCTTCTTCTTCTTCTTCTTCTTCTTCTTCTTCTTCTTCTTCTTCTTCTTCTTCTTCTTCTTCTTCTTCTTCTTCTTCTTCTTCCTTCTTCTTCTTCTTTTCTTCTTCTTTGTATTCTTCTTCTTCTTCGGTTCTTTTCTTCATTTGTTCTTCCTCCTGATCTTCTTCTGTAATCTTCTCTTCTTACTTTCTTCTTCTTCTTCCTCTCTTCTTCTTCTTCTTCTTCTTCTTCTTCTTCTTCTTTCTCTTCTTCTTCTTCTTCTTCTTCTTCCTTTTTCTCTTCTTCTTCTTCTTCTTCTTCTTCTTCTTCTTCTTCTTCTTCTTCTCCTCTTCTTCTTCTTCTTCTTCCTTCTTCTTCTTCTTCTCTTTCTTCTTCTTTCTTCTTCTCCTCTTCTAGTAAATAATTCCATCGAACAACCTTGAAGAGCAAGAAGTAGGTATCACACACTAAGCAGCAGAGTAGAGTAAGAAGAAGAACAGTTCTCTCTGAATTCAACTAAGAAGAATAAGGATAATAAATTGTATAATGTATAAAATGACTTCATTTAGATGTCTTTGTTCATTTATTTATTAAAAGAAAATTATATTTTTTTATTTCGTTTTGTGTTACTTTTCTGATTTCTGAATCTGCTATAAACAAAAACCTATCAACATAATCTCTCCAATTCTCATAAATTTTTCTATAAGCATCAAGCAATTTTCAATACATTATTTTGTTTGCCAGAAGCCTACTCTTCATGTTAATTATTTCAAATTTCAGAAATAATTCAATTCTTATTGAAAATTTTGGCAGTATTGATCAATTATTTTACATCCAATTATTGCTTGTTCTTGTGGTACACAAAGGTGGTTCGTCAATTACTTCTGCTCATCCTTCTCCTCCTCCTTCTCCTCCCTTCCCACTCCTTCTTCTCCTCCTCCTCCTACAGCATCTTCTCTTTTCCGGTTCCTTCGCCTCCTCCACAGTCTTCCCCGCTTATGTCTACTTTTGCATATATTAATATTTGCATCGAAAAGCAAGGGGGAGGACCTTCGGAAGAGAAGAGAATTATTATTTCAAATCAAGAATACTCAACAGTTGGAGAAAGAAGAAGAAGTGAGAAGAAGAGAAGAAGAGAAAGAAGAAGAAGAAGAAGAAGAAGAAGAAGAAGAAGAAGAAGAAGAAGAAAGAAGAAGAAGAAGAAGAAGAAGAAGAAGGATAAGAAAGATTGATATGAAGTGTCATGATGATGGAAGTGTCATCCTTGTGTAAGAAATGATAGTATTGTCGTCAACTGCTCTAAGGATACAGCAGCCTCCTAGTATACACAGAATTCAAATAACACAGGAGAATTGTTGTTTGTAAAGATAGAAATTGTCTGGATTCCACCTCTCAATTCAATTCCTCCGTCTTCTCTCACTTTTCCTTGTTTTCTCCAATTTACTTTTCTCTTCTTATTCTACATGCTTCTCACCTTTCCCCCCACCACTCTTCCACCATATTACTCAGTTCTCTTCAGCGCAGCTCTCTAGATTTAGTTGACAGATTTGGCAATACAAACAATAATTTGCTTTTGGTTGTCTGTCTTCTGATTATCCTTCTAGCAATAACAAGAAGAAGAAGAAGAAGAAGAAGAAGAAGAAGAAGAAGAAGAAGAAGAAGAAGAAGAAGAAGAAGAAGAAGAAGAAGAAGAAGAAGAAGAAGAAGAAGAAGAAGAAGAAATAGAAAAAGAAGGATAATGAGAAGAAGAATTCAAACCAGAAGAGCAGTTACATTTGTACTGATTGCTGTCTCAAAGGGAACTTAGGTGTGTGCGTGTGTGTGGGTGAATAACAAGATTGTTACTCAAAGAACGGAACATTTTCAAATTTGTAAGAAATTTCCAATGAGTTGGTAGGCGATATTTCAGACCTAAAAAGGATATCATTACTTTATCTCTCATTTCTAGCAAGCAGTGGATCACTCTTCTAAAGCCGGGGTTTCATCAGTAGAATAGAAGTGGTAAAGCTTACTGGGCATCTAATAACCAAGGCTATCATATTAATAGTCGCATCGAAAAATCAAATGAATCTTCTCCGTTTTTTTTTCTTTGTGACAACTAAATTACTCGATACTCGATAGTAAATAAATAAAAAGGTGAGATTTGAGACACTCTATTTGTAAATAATAGACAGATTGAAAGTATGATCAGAGACAATTATTGAATTATTGATAATATGACCATGACTAATTAGCCTCATTCCTGTGAGTACAGTGACATTCATTTAATTTGACGCTTGGCAATATATAGATAGATAGAGAGATATTTATTTTTGACGTTGCTTATGACCGTAGTGTACGATGACAAAGAAATAGTTCTTCCCTATTTATCTATTTAATGCCAAGCGTCGAATTAAATGAATATCACTGTAAATATGTGATTATTTTCACTATTTCTACATTACCTCTGAGATGATAAGATAATTATTTATCGTATGACCTTGTGCGATGTGTATCGCTTATGACTGTTCCTTACATGAAAAAAACATACAAGTTTAGTTATTAGAATTTATAGTTGTAATTATTTATTTATTTATTTAGCGTATGGATTTTAATAGTGGGGAGACCCGAGTAGGGTTGTTCCACTTCACCAACATAACCAATTATTCCTTGATAGGGAACATGGTAAAAGTTTGTTTCCACCTAGAAAACAGACATCAGCATTTAAAAAAAAGAATTTTTTCATTTTATAGATGTAATAATAAGATGGTACAAATCATATTCCTTCGAATAAATCGTATGAAATTATCTCCACTATTCCTCGGCGAAGTTGGATTTATCTCAGATTTTCGCAGATAAAAATGATTTGTCAGCACAAATCCTAACACAAGTTGTCCCTTCCAACACGTAGGGATTGTGTTGGATTGTCCCTGGCTGGAGCATTATCCCTAGCAGGGACAAAAAAGGGAACGTGTCCCCCAAACCCTAAAACGTGTCCTGTTCCTTCTCAAAAGGACACGAGGTGTTTGTGCGTGCGTGCGAGACTCGACAATTGGATTGCCAGGACATCCTTTCCATCCTTAAGGACTAAGGACACCCGTTCCTTAAGGACCACTACTACAATGGTCCCTGTCCCATTATTTCTGCTCTTCCTGTTGCGTTCTATATCTATACACTATATTTCTATCTGTTAATCTATATCTACAATATTGTCTCTATTACATCTATATCTATCGGTTTCTATCTATAATGGTCTCCGTCCCATTATACTCAATCCTGTTGCATTCTATGTATAGATCTATATATACTATAACTGAATCTCTATCCCTATCTATATCTATAACAATTTCAGTGTCCTATATCGATTTTCCCGCTTCCCATGTAATTCGCACTTTTCCCTGTGAACTTACTCTTGTCTTCTTTTCAATTTATTCTCTCGTGTTTCATATATATTTCATTCTTTTTCTCTATAAAACTTTATAGTTCTCTTTTGAATTTAGATTCCAATCTCTTGTACAATCACTCTTATATTCACTTATCTTATATTTTAAAATTGAAAACATAATACTGTATACAGTATTTGTATTTGAATCTTTCTTGAACTCCTTTTCATCTATATTCTCATATCGTAAGAATGTATTTTCCACTAATTTTCTATTTCAGTTGAAAATATGTTTATATATTAATTTCAGATAGCCTTCTTCAAAAATAGCGTTTCTCTTCTTCTCCATCTCCTGCTTCCTCTTCTTCTTCTTTTTCTATTTCTTCTCCCTCTTCTCCTCCTTTTCCTCTCTCTCCTCCTTCTCCTCCTTCTTTTTCTCCTCCTCCTCCTCCTTCTCCTTCTCCTAACACATACTCCTCCTTCTTCTCCTTTTACTTCTTCTCCTCCTCCTTTCTCTCCTCCTCCTCCTCTTCCTCCTCCTCCTTCCCTTCTTCCTCTTCTCTCCTTCTCCTCCTCCTCCTTCCTCTTCTTCCTCCTCTTCCTCCTACTCCTCCACCTAATACATACTTCAATAATAATTATTGTAAGCATGTTCCCTATTTCATGCTAATACCTAATCAAAAAGGGGACTGGAAGAGGGAAGAGACTGATATTCATTTGGTTACCGTCTGGATTAAGGGGTAAACTTTATAAGGGAGAGTCCCCCTCCCCTCCCTCTATGTCATCATTCCCTAAATACAGAACAAACCGCAAGATCTTGCTTGCAATCTTGGTGCTAAGTCCTCTCGTACTTAGTTTGCCAAGCACGTTGCTAAGTATGTAAGTCCCAGCAACTTATGTGTGGCAAGTGTCCCTACTTCATAATTATAATTATACACTCGCACATATCTCAGCTCACATAATTCTGTTGAGATTTATTTTGAGGTTACTTCTGGTTTTACTCAGCTATTAAAATTTAATAATCTTACACCTCGGAATATAGCTGGTTCATTTCGCTAAAGCACTGACGATGAAATATTATTATTACAAGTCATTACAGCTTGATTTGATTTTTATAAACATGGAGAAAGGAGCTTTTGCACATTTTTTCGAGCAATGCAACTTTTTCATACAGTTTTAATTGATTTAAATTCTATAAACTTGGAAAAGACAACTCTTTCTTTTTATGTTGTATCACACTTCTAATTATTAGGAGTAGACCACTGAATTGATTATGCAATACATATTGTGTTAACCTGGTTAGGCCGAAGAGTGAAACAAAATGGTTTGAACCTTACCAGGAAAAAAATAAATCTATTTAATCAATCTATCCATCTATCTAGCTTTTAGCAGTTTAATAGCGTTTCTGTGCCTAAAATTTTTAGAAATATTCCTGAAAATCATAGTCTGGCATTGTATAATCATGTATTAGCGCTATAGTATTATAACCAAAAACTCACTGGATTGGATTATTTCTGCTATAACGAACAAGTACTTTTCAAATCATTTTATTCTACCAGCAAAATCACTATAGCCTACCACGTTGAAGCATGTAATTCTACGTCTCGCTAATTAAATTTCAAGTTAAGACATTGAAAGCAATTCACGGTTAAATAGTTAAGCTTCCCCCCCCCTCCACCTATCACCCCACCCTCACCCAACCGGCCTTAATCTCAGTTTCAAATTATTTCTTCACTCCACACGGAAAACTTCCACATAATTATTTTGCACGCTCGTTACAAACTTCTCCCTCTTTTAATCTTACTCTTTTCCTTCACCCTCTTCTTGTCTCTCATTTTCTGTCTCTTTCACACTTCCAACCCTTCCTTTCTCTCCAAACTTCCCCAAAATACTAACAAATTTTAATCTCTTTTCATTTCAGCACAGCATTTCAGAGATTTCTCCTCCCCTGTTTCGTCCTCACACTTCTTTTTCTTCTCCTTTTTTTCCTTCATGTCCTTCTCATCATTCTTTCTCTTCTTATCCTTCTCTTTCCTTTTTCATCCGGTTCGTAATCGATTCATCTCCAACTACACACGTAGGATGTTTGGACGCGGCATAAATTTTGCAATGAAATTAAGTAGCAAAGTTTCGTTACAACCACTTTTGCATTATCTTTGGGGGTGCAACTTAGGGGGTGAAGAAGAAAAACAAGAAGATAAAGAAGGAGGAGGAGAAGAAAAACGAGGAGTAAGAGAAGAAGAAGAAGAAGAAAAAGAAGAAGAAGAAGAAAAGAAGAAGAAGAAGAAGAAGAAGAAGAAGAAGAAGAAGAAGAAGAAGGAGAAGAAGAAGAAGAGAAGAAGAAGAAGAGAAGAAGAAGAAGAGAAGAAGAGGAGGAGAAGAAGAAAAGAAGAAGAAGAAGAAGAAGAAGAAGAAGAAGAAGAAGAAGAAGAAGAAGAAGAAGAAAGAAGAAGAAAAAAAAGCAAAATTAAATCACTGTGTATACCTGTATTTAAGTTGCACTTAACATTGAAATTCATTCTCTGTATTACATAATACTCAATAATATTCTTATAGCTGTATAGTTCATACACAGGAACATATCATCATAATTATTATTATCTACATAATTATCATACATTATTGTGAAAGGCTCTGCGTTCTCCTTTTATTGCATCATAATGTTACCCAAAACGTCTGGTTAAAACAAATAAATTTCAGAGAGAGAGCTATAGATAGAAATTGAGGATAATCACTTGCAGTATTCATCATAGAAGTTTCATATTATCAATAATTATTCATTACACGGCATTTATGTAGCTTATTATGCCTGTGTATTTATGAAGGCCATTTATGTAGGCTATTACTGTATTGACTGCATAATATTCGAGTGATATTTTAATCATTTGACTCATCCGTTGATCATTAGAATCAACATTGCTTTTGAGATGTTGCGCTATTCAATTATCATTCTCTCTCTACTGTCACTTGTTATGTTATTCTGGCTTTGACACTTTGTGCTGAGTGCTAATAACATAATAATTATTGGATGGCTTTAATCTCGAAAGCAATGTTGATTCTATTACGAACGATGCAGTCAATACAGTAATAGCCTACATAAATGGCCTTCATAAATACACAGGCATAATAAGCTACATAAATGCCGTGTAATGAATAATTGATACTGTAATATGATACTGTTCTATGATGAATACTGCAAGTGATTAATCCTCATATAACATATAGAATTTCATATATAGCTGGTTTACTATGTACTATGTTTTACATTTTACTATGTAAAATAAATAATTACTTTAATACAGGAGTTTGCTATGTTCTTGTGTATGAGAATTAACTATGAAACAGCCTTGTTGATATTGTATAATGAAGGAATTTCTAATCAACATCAATCTCTGTAAAGCTTATCTCTTAGCATATACTTCTGATTTCTTATTCAATATAGTAGGATACCCCAATCCCCATTATTCAAGTTATTTAAGGAACAAAATTTAAAATGATCGCCTTTTTGTTTTAAGAGTTTGAAAAATTGTCATATTTTTTTGTAGCTTTGTTTAATGGTCATAAATGTTGGTGCGAAGTTTCAATTTCATATGTTTTACCATTATTAAGAAAAAATAATAAGTGGAAAAAACAAAATGGCAGCTGTGTGAGTAACTAAGGACTTACGGACAATTTGAATATGATATTTAGATATGGTTTTCACCCAGGAACAAAGCCCTAGAATATTGGTAGGGAGTTCTGAAACACTCTGTATATCATACTATGTCAGACATTGTACTTCAAAGACATTGTAATACTGTACTATGAACTATATAATTATAATACATAGACTATACTATAAACTCCGTTATAAGATGATCTAATATTACTTTATATAAATTAGTACAATAACAAACATTTTAAAAGCTCAATAACTAACCTAGGATTTTTTTAAATGCAGTTTAACAAAAAAATTGATTAAATGCTATTTTTAAAATGAAGATACCTCAAGTATGATTTTCTTCTTAAGTTTTGTTGTAGGAATTATAGCTGATTCTATAAAAAATACGGAGCCTGTAAATCGTGTGTTTCAGTAGTGGATTTTAGAAACTATTTTCCTATAATACATGAATTTCAAAAATGTAGTTTCCTGTTATATGTGACTCTTCTTAGTTTCCTGAACCAGGCTCCAGGTATATTATTCTATCTGTTTCTAAAGAATTGATTGAAAATTAAACTTATCAAATAACGATTTCCAATTTATTTTTTGCAAACCCAAATCAATATGTAATAAGGTAAAAGTAGTTAACAGTCGACTAGAGTCTTGGAATCTTTCAAAATTGATTAAATTTACTTTTAAAAGATGCCTGTGACTTAAACCTAATGACTATTTTCCAATAATAAGATGGTTAAACGAAAATTCAAGTTTTTCTGAACGAATTGATGTATAATTCCACTCATTTACACGTGTTTCACTATTTTAAATGATGTTTTGAAAAAATCATTGCAGCGCTCAGCGTTGTGTATCATCTAGCACTAGAAAGCTTCTGGAAGACCGAGCGAAAAAGCATTGGAAAGATAGGAGAGTTCCGCGAAGAACTGCTCACTTGATACACTCTTTGTTCAAGCGTATCATTCACAACAAAGCTGCTTGGAAATATCTGGGTTTCAACATGCGTTTAAATGGGAGTGGAATAGCATTGCGTGGATGAGAGGATCAAATCGTTCCACACAGAGCTGCTCGCTTGATACGGAAGTTGTATTCTTAGCTTATGAAGCCCCAATATTATTCGAATTTTAAGTTTTTTCACTTTATATTCTGTTTAATGGCCTATCTATAATTTTCAAAATAATCAGTACTTTTTGGATGTATTATTTTCTTACCTTATACATCCCATGTTATATAATTATACCATAATAAACAATATTGAGTTAAATTCATACAAGTTCATAAGTGCATCCAATGTAGAATAATACTGATAATACATGAAACTTATAAATCACGTTATACAGGAGAATCTCCTCTAATATAGGGTTTTTTCCATATAACTCCTCAAGTGTAAAACGATATTTTAGGAGCGAATCGCATGTATTATAGGTTATATTTATAAACCATACTGTACAATTCATGAGGAATAGCTCAACCTAAGGCTGTTGGGTGGCTAACCAACTTCTCGACCTGTATTTGGTCATTTGCACGACTAACTCAATCAGCTGTTTGAAGAACAATACAAAGTACGCGATACTATTCCAATTTATGTGATATCTTAGTTGAAGAGAGAAGTAGAGGTGGAAATAGACATAGGAAGAAAGTGAGAGGGAGGAGGAAAAGGACCGAAGTCATTCATTAATCAATCAATCAAAGGGTTAATCTGGGTGGAGGACAAATTCATTAGCATGAAGGGTAGTTTAGGCTTGAGCAGGGGCGATTCATGTTGACCCTCATTGCAACTATACTAATGATGCCTCTAGCCTCACTTTAGCTCACTCTAGCCTCACACTAAGCCACTCTAGCCTCGCTCTAGGCCTCTCTGAACACTGGTCTAGCAGACTGTTGCCATGTATAGGTGATTAGCATGCGGTTACATGTTGATTTGAGGGCCACTGCTTGCTGCCAGGCTACTTCTGTCAACTCAGTGATGAATTAATAGTTCAACACAGTACACCTTAATCCACTCATTCCTTTTCTTCTTCTCCTTCTTCTTCTTCTTCTTCTTCTTCTTCTTCTTCTTCTCCTCCTTCTTCTTCTTCTTCTTCTCCTTCTCCTCCTCTCTTCTTCTTCTCCTTCTTTCTTCCTCCTTCTTCTCCTTCCTCTTCTTCTTCTTCTTCTTCTTCTTCTTCTTCTTCTTCTTCTTCTTCTTCTTCTTCTTCTTCTTCTTCTTCTTCTTCGGCCTCCTCCTCAAACTCTCCCATGCGTCTAATACACTCAGCTTACCCTTGATAATATTATCTCTGATTAATAAAGAGATCAATATCATAGCACACCTCTGAAGGATGAACGTTGCACACCAATATAACTATGTATATCTTCCTAAATATATGTTGCTTCATATGAACATGTCTATATTCATTTATCTTCGTATATTAGCGTCGATATAATTATATATGTATCTCGGACCATCTATATCGATTTGTCTCTCTTTTTGCAAGTTTTTATACCTATATATTCATCGCCCAGTACTGATTCAACTATATCTATGTATCGTCTCTCATATTTGTTAAGTGTACTGTAAATCCATGTATATCGTTGTCCATATATCATGATTAATATACGTACGTATATATATAAGTATATTCTGCTCCATTCATGTACATATATGTGTACATATTGCCCTTCGTTATGAGACCACATATGTTAGCTGAGAGCAGATTTGATCTTGCCTGTGTCTATATGAATAAGGACCACTCATGTGATTCCAATCTATCACTTAAGTGAAGCAGCAATGATTGATTAATCAAGTTGTACTTCACTTGAGAGTATCATTCTCGAAACTTAAGATCACCAGAGGAAAATACAACAAACAGTGATCCTCTGAAAATACGTTGCTATTTATTCAAATGCAAGATGTTGTCAAACCACTGATTTATTAGAAAATCGAGATACCGGTTTCGGTTGTTACACCATTATCAATCTCTGGTAAACTGAAAATTTAACGAACAGAGCAGCAGTATTTATACTAACGGTAAAGCACCGCTATTGGTAGACGCTCTAGCCAATGACCGTGAACGGCTGCCATTGGCCTAGACAAGCTCCTCCCCGATTAGCGGTTCATTCAAACATTACAAAATGGCGATTCAAACAGAGAACACAATTGATGAACAATAAATAGCTACAATAACCTAAGAAATAAATGAAACAGTATTACGGAAGAATAAGAAAAACAAAGGAATAAACTAATACCGTAATATCTGCCTAACAAATTATGATAAAATGAGATTTGTGGTGTTGTATTGATTGAAATGAATTTGGTCATTCAAACTCAACTGTTGATCATCTTTTGTTACCCTAGTTATTTCTAGAGCTTCCAGTATGTTGTTTCATTTATTATGGATAACTACCACAATATCACCCTCTCAACTACTCAAAGAGTATTCAAATGAATGCAAACAAGGCAGTCTCTTAGAAAATCATATTTTGAAAATAATCATACAAAATATCCCAGGGAATCCAATTGTAATGATTTTTAATTTTAGCTGAACTATGCATTATTATAGAAAATAATTTGAACACATTTTTATTCTATTATCCCATTGGAGTGAGAGAGATAAGAGGAAAAGTAGAGTAAAAAGAGAAAAATGAAAGGATTTATGTAATAATTTTTGCTTGTGTCAGCTCGTCTACAATAAAGAAGCCCTTGCGTTGCATTTTCTGCTTTGTATAGGCCTACACATTCTGCACACAACGGAAAATACACAAACATTATTTTGCTTTTCTCTTTTTTTTCTTTTTTCTTCTTCTTCTTCTTCTTCTTCTTCTTCTTCTTCTTCTTCTTCTTCTTCTTCTTCTTCTTCTTCTTCTTCTTCTTCTTCTTCTTCTTCTTCTTCTTCTTCTTCTTCTTCTTCTTCTTCTTCTTCTTCTTCTTCTTCTCCTCCTCATCCTCCTCCTCCTCCTCCTCAGACTACATCTCCGTCTAATCTCATATCATATATTTTTCACTCTCGTACGCATTCTATCATGCATTTCTTCTTCTTTCTATTTTTACCCCTACTTCGTTACTCACACATTTTTTGCGCCCCTGTTTCCTCTTTCTTTCTCTTTTCTCCTCTCCATCTCTCTCTCCCCTCTCCCTCTTCTTCATCGTCGTCTAATCTCATGTCACATTCATCGTAGTTGTATTATAAGCGGAAGTAAAGTACTGTACGGAAAATACGTGCAGATCACTATCTCTGTGTATACATATTATTATATTTATAACAATCCAGCTTCTTCTTATTCTTCTTCTCCTCTTTCTTCTTCTTCTTCTCCTTCTTCTTCTCCTCCTTCTTCTTCTTCTTCTTTGTCTAATCTCATGTCACATACGTAGTACTTTCATTACGAGTGAGTACTTCACGAAAATACACGCACACACTAGACTGCTGTAGTACTTTATCCTTGTCACCTAAACTGAAAACTCTTCCATTTCTTCATTTACTTTTTTATTCCTTCCACTCTATCATTCTCCTCTTCTTCACATCCTTCCTCTTCCCATCTTCTATCTGCTCACGTCTTGTCGCATTCATAATTCTATATTAGAGGTACTTACTGTTTGCAGTACGTGAAAAATATATGCACTACTTTATGCCTGCCTGTCAACATAACTCCAATTTTCTTGTCGAGTCCTCTTTCGAGACGGGATTCTTCTTCATCTTTCACTCTTTGTTTTCCTGGCCTCCTCTTACATCTTTATCCCATCTCCCCTACCTATTCCATTATTTCTTCTCTCCTCTTCTTACCCTTTCGTTTCCATACTGTATGTTGTATCCTCTTTCACACACGTGTGTGTATGAGAAATTATCTGTCTACTTTATTATACACATTCAGATATCTCTTGGGGAACAGAATTAGGAGGAGGAGGAGGAGGATGAGGAGAGGAAGAGGAGGAGGAGGAGGAGGAGGAAGAGGAAGAGTAGAAGGAGTAGGAGGAGGAGGAAAAGGAGGTAAAGAAGAAGGAGAAGGAAGGGGAGAAAGATGAGAAAGATGAGGAAGAGAAGGAGGTGGAGGGGAAGGAAGAGAAGGAGGAGAAAGAGGAGAAGAAGGAGCAGGAGAAGGAGTTGAAGGAGGAGAAGAAGGAGCAGGAGAAGGATGAGAAAGAGGAGAAGAAGGAGGAGAAAGAGGAGAAGAAGGAAAAGGAGGAGGAGACG
This sequence comes from Laodelphax striatellus, assembly GCA_017141395.1. Classification (NCBI taxonomy): domain Eukaryota; kingdom Metazoa; phylum Arthropoda; class Insecta; order Hemiptera; family Delphacidae; genus Laodelphax; species Laodelphax striatellus. The sequence continues at coordinate 6,794,421 of CM029537.1, read as the reverse complement.
AAGGTGGTGAAAGAGAAGGAATAAGAGGAAGAAGAGGGAGAGGAGAAAGAGGAGTAGGAGGAGGAGAAAGAGGAGAAACAGAAGAAGGAGGAGAAGGAGGAAGAGGAGAAGAAAAAAGGTAAGAGGAGAGAAGGAGAAGAAAGAGGAGGAGAAGAAGGGGAATGAGTAAAAGGAGGAGAAGGAGAAGAAGAAGGAGAAGAAGAAGGAGGAGAAAGAGGAGAAGGAAGTGAAGGAGGAGGTTTGGTAGGAAGGGTGGGAGAAGGAAGAGGAGGAGAAATAGAAGAAGAAGGAGGAGGAGGATGAGGGGGAGAAAGAGGAGGAGAAGGAGGAAGATGAGAATATACTCCTCATATTACTACGTGGTGTCATAGCCGAGTATTTGGTGTGATAATAAATCAAGGCAGGAATTAGGCCCTACTTGAGTACAAAAGCGTATCTTGGAAATAAAATTTCGGCTACAATACACCTCATAGTCTGCACTGCGCATGCCTGAAAACTTTATAAATCATACCTGTGAGTAGTAGGCCATTGTTGGTGGGAATGCATTGTGTTGTCATTGTAGGATTTCAAGTATTGTTGTACAATGCGTATGAAGGTACTGCAGTTGTGATTTATTGCTAGAGAGGTATGAAAAGGGTTCTAAGCTGGAATGAAAGTATAGTCTTTCGAAAAAATAATCAAGATAATTTAAAAACTGTATCTTATAAATAATTTGGATTACAATAGAATAGTTGATATGTTAAAGTATATGATAGGTTGAGTGGAATGCTTATTGGATGAAGGAAATGAGCTTGATTGGGTTACAACCAGAAAAATTAAAGTAATTTTTAGGATTTTTAAGTAATTGAGTAATTGAAATTAAAATATTGATTCGAGTTGCATACGAGCCTTAGAAAACTATTACAAACAAGTAAGATGAATCACAATAATGTTTTAAGAATAATACAAATAAATACTTGTATGTTGAAAGGAAATGAGTCTAGAAACACCCTCTCTTCATCATCATAACATTTTCTTTCAAAATTTTCAAGAAACAGATATTTTAGCAAAAATCCAGATATCTGAAACTAATAATTAGGATGGTGACGGTTTGAAAACGTTTCCTTTTCATTTCATTTTCAGAATGATGAACAGAAAATTGTGGATAAATCACACTGTTCAATACAATTTCGTCCATTACTGCAGAAATTATCTCAAAATTGCTAACTTGTAATATTATTGGTTTTATCAAATGTTTAGGAGAATTTTACTGAACAGTCTCAATCATTTCAATCGTTTGATAACGGAAGAAGAGAACAAGGAGAAAAATAATAAGAAGGGAGAGGAGGAAAGAAAGAAGAAGAAAGAGCAGCAGAAGGAGGAGGAGGAGAAGAAGAAGAAGAAGAAGAAGAAGAAGAAGAAGAAGAAGAAGAAGAAGAAGAAGAAGAAGAAGGAGAAGAAGAAGAAGAAGAAGAAGAAGAAGAAGAAAAAGAATTGGGAGAAGGAGAAGAAGAAGACGACGAAGTAGAAGTATTAGAAGAAGTAGTGGTAGTAGTAGAAGAAGTAGTAGTAGATGAAGAAGTAGGAGAAGGGAAAGGGTTTCAATTACAAGCGTACAAAAGCGATAATTATCCAAGGATTGTTAGGCTTATAGCCTAATACTGTAGAACCTCCTTTGTGCTTCTAAAAAGTTACTAATTCCCGAGCTCATCCGATAATAATAATCACAATAATTATGAATTCTCTTTGCAAATCATCCACTGAAACTTGCACCCCCACTTTTAAACAGGGATCTGGTGGCTTTCTGAGCTTATCCGACAATATTGTTCTTCATAATTTTCTATTTTTTCCGAGTCAATTTATTTTTACTTGTTTGTTTTTTCTTTGTATTCAGAAAGTTTACTGTATTTATGAGTACTGTAAAACTTGGAGAAGGGGAGATGGAACTCACCCGTAAGGGTCTTTCCAGCAAAAAGAGCCATACAAATATTTTTTTAACAATTTTTTCAATTTCAAATTTTTTTATTTTGTAAAACGATCTCGTAATAAGTTGAAATTGTTAAACAATTAGTTAAAAATTGTTAATTTTAAAATTAAAATACTCTTGACTTGAGAATCTGATTTTTGAACCCTATAAGAAATGAGTTGAATGGTCTCGAAAAAGTTAAAAAACTTTTAATTCATCGATAAAAAGAAACTGGGCTTCATGGAATTATGGAAAAGTCTCTTAATCTATCAATCAGGAGCTGTCAAATGCTCACACATTAGATGGCAAGTTAGGAAATACCTCATTCAAAAGAATTAGAAATAGACTGAATAACTTGAAAAACTGAATCATAATAATTGATTAAAATTATATGAATCAATTTTGATTGAAGGAAGCAGTTTCAACGTCAACTCTTCAAACCGGCTCGTTCATTCATGCCGCCATTTTGTCCCAGATTACGAGCAGCTCTGTCATTGGTCGTTGCTAATCTGTTGACGCCATTTTGTGGAACGAAACAAAATTATGTCAGAGCTAGTGTTGGCGGATTGTTTGAGAAACTCACCTACAATTTCAAAACACAAAATGAATAATTGTTTCAGACAAATTTCAATCTATTTTATGTTAAATCTATCTGATCAGAGACCAGGGTGAAGGAGGACGAAGGAATAGGAAGAGGAGAACAAGGAGGAGGAGAAGGAGAGGGAGAGAGGGAAAATAGGAAGAAGAAGAAGAAGGAAGGAGGAGAAGGAGGTGAAGAAGAAGAAGCGGAAACAGAAGAGATAAGAAATTGTGTTATCTTAGACGATAAAAGAAGAAGAAGACGAAGAAGAAGAAGAAGAAGAAGAAGAAGAAGAAGAAGAAGAAGAAGAAGAAGAAGAAGAAGAAGAAGAAGAAGAAGAAGAAGAAGCAGAAAAAGGAAGAATAAGATGTTAGAACACATTCCCCATCACAGATGGGTTTCCGTGATGTAAGTTATATGTTATATCTAATGGAAATCTCGTGTGAATGATCTTATAATGGAATCAGCGGAGATTCTCGAGTCGTATCTCGAATCATCAAATCTTTGGAGTGTAATGCTCTCATATATTATTCGTATATGAAATACACATACGACTACTTGATGTACATACATATATGTATTCCTACATATATGCAGTACGGGTTCATTCAAGTAGGTAGAATACGTAGGCAGAATGACGATTCGATGATTATTCAGTAGAATTAATCCTTTCCTTCCGAAGAAATTAATTAAATTTTGTACGAATTTAGCCGGCAGGCTTGTCTTTTAAGGAGGACCTGCTGTGAGGATTAGAAACGTAGACAAGTGTCTTCAAACATGCAGCAGCTTTCTAGGTACATTAATAACTCCTATAATTGATGATTATACGTAATTATAATAATTTGTAAAATACTTATAATTTTCAATCATTATCATTATGAGGATACAAGCATCTGGTATTATTATGGTATCATTTTAAAAGAGACTCCTTCGAATACGTATCAAACTGATCTAGCTTATTGAAATAAATCACGAATCTTATAATGTATGAGATATATAAAATCCATTGAATTGATGGATTCAACACACTCGGAAAATTTAATATTGTATAATAGAATTAGGGCCGGTTCATGAGCTCGGGATTCAGCCAAATCCTAGACTAAAAGGGGTGGCTACTGTAGCATCGACAAACATTTGTCTCGATAGGTTAGTGGGTTAGCAGCATTATAGAGAGCCCTTAGTACATAGTGTCGAGGCTAACGTTTGTCAATGATATGGTGGCCACCCGTCTTAGTCTAGGACTTAGCTAAATCCCGAGCTCATGAACCGGCCCTTAGTATTTAACCCTAGAATGGTAGCGTTATACCGATAATTAGCAGTTAAAAAATATAAATTAGCTATAAATTAGCAGTTATAAGTAGACTTTTCACCTTGTCATCATTGGAACTGATATTAAATGTTGATTTATTTTAATCATTTATTCAAATTTTAATATTAATTTTTAAATACTCATGTTGTGAAAACATTAGCTTTTACTGATTTCACACATTGAAATTAAACAATATGTACTCGTACAAGGAATGACAATCTTCATAGTACGCAAAACTGCTATTCTACTTTGGGCCGGTTCATGAGCTCGGGATTTAGCTAAGTCCTAGACTAAAACGGGTGGCCACCGTAGCATCGACAAACGTTAGCCTCGAAACTATGTACTAAGGGCTCTCTATGCTGCTATCCCACTAACCTGTCGAGACAAACGTTTGTCGATGCTGCGATAGCCACCCGTTTTAGTCTCGGACTTGGCTAAATCCCGAGCTCATGAACCGGCCCTTAGTAATATCTAAGAAATACATCTGATTGGTCATCACAAGTAGTAAAAATATGTATTTCAGTTTATAATTCACAACAAAACGTGACAGCTAGGACAAAAAAAAACTATGAAAATCAATAGATTGTTACTAGAAGCAATAGGTAATTTTTACATGCATAACATGTAATTCGACACTGAAATTATTATTTTTCACCTTCTTTTCACTGTTCACCTTCTTTTTCCTCTTCTTCTTCTTCTTCTTCTTCTTCTTCTTCTTCTTCTTCTTCCTCTTCTTCTTTTTCTCCTTCCTCTTCTTCTTCTTTGTCTTCCTCTTCTTCTTCTTCCTCTTCCCTGCTTCTTCTCCTTCTTATTCTCCTTCTCCTCCCTCCTTCATCGTCCTTCTTCTTCTTCTTCTTCATTTTCTTCTTTTTTGTCTTCCTCTTCTTCTTCTACTTCCTCTTCTCACTGCTTCGTCTCCTTCTTATCCTCCTTCTTCTTCTTCTCTCCATTCTTTATCGCCTTCTTCATCTTCTCCTTCTTCTCCTTCTTCTTCTTCTTCTTCTTCTTCTTCTTCTTCTTTCAACCACAAGCTGTTGCTGCGGCCTCTTCAGCTGGTGTGTGTTTTGTTTTCCAGAATGCTGCAATAATATCTTGCATACCAGGCACAGCATAGCATAGCACACTCTGACACCCCAATATCGGATGCGAGAGCCTTTATTGCTTTTTCTGCCTTCTCCTCTTCACCCTCCTTCTCCTCATCCTCCATCACTTCCTCCACTCCTTCATTCTCCTCCATCTTCACCAACATCTTCTTCTTACTCTTCCTTTTGCTAGCAACATGGAGGCCTAAACAAATTCTTTCTCAACCAACCCCACCCTCATTCCTCACTTGAGACACCACATGGTGACGGCTAGATGCCAAAACAAAACTCCTCGCTTCCAATAATCTTTCGTCTCCATCTTCTTCTTCTTTTTCTTATTCTTCTTCTCCTCCCTCCTTCATCGCCTTCTCCTTCTTCTTCTTCTTCTTCTTTCCTTCTTTTGCTTCTCTTCTTCTTCTTATTCTTCTGCTTCTTCTCCTCCTGTTTCTTCTTCTCCTTCTTCTTCCGGTCTACTTTCCTCTTTAAATTTAGTAGCCTACTATCGATAATGGAAGGGCATCAATTCTTCAAGAACAAATCATGAGATTAGTTTTGATCGGAAATTATTATGAGTATTTAGTTATTTCCTTCTATTTTGTTTTGTTTGTCTTTTCCACTCTAGACTGTCTTTCTCCACATCATTTCATCCCTTTACACGATTGCCAGTCGACCAGTTTCCATGTTTAATTTTTTTTTTTAATTCAAGACACTGTTTACGAGCACTCAACTTATTCATTATCATAAATGGTATATTATAATACGCATTATGGTATTATAAACTACAATTTCAATAGAACCATAATATCATTCATAAGAATCTATACCTAAAACTCTATAAATTAAAAATCATTTAATCACTAAATCTCGTATAAACCACTAAAAAGCTACCGGTAACTGATATTATTCCATTTGTATCATCACCATCATCATCATCATTATAATGCGATTCATTTAATTTGGAGCTTGACATTTGATTGATAGATATATAGATAGAGAGATATTATTTCTTGACGTTGCTGATAACCATAGAGTACAATGGCAAAGAGATAATAATTATGCCAAGGCCAAATTTAATGAATGAGAGATATCTTTAGACATTCCTTAGCAACCAATAATTCTGTTGAGAATAATTCGCCTTATCTTGTTCCCTATTTTCTTCTTCCTCTTTCTCTTCTTCTTCTATCTCATTCCCTCATTCTCCTTCTTCTTAAAGTGGAAAGAGGATGATAGTGATAGAAAAACGACCTACAACCGGAAATGAAGTGAGTATGATTCATGATAGGAACAGCGTGCTTATTCATCACTTCCTATTCTACTTCTCCTCTACTACGCCTCCTCCTCCTCCTCCTCCACCTCCTCCTCCTTCTCGTCCTCCTCTTTCTTCTCCTCATCTGACTTCTCCTTCCTGTACCGTCTACCTGGAGTTTATAGAGCCCTGGGTCAAGCTATTCCTCACCAACTGAATTCCAACTCATAATGATTCCAAACTATAGCAGGATCCAATTAACTTGTCATAAATCAGCTGATCCAGTAATAATTAAACAGTGATTTCGACACAATAATCAAAAGGCTTGAAAGTCTTAAAGACCTTTAAAGTCTTTTCAAAGAAGACCTTTCAAAGAATAACTTTTTAAAAGACCTTTTCAATAATCTGCGAGATTCAGCATTTGTAGGTTAAGTATTGTGATCATATGCTCGTCGATCAGCTGATTTATGACAAGTTAATTGGATCCTGCTATACGTTCCAATAATTCTAGCATCAGCTATTCTATCAACCTTGAACCGTGATTCAATAATTTTCAGCAATATTGTTGGCTTGTACTTCGCTTACAATAGCACAAGTTGCAATAGTTCGAGTCCGTCATTGTGGATGTAGTACAGAATGTAGCTTCGCTACTATGTTCCTTATCCTTGTGAATAAAGGATGGAAAGGCTAGCTTTCGTACTATGTTCCTTATGGAACCCTGTCTACAAAGGATAGCTATCCTACTATGTTCCTTATGGATACGGGCAAAGGATAGAGCGAATTGAGCCATTTGCTAAGGCAATGTGTTCAATACAGGAGACCAGTTCAGTGTTTGTGAGTTGAATACAAAATACAGATGATGATGAGAGAGAAGCGGAAGAAGAAGAAGAAGGAGAAGAAGAAGAAGGAGAATAAGAAGAAGAAGAAGTAGAAGAAGAAGAAGAAGAAGAAAAAGAAGGAGGAGAAAAAGAAGTAGAAGAAGGTGAAGGAGAAGAGGAAAAGTAGGAATATGAAGGAGAGGAATAAGAAAAGAATGGACGGAAGGAGAGGAAGGAAGAAGAAGAAGAAGAGAAGAAGAAGAAGAAAGAAGAAGAAGAAGAAGAAGAAGAAGAAGAAGAAGAAGAAGAAGGAGAAAAAAGGAAGAAGAAGAAGAAGAAGAAGAAGAAGAAGAAGAAAGAAGGAGAAAGAAGAAGAAGAAAAAGAAGGAGGAGAGAAGAAGACGAAGTAGAAGAAGGTGGAGGAGAAGAGGAAAATTCAGGAATATGAAGGAGAGGAATAAGAGAAAGAATGAATGGAAGGAGGAAGAAGAAGAAGAAGAAGAAGAAGAAGAAGAGGGAGAAGAAGAGAAGAAGAAGAAGTAGAAGAAGATGAAGAAGATGAAGGAGAAGAGGTATAAGTAGAGGAAGATGAAGGAGAGGAAGGAGAAAAAGGAGAAAAAGGGTGGAAGAAGAGGAAGAAGAAGGAGATAATGAAGAAGATGAAGGAGAGTAAGAAGAAAAAGGAAGAAAGGAGAGAAAGAAGAAGTACATAATGAAGAAGGAGAAGAAGGAGGAGAAGAAGACGAAGTGGAAGAGGATAAAGGAGAAGACGAAGAAGAAGAGATAGTTATTTCAATAATTGCTCTGAAGTTAGTTGGCGTGCCTCGACTTTGAATGGGTAGTTGGATCATCTGTGTGAGAGAGACAAAAAACGAATCAGCTTGATAGAGGGAAAGAGAAAGATGAATGTAGAAGAAGGAAAGGTGGTAGTAAACAAAAATAATGGAGACAACTTATGAAAGATTAGGAGAAAGGGGTGAGGGTGCAAAGGAGGAAGGGGGAACTATTTACGATTTTAAATATATTTTAAAAGGAAAAAGTAAGGAAGTAAAGGGAAAGTGAAAGAAGAATATATACAAGCAGAAAAGAAAGAAGAAGAAGATGAAGAGGAAGGGAGAAAGAGTAATGGAGTTAGAAAGAGAGAGGTGGAAAAAAGAGGTGATATAGAGTGGAAAATATACGAGTAAAGGAATTGGGGCGGAAACTAGCTTCTTTCTTGTGTGGGTTGATTATTTGCTTCATTTCTCTGAGTTAGAGCTAATGTTGCACTGTGAGAAGAAGAAAAAGTGGAAGAAGAAGAAGAAGAAGAAGAAGAAGAAGAAGAAGAAGAAGAAGAAGAAGAAGAAGAAGAAAGAAGAAGAAGAATAAGAAGAAGAAGAAGGAAGGGTAGGCAAAAAGAAAAATAAGAACAGGAACAAAAAGAATTAGGAAAACAAGAAGAAAAAGACGAATGAGAAATTTGCTAACAAATGGAGATGTTGGAAAGGTGTATTGATAAATTCAATCAATTCACATTCAAATAACCGAGCTGCTTGAACCGCCATTGCTGTGACGTGTGTACAAACCGCCCATTGTGGGAGGAGTTTGTATAGGCCAATGGCAGGCGTTCACCTTGATTGGCCATTCAACTCCCAATCACAGCGCTCGGTCACGCGTAAAAATTCTGCTGTTTTTCACTTGAGTTCCTAGTTTACCAGAGATCGAAAATACTGCATCAACCGAAACCGGCTTCTCGTTGTTCTAATAAATTTGTGGTTTTGACAATAATTTCAAGTCTTGCTATTCTGTATGGATAACTACCACAATATCACTCCGCTACTACTAAGAAAATTTACATTGAATTGTAGAAATCAGCTGTTTCGGTAATAATTAAACAGTAATTTTGACACAATAATCAAAAGGCTTGATCTTTGATCTTAAAGACCTTTGAAGTATTTAAAAGACCTTTTAAAAGAAGACCTTCCAAAGAATAACTTTTTAAAAGAGCTTTTCAATAATCTGCGAGATTCAGCATTTGTAGGTTAAGTATTGTACTGGTGGCCGAGTAAAACATATGTTTTCTGACAAGTTCTGGCAAGGGTCCTGCTATACTAAGAAAATTTACATTAAATTGTAAGCCTATATCAATCTTTTACTGTATTAAATAGAAAATAATGTTTTATATACAACTTATAGGGTTCGCATGCCATAATCGAGTACTCTGAAATTAATTTTCTGATGATATTGAAGTTAGTAAGAATTGGAAATAGTTGAACTTTTGGAAAAAATAGCTGAAAATTGCTGGATCCAACATGTAAAATATGGGGAAAGTCTCTGGTTCTTCAGTACTGTTACAAGATCAGAGATTCGAATAAAGTGACATGAGTGTGAACTCTACCTTGTATTCGTTTTACCTTAGTAGGAATGGCGGAAAAGAATTCAAATAAATCAATACTTCACAATCGGGAGTAATTACTTCACACGATCAAAAACTTGAAAAATGCGTCAAAGTTCAAAAAGTCGATAGATGCTTGAACATTCAACATGTGGATGTACGAGTAGCTGAGCGTCCAATCAAGTCGCTTTGAAAAAAAGCAATTTACGGCCTTTTTTCTGACTTGAAACGGAGGTCGAAGAGTGAATAGGAGAGCGAATGAAAAAAACGAAAGAAGATGAATAAGGAGAGGAAAAAGAGGAAATAGAGACACAAAAAGAAGAAGAAGAAGAAGAAGAAGAAGAAAGAAGAAGAAGAAGAAGAAGGAGGAGGAGGAGGAGGAGGAGGAGGAGGAGGAGGAGGAGAGGAGGAGGAAAGAAGGAGAAGAAGAAGAAGAAGAGGAGGAGAGAAGAAGAAGAAGAAGAAGAAGAAGAAGAAGAAGAGAAGAAGAAGAAGAAAAGAAGAAGGAGGAGAAGAAGAAGAAGAAGAAGAAGAAGGAGGAGAGAAGAAGAAGAAGAAGTGGTGGTGGAGGAGGAGGAGGAGGAGAAGAAAAAGAAGAGGCGGAGGAGGAGGAGGAGGAGGAGAAAAAGAGAAGCGGAGGAGGAGGAGGAAGAGGAGAAGAGTGAGAAGAAGAAGAAGGAGAGGAGGAAGGTGAAGAAGAAGAAGAAGGAGGAGGAGGAGGAGGAGGAGGAGAAGAAGAAAAAGAAGAAGAAGATGAAAAGAAGAAGGAGAAGAAGAAGATGAAAAGAAGAAGAAGAAGAAGAAGAAGAAGAAGAAGAAGAAGAAGAAGAAGAGAAGAAGAAGAGAGAAGAAGGAGTGGAGAAGGAGGAGAAGAAGAAGGAGGAGGAGAAGAAAATGAGAAGCTGACGCTTCGTGAGAGAATTTAGCTGAAAGCTAAATTGGTTGAAAAAAGGCGATGAAGTTGAAAAATGCTGCTAAAAGTAGAATACGAATGAGGACGAACAGTGGGCGATGAAGAGGATAGAGAGGAATGAAGGAATCGGAGTAAGAAAGTAGTAGAGTAAGAGATGAGAAGTTATAAAGACAGAAGATGAAGAAGAAGAAGAAGAGAAGAAGATGAAGGAAGAAGAAGAAGAAAGAAGAAGAAGAGAAAAGAAGAAGAGAAAAGAAACGGAACTCGAGCTATATTCGACCAATATTAATTATTATCATTCTGCAAGATGGTTTACTTGTTTTCATAATTAAATTTCATGGATATAATAGACAAATACACATTCTCATAATTATTCTTCATTTCCTACATTCTATCATTGTAATGCTATCATTGTATTTACTCCAAAATACTCTGCTAAATTCTTCTATAGTCCACTAATTGCAAAAGTAGGTTTATATGCGACTCTACAACTCTATCACACAGATCAGAACTCAGAAATGCTGAGTGGACATTTTGGCGATTCTAGGAGGGTTTTGATTTGGAAGGGTATTTTGATGATTTGGGGTGTTGAGGGGTTTTTGGGTCGGAATTTGGGTTATGAGGGGGTTCTGGGTTGGAGTTTGAGGGGAAGGGGCGGGTGTGGTAGGGGTTGAAATGGGCAAATGGTGTGCGAAATTGTCTTGTCTGCGTTTTCCAGTCGAACTTTGACAGATGGAAACCGCATTCAACTGGACATCGGTCCATTTCTGGTTCGCTCTCTTCTCTTTGCACTCTCTCATTCTCTTTCTCTCTCTACTATCTCCTCTTTTTCCTCTCCTTATTCATTTTCTTTCTTTTTCTATCTTCCTCTTCCTTCTCTTCTTGCTTGTCGTCTTCCTCTACTGCTATACTTGAACGCCTCCCATTGGTCGATAGTATTTCAGCTCGGCCAATCAGAGACATTGTCCTAAATTTCGTTTTGTAACTATAATATGATTGAAAAATGTTTCATTGCCAGAAAAAAAGTACAATAAAAATTTGTGATTAATTTGTCAGGCACCTTTCAAATGAACTGAAATGGAATGAAATGAAAATTGTTCTATTGCCAAGAAAAACCCACAATAAAACATTTGCGAGTAATTTGTTAGTAACTGTAAGTAATTGGGAGTGTAGTAAATTTGAGAGTATTGGATGGGAAGATTGAAAATAAACAAGGATAGAGAAAAAATATTTGTAGCGTATAGGTATAGGTGTATGTATGGTCCAGTGAACAGCCAATACGTGTTCCGATCATTTACCTGCAATTTAATTGCCGTGAAATCGTATTTGAAGTTTATTGAGCCATGAATTACAACTGGGAAAGCTATCTCTTTACTTTCATTTAGACAGGGATGGAGAATACAAGAACAGCGATAGAAGGGGCGATCAAGAGAGGAAGAAGGGAGAGAAAATGAGAAAGAGAGGAAGACAGAAAGAGATATAAAGAGAGATTAAGAGATTAGATTAGATTTTTTAATTTATTCATGTTGAATACAAAATGTATTGGCTTGAATTTTAAATCATGATGGAATAATAGAATAATTACTGTATCAGATTGATTGAATAAAGTACAAACTAGTACAATAGAAAGAGAGAGAGTGAGAAAAAGAGAGGGAGTGAGAGAGAAAGAGGAAGGGTGAGAGAGGATAGAATGAAGACAAGAGGGAAAGGGTATAATGATATAATAAATTAAAAATCTGAACCTGAAAGGAATTTCGTTGTATTGGTTGGAAGTACACAAGCTTGTATTATTTTACTGAATTGTATGGGAAATTTTAAACCTGTTATATAACCTATACATTTCTTGAGAATTTATCATATTATTATGTTCTAATAATACTGTAGTACAGTAATATTCAAATTTAATGAATTTATTTTAATTCTGTTCACAGGTATTTAACATAATCTTTGAAGTACATCTTGAAATGACAACCTGGACTGACTAAAGAAATCTTGTGAGTTATAACCATGTATTTTCTTAAAATACTTATTATATTTTAATATAATATTTTATTCCATATTCAAGTTCAATATTCTATTCTGATCTTTGGCTTGATGTTTTTCTCGTAATTAATTCAGTAATTATTCAGGTGTCTCAGTTAAACGTGTATCCAAGGCCCCTGGCCTAACAATGAACAACCTCATTACAGCTTTTCAAAGGGTTCAAGAATTCATCCACTAAGGCTAGGCGTACACCGGTTAGTCAAGACAAGACAAGACGAGATTAGTCGCGTTTAGTCACAGTACTTCACATAGTTGCTTATGAAACAAAACACACACCGATTAGTCATTGCATCAGTAGCACACACTGATTCATAAGCAACTATGTGAATTACTATGACTAAACGTGACTAATGTCGTCTTGTCTTGTCTTGACTAACCGGTGTACGCCTAGCCTTACCAAAACCAACCAGCTATACCACTGAATGTTATCGTGAACAACATTATAAGTTGCCTCAACTTGTCTGAGCGATTTGTTTGATTGAAAACAAGCCCAACCTGTCTCTGTTACAACCTGCCTTCACACAAAACGGTTGTGATGGGAAGTGACATGCTCTGGCATAATATCATAACTAATGAAGCTTATGGTAATATTCGTCGTGTGCCATAAGCTCATGGATGTTTCTAATGGCATTAGAGCAGCAGCAGTAGCAGCAGCAGCTGAAATAATTCCGGCGTGAAATTTTAATGGGCGCACGTGACTCATAGCAAATAACGCGGATTTACTGTTATATACAGCGTGTCACGTAAATTGCTAGCTCGGATTTCGGTCTCTAAAAATGCTAATTTCGCTGTGTCGAACCGGATCGATTCTCTCTGCATTTTACTCTTTGCTTTCTCTTTTGTAGGCTTTCTTTCTTTATTCTCTCTCTGTCTCCCTTCTCTTTTCAACCTTTTACCGCGGTCGTACACCGGAGCAATAAGCAATAGGCAACTAGCAACATATGGATCATATGATTGTCTACACTATACAAACCAATAGTTCAATGCACACCGAAACAGCTGCTTTAGGTGTGCATTGGACTATTTGTTTCTATAGAGTAGACGATCATATGATCCAAATGTTGCTTATTGCTCCGGTGTACGAGCTGCCTCATAGATAAATTTTAGGCCGGATTTCACAAATGTCGCTTCCAACGTACTTTTCGAAGTCAGCTGATATTTGATGGATGTGGTTATATGATTTGTTGGTTTAGAACTTCTTGTCGCTCAAAACCTGGTTTTCGTTTTTGGTGAAATCGATCCTGAATATTGCTCTGTTTTGTCTATGATAACATTATCGGATTCGGACTATTTCATTATTCTGAACTATTGTATCATTTTACTTATTCTACTTGTGTTTTTCTCTGCTTGTTTAATGATGACTTCTCCCTGCACACGGACAAATCATCCATGTATATTCAATAAATATTCTAACACTTCTATATTGTAAATTGTTTATAAATGAAAAATAAATGAAATAGGATCAATTCTTAATTTATCCACTCGTACCAGGATTTCTAAACGTGTAGAGATTCTGAGAGTTTTCTATTTTAGCTTTAGTGTTAAGATTAGAGAAAATAGATGTAAGGTTCCTTAGACAATTTTAACCTGCTATTGCCTACTGTCTGTTATAATGCCACGTTATAGCTATTCAAGCCTTCCTCACAAAAATCGATTAAACCACTGTGAACTTACGTCATTTAACAATGCAAAGATTTTTTCAGTCCTATCACGTGACGAGGGTTGAGCAATCAGAAAGCCATAGACTATGAAATGTAGACAATGGTTGTCAGAGTTCAAACTTTGCTGCCCGGTCACCAACCACTTCTAAACAGCTGCTGTCAAAATCACATTACTCTTCAATGAAGCAAACGCGGGGTGTAAGCCTATATGCGCTGCTGAAGAGGAAGCATATAGGGAGAGCAACAGAAGAAAGGTCAGAAGAAAGGTAAGAAGAAGAAGAAGGTGAAGAAGAAGAGAAGAAGAAGAAGAAGAAGAAGAAGAAGAAGAAGAAGAAGAAGAAGAAGAAGAAGAAGAAGAAGAAGAAGAAGAAGAAGAAGGAGGAGAAGAAGGAGGAGAAGAAGAAGAAGAAGAAAAAGAAGAAGAAGGAGGAGAAGAAGAAGGAGGAGGAGGAGGAGGAGGAGGAGGAGGAGGAGAAGGAGAGAGGAGGAGGGAGAAGAAGAAGAAGAAGAAGAAGACGAAGATGATGAAGATGAAGGAGAAGAACAAGAAAAAGGAGAAGAAGAAAAAGGAGATGATGGAGGGAAGAAGAAGGTAAAGAAAATGTAAAGGAAGAAAGAGGAGAAGGAGAAGGAGAGGAAGAAGGAGGAGGAGGAGAAGAAGAAGGAGGAGGAGGGAAGAACAAGAAGAAGGAGGAAGAGAAGAGGAAGGAGAAGGGACGAAGGAGGAAAAACAGAAGGAGGAGAAGAAAAAGAAGAAGATGGAGGGAAGATCACGAAGAAGAAGGTAAAGAAAATGTAAAGGAGGAAAGAGGAAAAGGAGAAGAAGAAGAATAAGGAGGGAAGAACAAGAAGAAGAGGAAAGGCAGGAGGAAGGAGAAGGACGGAGGAGGAGAAGGAGGAAAAAGAGAAGAAGGAGGAGAAGAAGAAGAAGATGGAGGGAAGAGCAAGAAGTAGGTGAAGAAGAAGGAGAAGACGAAGCAGGAAAAAAATGGAGGAAAATAAGAAGAGGAAGAAGATGGAAGGAAAAGAAGAAGAAGGAGAAAGGGAGGAAAGAGCGAAAGGAGATGAAGTAGATGGAAGAACAAGAAGAAGATGAAGAAGAAGGAGAAAGAGTAGAAGAAGGAGAAGAAGAAGAAGAAGAAGAAAAGAATATATATATAGCGTATGGTTTCTTCCCTCAATAAGATACAGATACCTTTCTTAAGCCAAATCACAATTTAACATCCAGTTTCTTAAGCCAACTGCTGGCTCTCCTTCAAACTTTCTCAATGGACATTCCTGAACAATATGACTCATTGTTTGTAGTGCTCCACACTCGCAGTCTGGAGAATCCACAAACCCCCATCTGTGCATGAGTGCGCGACAGCAGCCAACCCCAGTTCGGACTCTATTGAGTGCACACCATATACTGCGGGGGAGCTGGAAACCTGGGAGTCTTGTTGATGGAATTTGGATGTTGTCACACTGACCCATATTCAGGTTGTCCCACACTCTTTTCCACTCTTCTCCTGGATCATATGGCACGCCCATTAGCTGTTGAGCCAGCATTACAGGAGGGTGTCGGGACAAGCATGGGGGATATCCTCATGGATTGGAAGATCATCCTTATTAGTAATCCTCTTAAACTCACGCAATAATGCCGTTCTTCTCCTTACCTCTGGTGGCGCTATGTTGCTGAGAACTGGGAGGAAGTGCAATGGTGTAGGCTTCAGTGTTCCAGTTATAATTCGCATGCAAGTGTTCAATTGGGTGTCAACAAGTTTTGTATGTGCACTATTTATCCAGACAGGGCAACAGTACTCCGCACAGGCATACACCAGTCCAAGCGCAGAAATACGCAAATTCTCTGCAGTAGCTCCCCAGTCTGATCCAGCCAGTTTCTGAATGATGTTATTTCTAGCTGTGAGCTTTCCTGCCAGCTTCTTCAGGTGTTCTTTGTAAGCCAAGGTTCTATCCATTGTTACCCCCAAATATTTTGGATTTGGGTTATGTTTAAGAATCTTATCATTGTGCTGTATTTTAAGTACTCTGGTTGCTTGTTTGTTATTCAGATGAAAGCATGAGGCTTCTGTTTTGTTTGCATTCATCTGTAGCCTCCACTCTTTGAAATATGTGTACAGTGTTTTGAGGTCTTGATTCAGCACTTCCTCGGTCTTCTGGATTTCGCTGTGCTGCACTACAATTGCCAGGTCATCTGCATATGCAAACATTTTGGAACTCAATGCAGGTATGTCGCTGGTATACAAATTAAACAACAGCGGTGAGAGCACTGATCCTTGTGGTAGACCATCATTGAGTCTTCTCTGGTTACTATGCCTCTCTCCAAGGAAAACTCTGAAGGTCCGATTTGCCAACATATTACCTATTAGTTGTGCCATTTTACGGCAAGGAATAATCCTTAAAAGCTTTGACAGTAACCCACACCTCCATACAGTGTCATAAGCTGATGTAAGGTCTATGAAAACAGCTGATGTCTTCAACTTATTTTGGAAACCTGCTTCTATGTAGGTCGTTATAGCCATGACCTGGTCAGCACAACTGCGCCCATGCCTAAAACCAGCTTGATGTTGTGGGATATGAGCCTCAATAGCTGGGGCAATTCTGGTTTGAGGAGTGCTATAACCTTGGTACTCTTGAATTCTCTTGTTTCCACTATATTTGCAAAGAAGCGTGACAACCATCTTATTGCATTTTTCCCACAATGAATCAGGAATTCCATTCATCTTCGACTCTAGTCACTTCCACCATTCGTTGTGCTATCTGATTTGGAGTGACCAGATCATTACTCCTTATGACTTGAGTGCTATTTCCGAGCTTACGTAAACTCTGCTGGAGTGAAACTTATATTTTCTGTCATCATCCTCCATTTTTCCTGTCTTGCATTGCCATCTGTTGAGGAGTTCATCAGCAAAGAAGAAGAAGAAGAAGAAGAAGAAGAAGAAGAAGAAGAAGAAAGAAGAAGAAGAAGAAGAAGAAGAAGAAGAAGAAGAAGAAGAAGAAGAAGAAGAAGAAGAAGATCATGGAGGGAAAAACAAGAAAGGAGAAGAGGAGAATATGGAGAAATAGGAAGAGGAGAAGAAACGAAATAATTGAGAAAAAGAAGGATAACAAGAAGCAGGAGAAGAGGCTTTCAACGTCTATGTATTCAACATGTTCGCCACAGAAAGTTTGGCAGTTGCATTGAATATATATATATATCCTTTGGCATCCTAAAGGATATATATCCAATGGCAGTTGTTATGTCACCTTCATTCACGAACAGTCACTTTGTCTCCCTTCGTTTCTTCCTCTAACACTGTCTTTCTCTCTCTAACCTACAGCTTTTCCACAATATTTGTCGAGAGAGAGGGTAGAAATAATGGGTTAGTCAGTACTAGGAAGCTTTCTCTAACAGGTGTGTTGATTCATTTTTATTGAATGCCTCGGCAGAGTTTAGCAGGGTCGAAAAGTTAGTAAATGCTCGAGTAATGTGAGTTAATACTGAGTGAAAGTGAGTAAATTTAATCAGAAAATGAGTATTCACTGTGAGTATCACAACAGTGGTCTGAAAATAATTAATTTCGAGACCCGAGGCCTTAGCGAAATGATCGAACTCTACATTTGGTTTAACATTTTTGATTGAATTGTATCTTTATTGAGGCAAAACAAGTACAAACAAGTAAAATTGTTAAGATTTAATAATGTTTTGTAAAAACAAATCTAAGAACTGTGTATGTTTCTACAATTTCAGTCTTCGTCCAATATTAATCAACAAATAAATGTTATTGCTTGTTAGTGCTATATTATCGTAATAAAATAAAAAAATCGATAATAGCACAATGTGTGTATGTTATCATGGACATTGGACAATCTCCTGTACTTCCTTTGAACACGCAATGGAGAATAGAGTGTTCCAGATCTTTAGATGGTGAACTCCAATCCTGTAGAATTCGCTTGTAGATGACACTTGAATTGAAATATTGTCTTTTATCAGCTGATTGAGTTCGTCAATTACTGATCGAAATGTTTCGAAAAGCCATTTTCGAAAAACCAATCACAAGAGAGATTAGAATTGAGCCACTCCCATTTCCCACTCCCGTACACTGATTGGTCGACGTTTCAAAATGGCAGACTAACTTAAAATGGCTGACCAATTCAAAATAGCTGACCGATTCATAATGGCTGACCAATTCAAAAAGGCTGACCCATTCAAAATGGCTGACCAATTCATATTGGCTGACCAATTCAAAATGGCTGACCAATTCAAAATGGCTGACCAATTCAGAATGGCTGACCGTTTCCTAAAATGGAGTCCAATTTTCAACATCCATTGAAACAGATTCTTCCAATATCATAGATTCCCTTTTTCTCTTGATTTCAACTCAACTTCACTGTTGGAGCTTCATTTGATTTTTTCCAAACGACATCTTCGTTGTACATAGATAAATTTATTGGATGATAAGAAAATTTAGGAGTATTCAATTTTCATTCTCTTCAGATATAATCCAATAGATTTGGAGCTTGTAATTACCCCTTCACGTATTTTTACAATGATGAAGGACAATAATTCATTTCGGGTTCTGAGGCCATAACGAAATAAACGAACTCAACATTTGGATAAACATTTTTGATTGAATTGTATCTTTATTTAGGCGAAGTTAGTACAAGCAGGAGGAAGCATTGAGATGAAAATAATGTTATTTGTAAGAGTCAATCTTAAAACAGTGTAATCTATGTTATTATAATTTCAGTATTCCTCCAATATTGATCTACATATAATGATTTTGCTTTTTCAATGCCTTCCTTTTTCAAACAAATATTGTGCTATATTATCGTTATAACAATGAAAAATATCGATAATAGCACTAGGATTGTGTGATGATGTTATCATGGACAATTTCCTGTATTTCCATTGAACACGCCATAGAGAATAGCGTTTTTCAGATCGTTGTCCACGGCGTTGTCAGATGGTGAACTCCAATTCTGTGAAACACAAAGTTGGAAACAAATTAGTTGGCAACAGATGTCCTAGTTGTTTTAATTAGAATACTTTTGTTTCAAAAAAGTTCAGCCGAAGATGTGTTAAATGTTACATGCTTGTGTGAATCAATAAGTGCAAGTCAAAAGTTTTCTTCAATCAAGTGAACACTATTTTGCGTCGAAACACTCACTTTAATAGCTTCCAGTAGTGTTTTATTATATTTAACGTGGTAAGCGGCTTCAATGTCTTTCAGGTCGACCTCGCATCTTGTATGAGCCGCTATATTCGGGGACTCATGGATCCATCCTTTGTTGGGGTCTGTCAGCCCAGCTTGGATCTCATCAGCAAAATAGCCAAACGGATCAACAGCGTAGCTAACTGCAAAACATTGCAAAAATCAGACTCAATCCCGCTGAGCTAATAAAAATTATTCAAGAGATCAAGACCAGTAAAACCAGTAAAGTTGTCATCAAAAGTAGGGTCCTGCTTGCATGAAATGCGTTTCTATGCTTTGCTTTTGGGTAAGCAGATGCACTGGAATTGAATGTAAATCAACATAAACAACAAGCAATCACAATCAAATCCAAGCAGAAAATTCAACTTTCTATCAAAAAATTTGAAAATCCAATATTTGGAAGTTTTCAAGTTCTATCCTAGATGAATAGTTCATACTCTATCTTAATTTTCAAAGTTCTATGTTATTGCTCTTAATCTTCTTATATTTTAGAACAGCTTGGAACTTTCTTTCAGCATTCAAGTTAGCATATCTAGCCTATTATTATCTGATTATCGGATTCCTGACGAAGATTGAGAAGGAAAGCATAGCACATTCAAAAGTAAGACATCTCAAATTTTATCTGTGTATTCATCATTTTCTCTGTATGAGCAAGTAATTAGATTTAATCACATCTGCTTGTCTCTAGCAATCAGGTAAGACCGCATGAAGCAAGCCTATATAGAAGTAGAATATCAGAAAAAATGTTTAAATTTGTGTTGTTACCAACAATTAATTACCAATTCTTCTATAGGCTTCTTTCATATCGCCCGAACAATGTTGGTCAATTTGTCCTAATATAGTTTTTCCATCATGTTTGCTTCTGTACTCATCATCAACTGCTTTTATATGGTCAAAACTCTCCTTGGCCATCAGATCTAACAGGTGATTATTGAGGGGCACACAGTCAGCTGAAAATGTTCAAGTTCTATTTTTTAATCTTATCATTTGATCAATTAAATTCAGTTTGATTTCTAGTTTTTGGATTTCAACGATTTACTAACAATTTAATGCTCGAGTAGCACATTGGTTAGTTGTATGTAGGCTTCACAATGGAATTCTCCTTCAAATTCCACCCAGCAGAAAAGATTTCAACAAACAGCTGATTATGTGAACTATATAGCCTAGTGATTGCACGAATTACAAGAGAACAGCTGTGGAGGTGTAAAGAGGGAAATGGTTGGTACGCCCCCTTTTTTGGCAAAAGCTATTCTCTTGATGCACAAGATACTAACAATCAAATCCATCTTAGAAAACCAAACTAACAATATAATAAAATAAAACTAAACATAAAAACTAACCATCAACTTATCTAATTGTAAAATTGACATATTACTAACTAGATAAAAAACTAAACTAACAATGCAGCATATTACTTTTGTGATAGATAGATAGATAAGCAGATCATTTCTTTCTTCTTGTTGCAAAAAAATCCAATCAGATTTAACTGCTGCTAAATGACGCAATCTAATGCAACAAGAAGCAATAAATAAACCGTTGTTAACGCGTTATTGTTGTGTTATTTCAAGGCGGTTGAATTCAATTTGCGCAATTAGCTGTTGAAATTTGAAATTCAGCAAACCATGAATAATTATAAACTTTCTGTTTTGTGTTTACAATATTCTACTTGGAAAAAATTGTGATATTACTCAAAAACCAACAGGAATAACCCGAAAATATCACTTTGACAAACCCTGACCTTTTTCCATTCTAAGGCTAGGCGTACACCGGTTAGTCAAGACAAGACAAGACGAGATTAGTCACGTTCAGTCACAGTACTTCACATAGTTGCTTATGAAGCAACACACACCGATTAGTCATTGCATTGGTGTGTGCTGCTTCATAAGCAACTATGTGAATTACTGTGACTAAACTCGTCTTGTCTTGTCTTGACTAACCGGTGTACGCCTAGCCTTATTTATTATCATTCAATCAAAATGTTTAAAGAGTTTAGTTGCTGACATTGGCTGAATCACCTCAAACTACTGCAATAATTTATTTGCTATTCTTTCCAAAAACTGCAACCTCTCTAAGATCATCAGTTGTTATGTGAATGAACAATAGAAATGTTACTTACTACCAAGATTTGGTATTGCTTTAAGCTGTTTCTTGAACTTGGATTGATCAACCCCACTATCAGGTCTCAGAGGCTGCAAAATTCAAACAATTTCCAACTTCATTAGATAAAACAAATCAATCTGCAATCTATAATAATTTTATACTACTCCAGACTCATGTCTTTCTTCAATTCGGTTGAAGTATAGCAGGATCCATTTAACTTGTTATAAAACATATGATCGACGAGCATAATTATGATCACAATACTTAACCCACAAATGCTGAATCTCGCAGATTATTGAAAAGGTCTTTTAAAAAGTTATTCTTTGAAAGGTCTTCTTTAAAAAGGTATTTTAAAGACTTTAAAGGTCTTTAAGACTTTCAAGCCTTTTGATTACTGTGTCGAAATCACTGTTTAATTATTACTGGATCAGCTGGTTTATGACAAGTTGATTGGATCCTGCTATACAAAGTGACCACGATAAACCTTTTTGTTTTGGATGAGACGGTACTCAAAACTCTTTTCATATATATAATTATATAATATAAGATAGCATGTGAGTCACAATGAAGCGGTGGACGCTTAACATTCCTTATTTATTTTATCAGGTTTTCAATAATGATAAATTAATTTCAATACAGTGCATTCCCTGCAGAGGCTAACATGTAACATCCACATGTTACATGTTGTGCCAATCCGCCACCCAGCATGCTACATTAACTTGTTGAGTATTACTGTATATTGTTTCAGAGGGAGTGTGTAACTCACATCGGCATTAATGATAGTTGACAACACCTTCTTGCCTGAATAATGATTCATCGCCTTGTGAATGAATTCATCCAATGTCACCTGCTTCCACGTTTTGGAATCTACAGGATTGGGTTTATCTGGAACCAATTATTATGTCCATTCAAATGAATTATGTAGATAATTCATATTAATAAATGCCATACACAATATCATGATGTCACTTCATTCAATTCATTTTATTGCCAAAAACTAATTATGAGCACATACTTAGGCTAGGCGTACACCGGTTAGTCAAGACAAGACAAGACAAAACAAGATTAGTCACGTTTAGACACAGTAATTCACATATTTGCTTATGAAGCAGCACACACTGATGCAATGGCTAATCTGTGTGTGTTGCTTCATAAGCAACTATGCGAAGTACTGTGACTAAACGTGACTAATCTCGTCTTGTCTTGTCTTGACTAACCGGTGTACGCCTAGCCTCAGTCAAGACAAGACAAGACGGCATTAGTCACGTTTAGTCACAGTAATTCACACAGCTGCTTATGAAGCAACACACACCGATTAGTCATTGCATCGGTGTGTGCTGCTTCATAAGCAAGTATGTGAATTATCGTGACTAAACGTGACTTATCTTGTCTTGTCTTGTCTTGACTAACCGGTGTACGCCTAGCCTTACATGTACACTGTAAGGAAATTGATCCGGATAGCACACCTCTTGTGTGATCATTTAAAACTAAAAAATGAAAAATTACTTAACTAAATCCACTTACAACTCGCGCAATTAGTATTGGCACTTGGCAGCTGGATTGTACTAGCAGTCGGCTAGCCACCACACTACTACAGCTGATTAGTAATAGTGGATGGGCTGGCCGATGTATTTAGAAATGCCTGATAAACACACCGATCTACACCCCTCGCCTTGTCAAGGTCATGAGCCAATAGTCAAAGGCGTTAGAGCCATTCACGAGATCCGTTGGTCAAACACACATTACTTGAATAAATGAGGATAACATACATTCGGTACAAAAAGACATTGATCGATTGACATAATAGGATGTGAATATATTCATTATCTTACATGTAAATTGGTAATCTTTGAGCATCTGAAGTTGGCTCGCTGAGCTGGTACACAGAATTGACATGTAAGCCCAGTCTTTAGCTCTATCCAGTGAATTTTGCACGTAGATACCCAGCAATGCTTTCATGTCCATAAACAAACCATTGAATAGAGGACCGAATGAATTCTGTAGAAGTGACGGAAGACTCTGAAAGTCATTTGAAAGAATTAATCCTCAGCACACTCTGTTAGACTACGTTTATAAAATTCCAGAAGTCTTGTAGAACAAGTAAATGGCTAACTCACACTGAAAATGAAGGTGCTGATTCAGCTGAAGTTTGTTAGCAAAATGTGTGTGCATTATCATTCTCGATAAATATTATCCATTTTTGAATGTAATGATATCATACATTATATAGCCTACCATGTCCATAAGTTTATCATTTCTATGGTAATTGAGAAAGACTAAATTCTATAATGTTAAAGACAACATGAGCTACTACTATAAATACAAATAGAAATTTTTATCTCTAACAAGTTTCATTTCATTTCAACTCAAGAAAAATACAAGAATACAGTCCTAGGCCTACTCATTGTCGTGTTTATGAAAATTTCATAACCTCAAATTTCAGTGAGCGTAAAGGTATTTGACTGCGCTGTTTAGCGAGTGGTGAATACTTTACCGCCAGCTCCTTAGAAAATAGCTGTTTTACGATAAGTTTTAAGTATGTAAAGGAATTATTTACGAGCAGAAAAAGGCTATTATTGACTTCTATCTATTGGACTGGAAAAGAAATAATTATTTTTCATCAAGAGCCTTGGAGAGAGACGAGAGAGTTAGAAATATAGCTATATAAAACATGTAATATTGAATGTTGTGAAAGTGAAACAGACACCTTAGGTGTATGTTGAACAATTACTTACTTATATTTTTAAATAATCAATGTTAGAAATAAATTATTATTACATTTTGTGTATTTTGTGTTTTATTCTGGTAAGTTGCAGAAAGTTGCATCCTTTGTTTGTAGGTTCGACTGGTAAGAAGATCAATAAGATTTTTCACAGTCAGCTTTTTTTGATCCATTCCATTCAAGGTGAGAATATCATTGACATTTCCCTTGGAATTGATTCGCTCTAAAGGATTTATCATTCTCTCTGCTATCAATTTATTATTTATTACATTTAGTATCAATGCCAAGTCCTCGTCGATCTTGAATGGCTTTTCAGCAATGGTAGGTCCAAGCTTTGGCGATCTTGGATTATCCTGCAGAGAGAATGTGAGAGGGAAGTAGTAGCAAGAGCAAGACACCTATATTGAAACATTCACTTAGGCTAGGCGTACACCGGTTAGTCAAGGCAAGACAAGACGAGATTAATCACGTTTAGTTTCACTACTTCACATAGTTGCATATGAAGCAACACACACGGATTAGTCATTGCATCGGTGTGTGCTGCTTCATAAACAACTATGTGAATTACTGTGACTAAACGTGACTATTCTCGTCTTGTCTTGTCTTGACTAACCCTTGTACGCCTAGCCTCAGACAAGGATAAAAAACTAGTTTATAATCAGATTAGACACATACCGAGATTGAGAATCATAATGGAATGAGACTTAGAATGATATTAATCATCTTCCACACACGGGAACAAAAACCAAAGAAGGAAGAAATGGAGATAAAGGATTGGATGATAAAGTATAGAGTAAATTTCACTTCGCCTCCTTCTTCTACATAGTTTAAGGAGAGAGAATCTGACAACAGAAAGAAGACTCGAGAAACTAGAAAAGTAATAATAAAAGGGTAAGCAGAAAAAATAATTGCGTGAAACTCTTTAATCAATAAATTCTCAACTGTTATCAAACTGAAAAGATATGTGATTGGTATTTAGCTGACTTATCAAGGTAAACCACTGCCATTGGCCCACACAAGCCGATCTCACAGTTGGTGGTACAACCAAACGTCATCAGTTAGAGTAATGAAAGTCAATTAATATTTATAAGAAAAATATGAGCAAATCGAAATGCCTGAATTTAATATTATGAAAAAGTGTGCCAATTCGTTTAGATTTCCAATTTTTTTTTAAATTGCTTGTAATTTTTCAATAATTCACATTGCTATGTGAATTAAAATTCCTTTCAATTCCTTTCATTCAAATTTCACTTAAAAATGAAATAAAAACACAGATGTTGTCTTCTTCTACTAACTTTTATCTATACAAAACATGTTTCGATGCTCATGGCATCATCGTAAGTTGGATGTTGAGTCAAAACTGAAATTTGGTAACAGATGTATTCTAATTCTAGATGGTGGTGGGGGAATGTGTTGCAGGGTAGCCACTTATAAAATATAAAGTATTGAACCATGAATTATACTATGAAATTATAAAATACTATGAGAAATACTATAAAATATAAAAATATAATACTATATATACTATATAAGATAAAATACTATAAGATGATCATAATTTTATAAAGTTACAGAAGCTAAAAATAAATAATATAAGTTGAACAGTAATTGTTCTAGGTAATAGAACTGTTATATCAGTATAAGGCCGGATTTCACCAAACCACGCTAACTATTCGTTTCATTAACGATAAGTTATTGCAATATTTAAGGTAAGGGAGCGGTGTCTCGATCTCATTGGTCGAATTCACTTGGACTGAATTTTTGCGCTGTATTTGAATTCATAGCCTTTATGTTAAATTCAATTTTCATGAAGAGTTTTGAAAGTTTATGGTATCTTTTGCGGTATAAATCAAAACTGTTGTGAGAATATGATTAATATTTACGGTAAAATACAACATTTTTGCTAGATTTTTCTTTCTGCTTCTCCCCAGAAGATAATATATAAGGTTATGTTCGTAACTACATTTCATTAACTATCAGCTGGTCCTTTATGGCTTGGTTTCACGATTCTAGTATAGCAGAATCCAATTCAACTTGTCAGAAATCAGCTGTTTCAAAGAGCAATATCACAATACTTAACCTACAAATGCTGAATATCGCAGATTATTGAAAAGGTCTTTAAGAAAGTTATTCTTTGAAAGGTCTTCTTTAAAAAGGTCTTTTAAAGACTTTAAAGGTCTTTAAGACTTTCAAGCCTTTTGATTATTGTGTCGAAATCACTGTTTAATTATTACTGGATCAGCTGACTTATGACAAGTTAATTGCATCCTGCTATAGATGTTCAGATTACTGGGGGCAGGTTGAAACATATGATAATCTTCTCTATGCAAACAAATAGGGCAATGCACACTGACTGGTGAGAAAATTTGATTTCACCACACGCCGTAACAGATGGAAGACTAACCGTCTGTTAAAAAATTAGCTGCCCAATTTTGGCCAGTTACTTCTGAAACAGTTCGTTAAGGGTAATATAGCGGATTTTTGTTTACTGATGAATCGAAACTTGTCTGTTGTATGTTATGTTGATATTAGATCATTAGCGGTTTTTACTATTATGTTAATAAATAATATAAAACACTTTAATAAACACAATACACTTTTGTGTTTATTAAAGTGGAGTTTGACAATTTCAAAAAGTGTTTTCTACTAAGGAAAGATTCCACAGCAACATCAATTTGTCTAAAAATCTATGATTGGATAATTTTGTTATATTGTATTAGAGTTTTTAGAGTTAATATCGAAATTCAAAATCGAAAACTATACAATAATTCTTATTATTTAAAGTTGTTGGGCTAGTTTCTATTTTCAATTAAACACAACACTAATCACTCCTCAACATAAACACTGATTTATTATCTAGGTTATATTTTATTCATCACATGTGATCCTATGCTTCTGTGATTGGCTATTGCAATGGAGCTACGAACATAGCCTTATAAAGGGTGCGGCGCGGCATTTTACTTATTTTAAAGAACCATAAGTCAAAAAGTATTAAAGATAACAACTTAATTTTTTTATTTTTACAAAATGCTATATTTAAAGTTTTGTTTGGTTCACTTACAAGCTTATTTCTTGAATATAATGTCTTTTAGGTGACCTCCACGTTGTTCAATGCATTTTTTAAGTTTTGCTCTACCTTTTCAAGCATATCTGGACCAATGTCGACAATTGCAGCGCGAATGTTGTTCTTTAGCTCAACTCGGGTCCTCGGACGATTGGCGTAAACTACGGATTTCAGATATCCCCACAAATAATAGTCACAGGGGGCTAAATCCGGCGAGCGTGCTGGCCACTGGAGATCACCCCTTTGAGAGATGAGTAGTCGTGGAAAGTGTTCGCGCAAGAGATCCATTGACGCCTGCCGTGTAAGGAGTGGAATTAACTTGCTGAAGCCACACATTTTGTGGAAAAACTCTTCAATCATCCGCGTGTACCGTTCCGAAGTGACTGTAACTGCCCTATCGTCTCTGTACCGCCCTATCTGCAAAACCGCCTGTCTTACTCTCTCTACGTTTCCTGGTGTTCCAATGGTTTTTGACGGACCTAGATTTGGTTGCCAAACACTACTGGTATTCTTAAAAATATCCACCCACTTAATGATTGATGTTCGACCAGGAACACGTCCTTTGGGCGCGACATTAAACTGTTTCCTAAACGCACGCTGGGTTGCAATGATGAAACGACTGTTGGAAATGTATGCAGACACTGCAAACGCTAGCTCCCCTCTGGACCACTGCATGGCCGCAACTAACCTAGACTGAGTAAAATTTTAAACTCCACCCATCTGATTGAAAATGACCCCAACCTCCTACGACCGATGGCCGCTGCGTAGCGCGTAATTAAAATAAGTAAAATGCCGTGCCGCACCCTTTAGGTAGGGGAGAAGCAGAAACGGAAAGGTGTATTCGATTATGTCGGCCTTTATCCCAAGAATGAGTAAACCTACTTCTACCCAAACTAACCTGAAAACACAAAAATGATGTATTTTACCGTGAATATTAACCATATTTTCCAACAGTTTTGATTTATACAGCAAAAGATACCATAAACTTTCAAAACTCGAGACTCAAACTTGAATGGCGTCATCCGCTTTTAACATTGGGAACATTGGGATCTTCAGCTCCCTTTTAATAATAGCTCCATGATCAGTAATCTCCTAACGAAGCGTTTAGTTGTTGGTGAAATCGGGCCTAAGTGGTTAGCTATGATGCTATGACAAAAGTAATTGGAAATTATTTGATTATACAAAACTCTGAAAGTATAGTAAAAATTGATTAATATGATTAGAGAATACAAGTAGCCTACATTGATAATATACCCCATAAAATAAGCTTAAACAAAAACACTACATTGTAATAAATCAGAATAAATATGTTCCTGTTAATATGATGGAGGTAAAATTTATCCAGCCAGGTGGGGAGAGTAGCTGAGCCTAATTAGTGCTAAAGAAACTGATGAGCTGTTCTGAACTTAATAAATATTTAAAAATAAAAATCTGAGAACAGTGTTAAATTCACTTAAAAATTCACCTAAAATTCCTTTCATTCAAATTCAAATTCATTTATTCTCCCAATTGATTCAATACATGAATACATAATCAATAATATGAGACACTATTGCTGATTAATTTTTTAGAAGTGGGAGTGGCTTGTCTAGGCCAATGGCAGTCATTCACCTTGATAGGTCAATCAACTCTACCAATCATATCGCTCGCACCATGGCATTCATTGTGCTGTTCTTTACTTTTGAAACATCTTCACCTTTTACTTCGCTACTACTTGAAAAGACTAACGCCGTCACATGGTATACGTACGTCTATATTAATATCAATTTTACCACTCTTACTCTTATAAATACTACTCTGTAAATATACTCTATATAAATACTACTACTATAATATATAAAATACTGGATGATTCAAAAATAATACCACAACTTTAAAAATTTGTAAGTTATGAAAGAAACATCACAGAACCTTCTGTTATACATCTTTACAAAGAGTATTTAAAGAAGTTTTTTGCACTCACAAACAAGTTCAGAGATGTTCCATATGACCCCTCCAGACACTCGAGCAATATCAATCCAAAACATTCCTCAAACTTGTTCCACTCTATCTGTAGCATGTCAGGCGTAACAGTTTGAATGGCTGCTGTTATTTCTTGTTTCAAATCATCAATGGTGGATAGATATTGACTGTTACGCCTAATATGCTACAGTGAGAGTGGAAAGAGTTTGAGGGAGGTTTTGGGTTGATATTGCTCGAGTGTCTGGAGGGGTCATATTGAACATCTCTGAACTTCTTTGTAAGTGAAAAAACTTCTTTAATTACTCTTTGAAATGATGTATAACAGAAGGTTATATTATATTTCAGTCATTAAATACAAAGTTTTAAAGTTGTGGTATTCTTTTTGAATCACTCTGTACTAAACTACTATACTATAATTAATACTACTCTATATTTTATTGATTTCTACTCACAGCTGCTGCTTGTAGATAGGAGACTAGAAGCGTGAAACATAGAAATTCTACTAAGCTCTGCATTTCTGAGGCACAAACAGCAGCCACAGTGTCAAATGAATCGACGAAATGAATTCGAAGATGTTTTTGAGCTGAGCTGAACTACAATCGAATAAACATCTTCAGCGTATAATAACAGTTGTGTGTTTACTAGTGAATCAAAACAGGTGAAAAAAAAACAAATGCAGAAAATTTGTCAACAATCAACAAAATTGTCAGTGTGTTTTAATTAGCATTCCTTGTTTCTTCTAATCAAGCTGCATTATCACATTCAAGGCCTCTCTACAATATTCTTTCAACCAACCAATTTTTATTCTTTACAAAATTACACACATCCAATCAATGAAACAAACAGATCAGAATGAACAATGAATAAACACTTAATATAAAAAATATTATTATATATACGCTTCGCGTACTCGGAAGGGGGGTTGCACCCCCACTGTACCATTGCCAGGCCCCCCTCAGAATTTTAAAGAAAGAAATTTGATTGGTTGAATGTTGCAATCAGAGTTGCCTTGGTTGTGGTACTGCAGCTTGATTAGAATAAACAAGGAATGCCAATTGAAACACCCACAAAATTTTGTTGTTTGTAGACAAATTTTCTGCATTTGTTTTTCTTCACCTGTTTTGATTAACTAGTAAACACACAACTGTTACAGAGCGTGCCATCCAAATTGGCGTCTAGGGGAGGCTGTGCGAGAGAGATGGATAATCTCTCCCACCACGCTTTCCCTCCAGCCACTAAGGCTAGTACAGTCAGTGAAGCAAATAACATCATAGTACTGCTAGGTAACCGAAGCGAATTTTGAATTTTTTTTTATAAAGCTGAGTTTGCCAGCTGAATGAACTTTTGAAATTTACTGTACCGCGAGTCAGCAGGCACTGTAGTGGGAGAAAGCGATCAACGCGCATGCTCCAGTGAGACGCCAATTTGGATGGCACGCTCTGTATGATATATTGAAGTTGTTAACTTGATTATAGCTCAGCTCAGTTCGAAGCATCCTGATTGATTAATACAATACTGCAATCAGCGTTACCTTGATTGGGAAAAAACAAATAATGTTGATTGAAATTTACAATGTGGCAGTACAATACTTTATTTCGAAAAATTATCCATGTCCTTGATTGTGATAATGGAGTCTGAGCAACTTGGAAATAAGGGATACTAATGAAAATACAAAGATGTAAGTTAACTAGTAGACACACAACTCTTATAAAGGAGATGTTGATTTGATTACAGTACAGCTCAGTTTTTAAAGCGTCTTGAAGTTCACTTCTGTGATTAATTCGACTTTGTAGCTGGTCTTTATGGCTCAGAAATGCGGAGCTTAGTACAAATTCTATGTTTCGCACAAATCTCACACCTCTCATTACAAGCAGCACCCGTAAGTAGAAATTGAACTTAAAGCTAGGCGTACACCGGTTAGTCAAGACAAGACAAGACGAGATTAGTCACGTTTAAAGTAATTCACATAGTTGCTCATGAAGCAGCACACACTGATGCAATGACTAATCGGTGTGTGTTGCTTCATAAGCAACTATGTGAAGTACTGTGACTAAACGTGACTAATCTTGTCTTGACTAACCGGTGTACGCCTAGCCTTATGTAGACGAATAACATGTGATGGCTTTAGTCTTTTCTAGTAGTAGTAAAGGTGAAAGTGTTTTAGAAGAAGAAGTAGAGAGCAGCACAATGAATGCTATGGTGCTTGCGATACGATTGGTAGAGTTGATCGATCTATCGAGATGAATGACTGCTATTGGCCTAGACAAGCCACACCCTCAGTGAGCGGTTCATACAAACGTTATCAGCAACGTCTTGATAAAGAAACATAGCAATGTGAATTATTACAAGCAATCCAAAAGTTCTAAAAGAATTATCACACTGTTGTAAATACTCCCGTGGCGAAACGTTGTTTCCTATAGGAAATATACCCGGCGATGACCAAATAAGTATACCACTAAATACGAATACTAATACTCGTATTCAGGCATTTCTATACTTTCATATTCTGCTTATAAATAGTAATTTTACTTACATTACTATACCTGATGACGTTTGTTTGTACCTCCAACTGTGTGAGTGACTTGCGTGGGCCAATGACAGTGATTTACCTTGATAAGTTACTAGAATACCAATCACATTATCTTTTGAGTTTGATTGTAGTTAAGGATTTATCTATAAGATTAGTCTATCCTACTAATGTTTCTGCTTCTTCTTTAATTATTATTTTTTTTTTTTACCTGTATCTTCTTTCTGTTGTCGGTTTCACTTTCCATAAACCATGTGAAGGAAAGAGGCGAAGAGAAATTAATATTCTATACCTTATCATCCACTCTTTTATCTCTATTACTTCCTTTTCTTTCCTCTTTGATTTGTGTTGCCAAGATGATGAATACTTCCAAGCATCATTCCAATATGATTTTCAATTTCAATATGTGGGCAATCTGATTATAAACTAGATTTCCTCTTGTCTTAGTAAAAATGTTTCAATGGATGTTCTCCTTCTCTTGCCTCTCACATTCTCTCTGCAGGAAAATCCAAGATTACCGAAGCTTGGACCTACCATTGTTGAAAAGCCATTCAAAATTGACGAGGACTTGGCATTGATTTTAAATGTAGTAAACAAGAAATTGATAGCATCGAAAGTGGCCTCTCCTGCAGATGTTTTTAGAAATGTCACTGATATTCTCACCTTAAATGGAATGGATAAAAAAACGCTGACAGTGAAAAATCTTATCGATCTTCTCACCAGTCGAACCTACAAACAGAGAATGCAACTTTCTGCAGCTTACGAGAAAAGAACACATCAGGTAATAAATAAATCATTTATTTGCCATAAAAAATTGAAATCACAAAATAATTTAACAAATACGCCGTATTGGAAAACGATGGTTTATTGAAGTACAAGTTTATGGTATGCAATAAACTGCAGTTGTAGAAAAACTTTTTATGTAATTAGCGCATAAGCCCCTGCGCCCACTTCGCAACTGCTGTCTGATTTCAGTCAGCAACCCGATGTTGCCAGACGACATTTGGCTGTTTTTCGGGTAATCAGGTAATCTAACCTATTAGCCAAAGTCATCTGGCAACGCTGGGTTGCTGACTGAAATCAGATAGCAGTTGCTTAGTGGGCGCAGGGGCTAAATCTTCTTTATTGCTCTCGCAAAATTATCATGCCCTGCTACAAGTCGAGGGATAAATGATTATCAGGTTACTGGTACTTTGTGTGTTCTTGAGGGCAGCTGCACACCCAGCTATTGTCTAGAACTGCCATTGTTTTTGTGGCCACTAAAGATTCGCACAAATGTTGCCAACAAACTTTTGCTGAATCAGCACCTTCACTTTCAGTGTGAGTTCGCCATTTACCTGTTCTACAAGACTTCTGGAATTTTATAAACGTAGTCTAACCGAGTGTGCTGAGGATTAATTCTTTCAAATGACTTTCAGAGTCTTCCGTCACTTCTACAGAATTCATTCGGTCCTCCATTCAATGGTTTGTTTATGGACATGAAAGCATTGCTGGGTATCTACGTGCAAAATTCACTGGATAGAGCTAAAGACTGGGCTTACATGTCAATTCTGTGTACCAGCTCAGCGAGCCAACTTCAGATGCTCAAAGATTCGAAATTTACGTGTAAGATAGTGAATATATTCACATCCTATTATGTCAATCGATCAATGTCTTTTTGTACCGAATGTATGTTATCTTCATTTATTCAAGTAATGTGTGTTTGACCAACGGATCTCGTGAATGGCTCTATCGCCTTTGACTATCGGCTCATGACCTTGACAAGGTGAGGGGTGTTGTAGATCGGTGTGTTTATCAGGCATTTCTAAATACATCGGCCAGCCCATCCACTATTACTAATCAGCTGTAGAAGTGTGGTGGCTAGCCGACTGCTAGTACAATCCAGCTGCCAAGTGCCAATACTAATTGCGCGAGTTGTAAGTGGATTTAGTTAAGTAATTTTTCATTTTTTAGTTTTAAATGATCACACAAGAGGTGTGCTATCCGGCTCAATTTCCTTACAGTGTACATGTAAGGCTAGGCGTACACCGGTTAGTCAAGACAAGACAAGACGAGATAAGTCACGTTTAGTCACGATAATTCACATACTTGCTTATGAAGCAGCACACACCGATGCAATGACTAATCGGTGTGTGTTGCTTCATAAGCAACTATGTGAATTACTGTGACTAAACGTGACTAATGTCGTCTTGTCTTGTCTTGACTAAGGCTAGGCGTACACCGGTTAGTCAAGACAAGACAAGACGAGATTAGTCACGTTTAGTCACAATAATTCACATACTTGCTTAAGAAGCAGCACACACCGATGCAATGACTAATCGGTGTGTGCTGCTTCATAAGCAGCTATGTGAATTACTGTGACTAATGTCGTCTTGTCTTGTCTTGACTAAGGCTAAGCGTACACCGGTTAGTCAAGACAAGACGACATTACTCACGTTTAGTCACAGTAAACTAAACTTGTTTTGTCTTGTCTTGTCTTGACTAACCGGTGTACGCCTAGCCTAAGTATGAGCTCATAATTCGTTTTTGGCAATAAAATGAATTGAATAAAGTGACATTACGTAATTTCATAACGAATTTACATAATTCATTTGAATGGACATAATGACTGGTTCCAGATAAACCCGATCCTGTAGATACCAGAAAGTGGGAGCAGGTGGCATTGGATGAATTCATGCACAAGGCGATGGTTCAATACCAAGGAAAGAAGGTGTTGTCAACTATCATTAATGCAGATGTGAGTTACACACTCCCTCTGAAACAATATACAGTAATACTCAACAAGTTAATGTAGATGTAGGGTGGCGGATTGGCGAATGATGTGTCAATCCACAAGGAATGTTACATGTTAGCCTTTGCAGGGTTTGCAGGGACTGCACTGTATTGAAATTAATTTATCAATATTGAAAACCTGATAACATAAATAAGAAATGGTAAGCGTCCACCGCTCCATTGTGACTCACATGCTATCTTATATATATATATATATTTATATATTAAGAGTTTGTATATATATAGAGTTTAGCAGGATCCAATTAACTTGTCATAAATCAGCTGATCCAGTAATAATAAACAGAATTGAAAGTCTTAAAGATCTTTAAAGTCTTTAAAAGACCTTTTTGAAGAAGACCTTTCAAAGAATAACTTTTTAAAAGACCTTTTCAATAATCCGCAAGATTCAGCATTTGTAGGTTAAGTATTGTGATTATATGCTCGTCGATCATATGTTTTATGACGAGTTAAATGGATCCTGCTATACTTCAACCGAATTGAAGAAAGACATGAGTCTGGAGTAGTATAAAATTATAGATTGCAGATTGATTTGGATTATCTAATGAAGTTGGAAATTGTTTGAATTTTGCAGCCTCTGAGACCTGATAGTGGCGTTGATCAATCCAAGTTTGAGAAACAGCTAAAAGCAATACCAAAGCATAATAGTAGGTAACATTTCTATTGTATATTCACATAACAACTGATGATCTTAGGGAGGTTGCTGTTTTCGGGAAGAAAATCAAATAACTTATTGCACTAGTTTGAGGTGATTCAGCCAATGTCAGCAACTGAACTCTCTAAACATTTTGATTATGATAATAAGGCTAGGCGTACACCGGTTAGTCAAGACAAGACAAGACGAGTTTATTCACAGTAATTCACATAGTTGCTTATGAAGCAGCACACACACTGATGCAATGACTAATCGGTGTGTGTTGCTTCATAAGCAACTATGTGAAGTACTGTGACTAAACGTGTGACTAATCTTGTCTCGTCTTGTGTTGACTAACCGGTGTACGCCTAGGCTTAGAGTGGAAAAAGGTCAGGGTTTGTCAAAGTGATATTTCCGGGTTATTCCTGTTGGTTTTTGAGTAATATCACAATTTTTCCCAAGTAGAATATTGTAAACACAAAACAGAAAGTTTAAAATTATTCATGGTTTGCTGAATTTCAAATTTCAACAGCTAATTGCGCAAATTGAATTCAACCGCCTTGAAATAACACAACAATAACGCGTTGACAACGGTTTATTTATTGCTTCTTGTTGCATTAGATTGCGTCATTTTGCAGCAGTTTAATTTATTTGGATTTTTTTGCAACAAGAAGAAAGAAATGATCTGCTCATCTATCTTTCACAAAAGTAATATGCTGCATTGTTAGTTTAGTTTTTTATCTGGTTAGTGATATTATGTCAATGTTACAGTTAGATAAGTTGATGGTTAGTTTTTATGTTTAGTTTTATTTTATTATATTGTTAGTTTGGTTTTCTAAGATGGATTTGATTGTTAGTATCTTGTGCATCAAGAGAATAGCTTTTGCCAAAAAAGGAGGCGTACCAACCATTTCCCTCTTTACACCTCCACAGCTGTTCTCTTGTAATTCGTGCAATCACTATAGCAGGATCCTTTCAACTTGTCAGAAATCAGCTGTTTTGGTAATAATTAAACATTGATTTCGACACAATCATCGAAAGGCTTGAAAGTCTTAAAGACCTTTGAAGACTTTAAAAGACCTTTTTAAAGAATACCTTTCAAAGAATAACTTTTTAAAAGACCTTTTCAATAATCTGCGAGATTCAGCATTTGTAGGTCAAGTATTGTTATATTGCTTGTCGATCATATGTTTTCTGACAAGTTAAATGGATCCTGCCATATAGTTCACCTAATCAGTTGTTAGTTGGAATCTTTTCTGCTGGGTGGAATTTGAAAGAGAATTCCATTGTGAAGCCTACATACAACTAACCAATGTGCTACTCGAGCATTAAATTGTTAGTAACTCGTTGAAATCCAAAAACTGGAAATCAAACTGAATTAATTTAATCAAATAATAGAGCTTGAACATTTTCAGCTGACTGTGTGTCCCAAAATAATCACCTATTAGATCTGATGGCCAAGGAGAGTTTTGACCATATAAAAGCAGTTGATGATGAGTACAGAAGCAAACATGATGGAAAAACTATATTAGGACAAATTGACAAACATTGTTGGGGCGATATAAAAGAAGCCTATAGAAGAATTGGTAATTAATTGTTGGTAGCAACAAAAATTTTAACATTTTTTTCTAATATTCTACTTCTATATAGGCTTGCTTTACGCGGTCTTACCTTATTGCTAGAGACAAGCAGATGTGATTATATCTAATTACTTGCTCATACAAAGAAAATGATGAATACACAGATAAAATTTGAGATGTCTTACTTTTGAATGTGCTATGCTTTTCTTCTCAATCTTCGTCAGGAATCCGATAATCAGATAATAATAGGCTAGATATGCTAATTTGAATGCTGAAAGAAAGTTCCAAGCTGTTCTAAAATATAAGAAGATTGAGAGCGATAACATAGAACTTTGAAAATTTCAAACAAAAAAATTTCAACTTTCGTAGAAATTCATGCTTAAAACTCGCATTAAGATAGAGTATGAACTATTCATCTAAGATAGAACTTAAAAACATTCAAATATAAAATTTTCAAATTTTTTGATAGAAAGTTGAATTTTCTGCTTGGATTTGATTGTGATTGCTTGTTGTTTATGTTGATTTACATTCAATTCCAGTGCATCTGCTCACCCAAAAGCAAAGCATAGAAACGCATTTCATGCAAGCAGGACCCTACTTTTGATGACAACTTTACTGGTTTTACTGGTCTTGATCTCTTGAATAATTTTTATTAGCTCAGCGGGATTGAGTCTGATTTTTGCAATGTTTTGCAGTTAGCTACGCTGTTGATCCGTTTGGCTATTTTGCTGATGAGATCCAAGCTGGGCTGACAGACCCCAACAAAGGATGGATCCATGAGTCCCCGAATATAGCGGCTCATACAAGATGCGAGGTCGACCTGAAAGACATTGAAGCCGCTTACCACGTTAAATATAATAAAACACTACTGGAAGCTATTAAAGTGAGTGTTTCGACGCAAAATAGTGTTCACTTGATTGAAGAAAACTTTTGAGCTGCACTTATTGATTCACACAAACATGTAACATTTAACACATCTTTGGCTGAACTTTTTTGAAACAAAAGTATTCTAATTAAAACAACTAGGACATCTGTTGCCAACTAATTTGTTTCCAACTTTGTGTTTCACAGAATTGGAGTTCACCATCTGACAACGCCATGGACAACGATCTGAACAACGCTATTCTCTATGGCGTGTTCAATGGAAATACAGGAAATTGTCCATGATAACATCATCACACAATCCTAGTGCTATTATCGATATTTTTCATTGTTATAATGAAAATATAGCAAAATATTTGTTTGAAAAAGGAAGGCATTGGAAAAGCAAAATCATTATATGTAGATCAATATTGGAGGAACACTGAAATTATAATAACATAGATTACACTGTTTTAAGATTTACTTTTACAAAAACATTATTTTCATCTTAATGCTTCCACCTGCTTGTACTAACTTCGCCTCAATAAAGATACAATTCAATCAAAAATGTTTATCCAAATGTTGAGTTCGTTTATTTCGTTATGGCCTCGGAACTCGAAATGAATTATTGTCCTTCATCATTGTAAAAATACGTGAAGGGGTAATTACAAGCTCCAAATCTATTGGATTATATCTGAAGAGAATGAAAATTGAATACTCCTGAATTTTCTTATCATCCAATAAATTTATCTATGTATAACGAAGATGTCGTTTGGAAAAAATCAAATGAAGCTCCAACAGTGAAGTTGAGTTGAAATCAAGAGAAAAAGGGAATCTATGATATTGGAAGAATCTGTTTCAATGGATGTTGAAAATTGGACTACATTTTAGGAAACGGTCAGCCATTCTGAATTGGTCAGCCATTTTGAATGGGTCAGCCATTTTGAATTGGTCAGCCATTTTAAATTGGTCAGCCATTTTAAATTAGTCTGCCATTTTGAAACGTCGACCAATCAGTGTACGGGAGTGGAAAATGGGAGTGGCTCAATTCTAATCTCTCTTGTGATTGGTCTTTCGAAAATGGCCTTTCGAAACATTTCGATCGGTAGCTGACGAACTCAATCAGCTGTTAAAGAACAAGATTTCAATTCATGTGTCATCTGCAATCGAATTTGAAGAATCTATCTATCTATAGTCTGTTTAGGGTAAGGAGAGACGATTAAACCTGTGCATGCCAGAGTCTAGCTAGGGGCAGCTATACCGATTCACAGTAGAACTACCGAAATAATTTCATTATTATCTGCAGTAAGTGATTCCAGTTTGATCTTGTATATAGTGTGATTCACGTCAAGAAGTCAGCATTGTTTATAAGAGGAGCATTGATGCCAAGTTTCATTGAGAGACAAAGAGAAAACTGCACCAAACGTGTTTGTTTGGACTGTGTGCGACAACAATGCACAGTGCGGCAACTATGCACAGTGCGAATAGGATAGAGACATCAGCAACTGCCTTGTGCTGAACACGGATAGCAAACTCCCATCTAAGCAATGCTGACTTCTTGACGTGAATCGCACTATATGAAGGTATTGTGAACTGGATTTGTAAGCAAGTACGAAGCTCTATAAATGAGCTTTGAATGGTATATCAAAGATGAAAGGCAGAAAAAGGTTAATTAAGAAATGAGGTAGCTCTCAATCAGCCCTCCACCAAATGAATTTCTGGAAATCAGCTTCTATTGAAGTAGTAGCCCTACCAATCTACAAATTCATCTCTGCATTTTGGGAAATCAGACTCGTCTGCTGCCTATACCTTACTCTGTTTCTTCCCTTATCTCCCATCTCCTTTGTATCAACGCCCATCTCTATTGATAGTCTACTTATTCACTTTCTTTTTCTTCTTCTTCTCCTTCTTCTTCATCTTCTTCTCTTCTTCTTCTTCTTCTTCTTCTTCTTCTTCTTCTTCTTCTTCTTCTTCTTCTTCTTCTTCCTCCTCCTCCTCCTCCTCCTCCTCCTCCTCCTCCTCCTCCTCCTCCTCCTCCTCCTCCTCCTCCTCCTCCTCCTCCTCCTCCTCCTCCTCC
The DNA here is from genome assembly GCA_017141395.1 of Laodelphax striatellus. Lineage (NCBI taxonomy): Eukaryota > Metazoa > Arthropoda > Insecta > Hemiptera > Delphacidae > Laodelphax > Laodelphax striatellus. The sequence goes on along the minus strand of CM029537.1, from coordinate 6,754,938 downwards.
TCCTCCTCCTCCTTCTTCTTCTTCTACTTCTTCTTCTCCTCCTCCTAACCCTCCTCCTCCTCCTCCTCTTCTTCTTCTTCTTGTTCTTGTTCTTCTACTTCTTCTTCTCCTCCTCCTAATCCTTCTCCTCTTCCTCTTCTTCTTCTTCTTCTTCTTCTTCTTCTTCTTCTTCTTCTTCTTCTTCTTCTTCTTCTTCTTCTTCTTCTCCTCCTCCTATTCTTCTTCTTCTTGTTCATCTTCTTCTTCCACTTCTTCTCCTTCTTCTCCTACTCCCCATCCTCCATCTCCTCCTCCCCTTCTTCTTCTTTCTTCTTCTTCTTTTTCTCCTCCTCCTCCTCCTCCTCCTCTTCTTCTACTTCTTCTTCTTCTTCTTCTTCTTCTTCTTCTTCTTCTTCTTCTTCTTCTTCAAACATTCAACAGACTGCAACATCAATAGTAAGTGCTGATATAAACTGCAAATAACATTGCAAAATATTTTGCCTATTCAGCTTCCAAATAATATTGTCTCCCTAACATTTCGCTCTGTCATTTACAGCGTAGAAGGAAAACGTGTTTTGCCTCTCTTAATTCCTTTCTTCCTTTCCTTTCCTACTCCTTCTCCTCCTTCTCCTCCTCCTCAACCTCCTCCACCATCTTCTCACTTCTTCCATTTCTCCTTTCTTGTCCAAAAATCCTTTCATTTCCTTCAATATCCTTCTACATCCTCTGATTCGCTTTTATTACAATACAGTGTAATATTCTGCTAAAACGATTCTTGGAAATGTTGTTCGCAACTGCAAGTTCCATTCCTGCATTCAATTTGCTCGTTCATTCAGGAGGAAAAAGCTCGATTCCACGAGTATGCATGTTTTGTCTCCAATTGCAAAACATTTGTATGTTTATTTAAGTCCGTGGCGAAGCGTTGTATACTTAGCCAGTCATCGCCGGTTAAGTAAGCCGGATGACCGGTTAAGTATACCACGCTTCGCCACGGATCTAAGTTTATTTGCTTATCTAATACCACAGAGAAGCATACTCTCTACTATCTTACTAAGTCTATTCTCTGTGATAGTACAGTAGGCTTATTAATGTATAGTAATGCATAACATCTATATTAAAAGAGTTTGGTGCCTATGTAAAGTAGATCATGGAGAAGTTTGAGCGAACCGATTTTGATGTGGTTAGCGCCAAAAGAAAGATAAAAAATCGAATTTCTGCAGGCTACATTTGTTTTTCAAAAATAATAATTTTAAATGGGAGAAATATGATGAAAACCAAAAATTAGGTACCTGTGGCGCTATCTGTTGGCATAAAAATGTATCGAGTTATACTCAGATGAAACTGTTTTAGGATTGAGACCTGCTTGGAGGACCGCTCTAGGCCGGTCCTAAAGCAGTTTAAATCAAAGTATAGTCACAGTAATGTATGTATAATTAGTCTATGGTATAGTTTGTGAGCTAAGAAGCTAAAAGTAGTACAGTGGATCGGTAATCACTGTACATGTACAAGGTAGGATTTCATTGAAATGACTGAGCTGCTGTCAGCTGCAGATAGTCAAAATAGCAACTATAGCAGGATCCATTTAACTTGTCATAAAACATATGATCGACGAGCATATGATCACAATACTTAACCTACAAATGCTGAATCTTGCAGATTATTGAAAAGGTCTTTTAAAAAGTTATTCTTTGAAAGGTCTTCTTTAAAAAGGTATTTTAAAGACTTTAAAGGTCTTTATTAAGACTTTCAAGCCTTTTGATTATTGTGTCGAAATCACTGTTTAATTGTTACTGGATCAGCTGATTTATGACAAGTTAATTGGATCCTGCTATATTTAAATCTAAAACTTTTAGAGAATTCTTCCTTTGTGGAAAACTTTATGAAACAGACCTATATACTGTCATTTAATGAAGTCAAGACATCTTCTTTTAATGTTCAATGTGTACACAATTATATTTATCACCGTCTTCTCGTTCCATATATCGTGAGTATCATCTGTTATATCACAGGAAATGTACAAATGAGGAACATTGATCATCTTTTGAAACCAATCAATTAAACCAATCCATCCCAATCAATTAGTAGAATCACAAACGTTCACCTCAAACACAAAGAGAATTCCGTCATTCATACAGCAACACTAGTAATCACTTCAGTTGACCCGCAACTATTTGGTTTAATGATGTATTGCTAGTGGACTCTTATTCACCCTCTTACTCTCTCTCTCTCTCTCTCCATTTCTCTCTCTTTCTCTCTTTCTCTCTTTCTCTCTTTCTTGCGGTTGAGTGTTAATGGGAAGGATGTTTTACATCCTTCTCCAAGAATGGACATTCATATGTCCAAACTCCGCCGTTTCATGTAGATACAAAACTATCATAATACCGTTAGCATATTGAATCTCATATCTGTTAATCCATATCATCAAATAAATTTTCATAGTTTATTTTTTTCTTTAGTTGAATCGAATATTGAATATAATTATGGTGTTCGTTTAGTTTGGCGGATGGCGAATAACAGTTATTTTGCTCGATATAATTATACAGTATCTACAGAAATTCAGTTGAGTGGAAGTTGCTCGCGGTCCGCCAAACTGAATAGATGTACCTGGATATTATCACTATTTTTATTAGTGAGCTCTAAATTAAATTTACTAGTATAAATAAAATTTGATTTGATAAGCTCCCTTAAATTATCTTTTGTACTTAATGGATACTGTAATTACTTTTATCCTAAATGACGTTCATTGTATATTATCATTTTATTGTAAGCTCCCTTAACTTATCTTTTCTACTTAATTAATACTGTAATTACTTTTATTACACTAAAGGACGATCAATGAAATAACTACTGTATCTTGATATAGAATTTAAGCTGACATTATGTTGTATTCTACATGAATAAAGTAAATAATCTAATCTAATCTAATCCATCGTTCTCTTCCTTTCTCTCTCTCTAGGGTTGAGTGTAGAGATGGCAGACTGTCTTCGCCCTCCGAGGAAAAAATTAAAGGCAGTCATTCAATTCAATTCTCTCTCTCTCTCTCTCTCTCTCCCTCTCATCCTCTCTTCCTTTCTCTCACTCTTCCTTTATCTATCTATCTCTGCAACCTGGCTAAATTAGCATTTGTTTGAAAGGGACCACGGACTATTTCAATAGAGCGGTGATAGTTCTATGGTTTGAATACATCATCATTTGAAATCAGCACACATGCGGTTCCCGGATTCGCCACCAGGTTGTGTTTGAATCAATGCTTTTTGAACAGATGTTACACTAGAATGGAGCGACAGTGCTTTTCCGGCCACTCTTTGTGTAATGGTACAGTCGAGAGAGAGAGAGACGGGACATAATCTATTTGATGGTTTAATGTTGAAACAGAAATAACTGAAATGCTTGAGCTATGGCAGTTGGGTGGCTAACCAACTTCTCGACCTGAATTTTACCGACATTTGTTTCACCAAACCAATCAGCTGATTGAAAAGCAATCAACGTGGTGTATGATTATATTTCCATTAATGTGAGAACACTGTCATATTCATTCATTTGTCTTTTACCTGACTCAATTGAAAATAATTCATAATTATATCAGGATCCATTTAACTTGTCATAAAACATATGATCGACGAGCATATAATCACAATACTTAACCTACAAATGCTGAATCTCGCAGATTATTGAAAAGGTCTTTTAAAAAGTTATTCTTTGAAAGGTCTTCTTTAAAAAGGTCTTTTAAAGACTTTAAATGTCTTTAAGTCTTTTGATTATTGTGTCGAAGTCACTGTTTAATTATTACCAAATCAGCTGATTTCTGACAAGTTAAATGGATCGTGCTAGATATATCACTCCGCCAGGGTCGTTCTTTTTCTGGTCAGACAGTACCTCCAATTGAATTCAAACAATTCGAATAACGATTGTGATGAAAACAATATTGGATCATTGGATTTTGTTGTTTTTTGAAAAAAATTGATAAGATTGTATGCGTCTGATAGTACAGGTATATAGTAGCCTGTAGGTGTATATAGAAAAACTATATGATAAAACTCAGTAACATAACATCACTTCAAACTGTGTTCGACGCAAGCAGTATAACAGGTAGTAGATATGGTCAATTCGACCAAATGACAGGTCGGCGAGCTGGGTAGCCACCCGACGGCCATTATAGGTTGAGCTATGCCTCACAAGCCATGAGATCCATTCCGGCCTGAATATAATATTATTATAATTTCGTTTGCACCTCCAAAGTGTTTCTATGGGTGCAATTATTAAAGCGCCGTTTCCAAGAAACTCCATTAACTTGACTTGATATTCCCATTAAGGGCTGAAAAGTTAATTAGTCGAGCGCCCTCCCTTCATTCTTTAACACTCTGCATAATTATTCTTCTTCTTCTCACTTCTTTTTTTCTTCTTCTTCTCCTTCTGTTTTTTCTCCTCCCTCTCCACCATTTTCTTCTTCTTCTTTTTCACCGTCTGTATTAACTCCTTTGTTCTTCTTTTGCCTTATACTTTCTTATTCTCCCCATCTTATTTTTTTTCTCAATCCTCTCCCTTAGCTACCCATTTTCTATCATTTTTTTTCATGAAAGTAAAGTTTCTACATCTCCTTCTCTCCCTTATTCCTCTACAGTTTTCTCCAGTTACATTTTTAATTTTTTCCTCCAGACTTGTAGAATGTTTTCACCTCTCAATTCATTCGGCTTCTTCTTTATTTATTTCTATTTTTTCTCCGCTGATTCTTATTCTTGTTGTTGTTGCTCTTCTACCTCTTCTTCTCTTTCTTCTCTTTCTCCTTCTTGTTCTTCTTTTTCTCTTCCTCCTTTTTTTCTCCTCCTCCTTTTTTTCTTCTCCTTCTTTTCCTTCTTTTCTGTCTTCTTCTTCTTCTTCTCCTTCTTCTTCTCCTTCTTTCCCTTCTCCTCCTTCTATTCCTCTTCAATTGAAGTCTCTCCAATTTTCGCTCCCCACTATTCTTATGAAGAAGATCTGTCATCTGCATGCATATTTTTCTTTTTCAATTTCATTGTAGTAGATATTATTTCGAAGAGAAAGAACAAAAAGGAGATGAAGCGGAAAAAGAAGAAGAAGAAGAAGAAGAAGAAGAAGAAGAAGAAGAAGAAGAAGAAGAAGAAGAAGAAGAAGAAGAAGAAGAAGAAGAAGAAGAAGAAGAAGAAGAAGAAGAAGAAAGAAGAAGAAGAAGAAGAAGAAGAAGAGAAAGAACAAAAAGGAGATGAAGCAGAAGAAGAAGAAGGGTGAATGTGAAGAGATAGGAGGTTGTTTTTAGAAGGGGACTGAAGTAAAGTGCATCAGCTGTTGAATATACAACAAGAAAATTTATCTGGGACAAAAAGCCATTATTTAGTGGTCTGCACTCTATACACAAGTGGCCTACTTCTATTCTCCCCTTTTTCTATTGTCCTGGCTCTCTCTTCTCTCACTCACTCTCTCTTTTCTTTCCCCTTCTTCTTTCTCTTGTTGAAACATCTCTGAAACTACCAAGAAAGAAATATTCTTCAACAAATTCAGAAATAAAATTCAATTACGTGTTTTGTCCTACAAAAAAACAAGTTTGTTACGTATCTTAGAATAAACCAATTTCTCATGAAACCAAATTTAATTCCTCTTCCTATTTCTTCTTCTTATCTTTTTCTCCTTTCTCATCATCACTAAAGGTTTTTTCAAACAGACTTAATTCGGTGCGTTTTTAACTTTGAACTTATACAGAACATGATATATTACTCTTTGCTCTGTTTTGCAAGTTCAACTCTGCAAAAGATAATGTACTACAGAGAAAGTTGAAAAGAAATAGAAAAAAAGAGAAAACTTGAGAGAGATAGAGACAGGTTGTAAGAGAAATGGTGTGTGTGAGAGAGTGAGAAAGCGAGTGGGGAAAAGATAATGAATAAAGCGATTATGATGATAGCAGAAACTCACTTTATTATTCTTCTTCACCTCCTCCTATTCTTCCTCCACCTGCTATCACATTTCCTTCTGTGACCTTGTTCTTCTATTTCTTTCTATCCTTCTTCTCTTTCCTGTGCCATAACATTGAGTAAAACAAATTTAAAACTCTACCCAATCTCATTCTCAGTTTTTTAAGCCCAAAAGTTCGACTTCAATACCTGTAGAACATGGATATCGATGGTTTGCTGTTCCTCCTTCTACTCTTCTTCCTCCTCCTCCTCCTTCTCCTCCTCCTTCTCCCCTTTATTCTTCACCGTTTTCAAGTTGTGAAACGAGTATCAGAGTTTCCTACTTCATGCCGCACTTTTCCGCATAATGTTATGAACTTCTCTCCACTCTGCATGAAAAAGTTTCCAATTCACATTTTTCCGAAAATGATATCAGGTAGAAAGAGAAGCAACAAGGAAAAGAATGTGAAGAGAAAGAGAGGATGAAGAAGAAGAAGAAGAAGAAGAAGAAGAAGAAGAAGAAGAAGAAGAAGAAGAAGAAGAAGAAGAAGAAGAAGAAGAAGAAGAAGAAGAAGAAGAAGAAGAAGAAGAAGAAGAAGAAGAAGAAGAAGAAGAAGAGGAAGAAGCCGAAGAAGAAGAAGAAGAAGAAGAAGAAGAAAAATAGGAAGAGGAGAAGGAAGAAAAAGGGTGGAAGAATAAAAAGAGGAAGGAGAAAGGAATAAGAAGAAGAGGAAGAAGAGAGAGAAGAAAATAGTGAGAATACGATGAAAACAAGAATAAGGGGATATTCATATAGTGAAACATATATTGATAAAGCAGACAGAGCGGGAAGAAGAGGCCAGAGAACAGGAAAGTAAGAAAGAGAGGAAAGAGATGAAGACAATAGGATGGGATGCAGGAGGAAAACCAATGATAGCGAATATAAATGGAATGAAGAAAGAATGAGAAGAACACGTCAAAAAAAGATTATGAATGAAGAATAAGAGAAACACGACGAATAGTGAAAGTGAAGAACGCTAAAGAAGAAAAAGCGGAAAGAAGTGAAGTGAGAGGAGAAACAGGAAGAAAAGATGTGGATGGCGGGTAGAGAAAAAGAGGGAGAGGAGCAGGAGGAGAAGAGGAAGAAGAATGGGAAGAAGGAGAAGAAGAAGAAAGGGAAAGCTGAAGAAGAGAGAGAAGAATGAGAAAAAGCAGACAATGAAGAAGAAGATAACGTAGGAGAAGAAGACGAAGAAGGAGAAAGAGAGGAAGAAGAAAAAGAGGAATAAGAAGAAAAAGAACCAGTAGAAGAGAAGTATCGGTTTTTTCCTACCACCCTTAGGAGGAGATTATGGTAATGATGTCAACTTCCCTTTCCGGTCCGCCCTTAAATTCCTTTGGGTGGTTTTGCAGCGTTCTTATCGTGTGAAACTTTTTCTGCTGACTACAGCACTTTTCGTGAAATATATATTATGCTGCACAAGCATCTCTCTTACAAGCGTATAATAGGGATCATGATGATGATAATAGTACTTAGTAGTTGAAGAGGTATGAAGGGTATATGAAGATCGAGAAAAATATATTGGGATCTATTTCATTTCTATTTCAATTTGCATAGCTTTAAATTTGCAATAAATAGCTTGAGCTATATGTGTTGCTTCTAGCGTTACAGTTGGCTCTAGGCTTGGTTAGAAATATTTCTCACAGATTGAAAAACGTTTTCCACCCCGTAGCGTAAACCACCACGGTTATTCCGCTAGTAAAACATATAAAAAAATATTTGGAGAAAAGTTCTTTTTTTTCATCGTATGGCTTTTTATTGGTGGGGAGAGAAAAGTTCTTATATGGTTACTTATTCTCTTCACGTCTTGAAAGTAGTTTGCTTCTAAGCAGCTGAGATTAGATGAGACTAGATAAGAGACGTGCACTTGTTACTGCCGTTGTCAGGGTGACCTATATATATATTAAATGGTGGATGAAAAAATTAATTTTGTAAACGTTGCCAACATGGTGAAAAGCTGTAGCGGCTTATAGACGGGGAAAGTAGAGACGAAAAGTTACTGGTGGCCAGAACTTGCCTCTTCAACTCATCGCTTACTTTCCCCGTCTAAACCTGTTTTTTACTACTTGCCACTTGCTACTTTCCCCGTTTAAAAGCTGAAGACAATGATTACTTTCGAGTTCCGAGGCCTAAGCAGAGTGAAGGTACTCTACATATTTGGATAAACATTTTCGATTGAATATTATCTTTATTGAGGCAAAGCTAGTACACACAGGTGAAATCACATATCGTAGGGGAAATAATGTTTTAGAGAAGCAAATCCTAGAACAGAGAATCATTGGGCTAGGTTTACACGGGTTAGTCAAGACAAGACAAGACGACATTAGTTACGTTTAGTCACATTACTTCACATAGTTGCTTATGAAGCAACACACACCGATTAGTCATTGCACCGGTGTGTACCGCTTCATAAGCAACTATGTTGTTATTTATTTATTCAGCGTATGGCAGCAACTATGTAAATTACTGTGACCAAACGTTTCTAATCTCGTCTTGTCTAACCGGTGTACGCCTAGCCTTAATTAAACAATTTCAGTCGTACGTCCAATACTGATCAACAAAATGATCTTGCTTGCCTTCCTTTCTCAAACAAAAATCTTCTTGTATTATCATAATAACAAAACGAATATCAATAATAGCACTAAGATTGTGTGCATCTTATCATGGAGAATTTCCTGTATTTCCTCTGAACACACCATAGAGAACATATTTGTCCAGATCTTGAGGTGAACTCCAATTCTGTAAAACACAAAAATGGAAACAATTTTACTCGAAAAAAGACAATGAAACACAGATGAACAATAATACAGAGTGATTCAAAAAGAATACCACAACTTTAAAAATGTGTATTTAATGAATGAAACATAAAAGAACCGTCTGTTATACTTCATTACAAAGAGTATTTGAAGAAGTTTTTTTCACTCACAAAGAAGTTCAGAGATGTTCAATATGACACCCTCCAGACACTCGAGCAATATCAACCCAAAACATCCCTCAAACTCGTTCCACACTCTCTGTAGCATATCAGGCGTAACAGTTAGGTAAGCTGCTGTTATTTCTTGTTTCAAATCATAAATGGTGGATGGATATTGATGATTTGAAACAAGAAATAACAGCAGCTTACCAAACTGTTACGCCTGATATGCTACAGAGAGTGTGGAACGAATTTGAATACCTATCGTGTTGATATTAGTCGAGTGTCTGGAGGGTGAACATCTCTGAACTTCTTTGTGAGTGAAAAACTCTTTAAATACGTGTGTTAATGATGTATAACAAAAGGTTATATTATGTTTCTTTCGTTAAATACATATTTTCAAAGTTGTGGTATTCTTTTTGAATCACTCTGTACTGTGGAATTATTGTGAGTGGAATTGACAATTATTTTTTCAATCAAATGTAACTCTATTTTGTGTTGAAACACTCACTCTCATAGCTTCCAGTACTGTACTCTGGTATTTAGAGTGATAAGCAGCTTCAATGTCCTTCAAGTCAGTTTCGCATCTTGTAAAGCCCGCTATTTGCAGCGGGGTTACTCCACAATTGGGGTCTGTCAATGCAGCATGGATCTCATCAGCAAAAAAGCCAAACCCGTCTACAGCGTATATGACTGCGAAAGCAAAACATCCAGACTGAATCCAATAGCTCAGTAAAATTGTCATCAAGGGCCAGCTTGAAATGGGGTGAAGCTGGATCGTTTCAACTTGTTAGAAAACAGCTGATTTAACGTTAGTAAACGAGCGTACATCAGTCAGGTGTTTTCTGACAATTTAAAAGCATCCTGCTATAGTCGGTTTCTTCTTTTAATAATGTATGTGGTAGTCCTGGGATGTTGAATCCAAGTTTCCGACCTTGGCAAACTCCAGTATCATCTCCAAAGATCATTTTAAAAATGGAAAAATTTTGCACTTTTCCATGTTTGGCCATTTTTCACCCTGGAGCATCACTTTTTCATATTATAGGACATATAGGTAAGAGAGTTTTGAAAGAAAATTGAATCATCTACAATTTGCGACCAAATTTGTTATTGTAGGCTCAATAGTTTGTGAGATATAACTCTTCAAAGTTCATAAATGCTAGGAAATTTTGACAACTTTCCTTGAGAAAATTTTAAGAAGTTATGTGAAATTGCAAGCTACCGCTTAAAGGTCAATTCCCACATTGACGACAACGACAAGACGACGACATTCTCATTTCGTTCTGCGCATGCGTCACCAGCCAGCGCTCTGATTGGTCCATCCTTTTATAACTTCTGACCAGCCGAATTTCTAGGTTAAGTGACTAGGTAGGAAGTTTGAATGTTCACTGTTCAGAATCAATTGTCAATTAATATTAATAATATTAGTACGACAATATAAATATAATAATCAGTAAATAAAATTATAATACAAACCTTTTCATGTCATACCGGTACTGCAATTTTGAGACTTGAGAGCTTTCATTTGTAAACAAAAATAGACATGGACCAATCAGAGCATGGGCTGGTGACGCATGCGCAGAACGAAATGAGAATGTCGTCGTCGAGTCGTTGTCGTCAATGTGGGAATTGACCTTTAAATGTAATAGCATTGATTTATAATTTTTTAAAAGCTATATCATGTAAACTGTTGGGCCTACAATACATAATTTGTTCTCAAATTGTGGGTAATTGAATTTACTTTGAGACTTATGTTAAGTGTCCTATAATATGGAAAGTGATGCTTTGGGTGAAAATTATCTACGGTTTTTGAAGATGATCTGAAAGTTTGCTGAGGTCGAAAACTTGTATAGCAGGATCAAAATTCAACTTGTCAGAAAACAGCTGTTTCGAAAATCAATATCACAATACTTAACCTACAAATGCTGAATCTCGGATATTATTGAAAAGGTATTTTAAAAAGATATTCTTTGAAAGGTCTTTTTTAAAAAGGTCTTTTAAAGACTTTAAAGGTCTCTAATGCCTGGTTGTTCGTACGTCTATTAAATTTAACCGGGCGTTAAATCGGGGACGCAACATAATGGGATCGTCGACAAACTGAACTTACTTGAAATGAAGAATTGAGACAAAATAGTGTTGGAAAGCCTTGAATTGCATTGTTTTTACTTGCAAAAATACATTACTCATCATTTTTATTAGATGTTATTACTAAATAATATTCTGTAGACGGAATTTATGAATTGCACTCGGAGTTTTTATCAATGAGGCACAGGGTATCTGCTAGTAAAAAATACTAATGGCACAATTTTTTCGAATATCAGCTGGTTGTGCACACATTTCAAATTGTTGAAACATTTCTACTCCGTTAAAAACAGGGTTAAATTAATCGGTGCTGATTGAGGAATTAAATTTTTCCAGCGGTTAATTTTTTTTACATAGACATCAGATGAATATTTTAACACGTGGTTAAAATTTTATCAGATGGGAAAGTACAAGTTTCAGTTTTACCAACCAAAAGTCTGTAATATTGTGGATTAATGCAATTTTCGGAGCTAGTTTGTTTCGAATGAACATGTAATTTATTAGAGAATGTTGATGCAGTTGATTTTACTAGTTATTTAGCTAAAATATATTGTTCTGGTAACACTATTTCACTTGGATTTTTAATTTCAAATTAGTTCAGTTTGTCGTCGATCCCACTATGTTGCTGTCCTCGATTTATCGCCCGGTTAAATTTAATAGACGTACGAACAACCAGGCATAAGACTTTTAAGCCTTTGGATTATTGTGTCAAAATCACTTATTGCCGAAACAGCTGTTTTCTGACAATTTAAATTAATCCTGCTATGTATTTATCATCTCAGGACTATCACATACATTATTTAAAAAAAAACCATGCAAGGTAAAATGTTCTATATTAAAGGGCTACAGCTGCACAAATAAAAAATATAAGTGGGACTGATATTATTATAGTGCGATTCACGTCAAGAAGTCAGCATTGCTTAGATGGGTGTGCGCTATCCTTGTTCAGCACAAGGCGTACGAACAACCAGGCATAAGACTTTTAAGCCTTTGGATTATTGTGTCAAAATCACTTATTGCCGAAACAGCTGTTTTCTGACAATTTAAATTAATCCTGCTATGTATTTATCATCTCAGGACTATCACATACATTATTTTTAAAAAAAACCATGCAAGGTAAAATGTTCTATATTAAAGGGCTACAGCTGCACAAATAAAAAATATAAGTGGGACTGATATTATTATAGTGCGATTCACGTCAAGAAGTCAGCATTGCTTAGATGGGTGTGCGCTATCCTTGTTCAGCACAAGGCAGTTGCTGATGTCTCCATCCTATTCGCACTGTGCATAGTTGCCGCACTGTGCATTGTTGTCGCACACAGTCCCAACAAACACATTTGGTGCAGTTTTGTCTTTCTCTCTCAATGAAACTTGGCATCAATGCTCCTTATATAAACAATGCTTACTTCTTGACGTGAATCGGACTATAGAGACTGCTAGTAGCGTCAAAGAGCCAAGAGCCCAGACTAATTGCACAAACTAGCATTATAGCCACATTGTAATTGAATCAGATTTCTGGATATGAAGCCCACCGTGCATTCCAGTAACCTTGAATGTATCCATAGCAACCGCAGGTAAATTGTGGTTTGAATAGAAGTAGAATATTTATAATAATTGAATGAATCCTTTATAAATTACCAATTATTCGATAAGCTTGCTTTATTTCGCCCGAACAATGTTTGTCAATTTGTTCTAGTATCGTTTTTCCATCATGTTTGCTTCTATACTCAGCATCAACTGCTTTTATATGGTCGAAACTCTCCTTGGCCATCAGATCTAACAGGTGATAATTGGAACTGTGGCAGTCGGCTGAAAATGTTCAAGTTCTATTATTCAATTAAATTATAGCACGATCCATCTAACTTGTCAGAAGTCAGCTGTTTTGGTAAAAATTAAATAGTGACTTCGACACAATAATCAAAAGACTTAAAAGTCTTAAAGACCTTTAAAATCTTTAAAATACCTTTTTAAATAATACCTTTCAATAAATAAATTTTTGAAAGACCTTTTCAATAATCTGCGAGATTCAGCATTTGTAAGTTAAGTACTCAGGTTAAGTTACTCAGCTCTTTGAAACAGCTGATTTCTGACAAGTTGAAAGGATCCTGCTATACGTATTTACTTGAGTTCATTCAGTTTGATCTCTATCATTGTGAATTTAACAAGTAACTGACTTATAATAAATGCTTGAGTAACAGATTGCTTGGTTGTATATAGGCTTCACAATAGAAATTTACATCAAATTCCATCCAACAGAATAAACTTAAATAGCCTGTTAGGTAAGCTATATTGATTGCAAGAGAATACCTCAAATAGCTGTAACACGTATGAAGAGGGAAATGGTTAGTACGTCCCCTTTTTTGGAAAAAACTATTCACTTGTTGCACAAGCTACTAAATGTGAAGTTATGAAATTTATTTCATTTTCTTTCAAACCCTGCAACCTTCCTGAGATCAGTTATTATATTTGAACAATGAAAATGTTACCTACTATCAAGCTTTGGTATTGCTTTAAGCTGTTTCTTAAACTTGGATTGATCAACGCCACTTTCAGGTCTCAGAGGCTGCAAAATTGGAACAATTTCAACTTAATCACATAATCCAATTCAAACTGTAATCTATGATTTTATAAAACTTCAGACTATCATATCTTCCAACTGTTTAAATGCTCATGATTAGGCTTAATTTTATAAAAATATTGCCAAGCAAATCAAGCGAAATAATTCAGCAAAAGATATATTTGGCAATCCGCAATCAATTTTTCTTGATAGCAGGTTTGTCATCCATATAATTTCGCTCCATAAAAATGTGGGAAATGCTCACATTGCAGAGAATGATGAATTCCTACGTAGAATATAAAATTTTATGATGTTTGATTCACGTCGAGTCACTGTGAACAAAATGTTGTGAAAACCAGAATATTCAAGTGATGAGAAAACCAGTTTACACTTACTATTATCAATTTATATCATTATCACCTCAAACCCAGACTCCTGTATGGCATGAGAACTCACAAAAGATCTGAATATGAGTGAGAATTTATATTTGAGTCTGCTTTTTTGATGAAAAATTTACAATAAAATTTCAATTAACTAATAAGATTTTTTGTGTACAATATTTTTCAGTAAAATTGGTGTCAAACAGGAGAAAACATAGTGTTTTTTGGTGGTTGAGAGTTGAGAGAAAACGTTTTCAATGAATATTGATCAATATTATTAGTTTTACAAATTTCTCTATATTTGGGTCGAAGCCGTTCATGTAATTTTTTTCGCCTGTTCGTTCTAGCGTTAACAAGTTGAGTATTGTCTGAAAGGAAATAATCAAGTTACTTACATCTTTAATGATAGCTGAAATCACCTTCTTCCCATCTTTCCAGCTTTTCATCTTCAAGTGAATTAATTCATCCAATGTCTTCTTATACTTCCAAGTGGAGGGATCTAAATGATTTCCTTCATCTGCCAACCAATCATAATGTTTATTTGAATAAATCATGTGAAAAATTTATAATAATAAATGCAATTGACAATACCACAATGTCGCTAACTCTATTCATTTTATTGTGATGAACTAAATATGAGCATATACTTACATGTATACTTATATTATATTAAAAAAATAACAATAGTGAAAGTGAAAGCGAAAACTTACTAGCTTGTTGTAAAAATAGTCAATAAATTATACAAATTAGTATGACTGTACTTTATCGCATTGTTGATAAAACGTATCAAGGTTATTCCAAGAATGAGTCCTGGTGCAATCATATTGTTATATCACTATCCCTTTATATCCCAAAATTTGTTAGAGCCATTCTCAATATCCGTTGGGAATACCAGAATAAATAAAGGTATCATATGGTACAAACATACAGACATTGCTAGCTTACTAATAGGATGCAAATACTCAATACTTAATACTTAATACTTAAAGATGTAGAAATACTTAATACTTAATGTAATACTTAATGTTATACATACCAATACCAATACTTAATACTTAATACTTAATGTAATAATTTAATGTGATACTATATGTGACTCAATATGATGTACTTCAATACTTAATACTTAATACTTAATACTTAATGTGATTTAATAATACTTAATACTTAATACTTAATACTTAATGATAATACTCAATACTTTATACTTAATACTTAATACTTAATACTTAATGTAATACTTAATGTAATACTTAATACTTAATATTAATATAATACTTAATACCTTAATACTTAATACTTAATACTAATGTGATGTAATGTGATACTTAATATAATACTTAATGTGATAATACTTAATACTTAATACTAATATAATACTTAATGTGATACTTAATATAATATAATGTGATACTTAATACTTAATATAATACTTAATACTTAATACTTAATACTTGATACTTGATACTTGATACTTAATACTTAATATTTAATACTTAATACTTGATACTTAATACTTAATACTTAATACTTAATACTTAATACTAAATACTTAATACTTAATACTTTCTAATAGGATGCAATTGTATTCATTATCTTACATCTATATTGGAATTGATTGAGCATTGTCAGTTGGGGCGCTGAGCTGGTACATAGTATTGACATGTAAGTCCAATCTCCTCTGTTCAGTGAGTTTTGTACATATCCACTCAGCAATTCTCCTATTCCATGGAACAATGGAGTATATGGCTCATCACCACCACTTACTCCATTTATTATGTTTACAGCTATCTCAAGAGACTGAAAGTCATTTAAAAAAATTAATCTTCAGCTTGTATCATGCACACTATCAGACTATGTTAAAAAAATTCCATGTCATGTAGAAAAGAAGAATGGCCAACTCACACGGAAAGTCCTCAAAGTGAAGGTGCTGATCCAGCAACAGTTTGCTATAGCGCGATCCAATTAACTTGTCATAAATCAGCTGATTTGGTAATAATTGAACAGTGACTTCGACACAATAATCAAAAGACTTAAAAGTCTTAGAGACATTTAAAGTCTTTAAAAGACCTTTTTAAAGAAGACCTTTCAAAGAATAACTTTTTAAAAGACCTTTTCAATAATCTGCGAGATTCAGCATTTGTAGGTTAAGTATTGTGATCATATGCTCGTCGATCATATGTTTTATGACAAGTTAAACGGATCCTGCTATAGCTAATATTGTGTTACTTTAGTGGCCTCAAAAACAGTGGAAGATGTAGATTATATCTGGGTGGGCAGCTGCCCACAAAAACACACATAAAATTAGTAATATGAGTTTTTGATAATTACTGAATGATTTAAAAATAATAATTTCATGTTAAATCTAATATGTAACATGTAATATTGAATGTTGTGAATATAAATCAAATGAAATTTAATTTCAGTTTTACATCAATCATAAATTTATTGTCAAGTTCAATGTTCGAAATTATTATTACCAAGTTTGTTCTAAGCTCATAAGCTTTAGCAAGTTGCATTCTCTGTTTGTAGGTTCGACTTGTAAGAAGATCGGAAACATTTGCCCTGGTCACATGTTTTTTATCCATTCCATTCAAGGTGACAAGATCAGAGACATTTCCTTCAGTCCTTACAAACTTATCAACTCCATTTATAATCAATGACAAATCCTCATCGATTTTGAATGGCTTTTCAACAATGGTGGGTCCAAGCTTTGGTGATCTTGGATTATCCTGCAGAGTAATGTGAAAAGATAAGCAGTAGCAAGAGAATGACTCCTGTATTAGAACATTTATTAAGACAAGAAGAAATCAGATTGAACACATATTGAAATTGAGAATCATAATTGAATGTGACTTGAAAGTAATAATTGACATTGCTATGTTTCTTTATCAGCCGTTGCTGATAACGTTTGTATGAACCGCTCACTGAGGGTGTGGCTTGTCTAGGCCAATGGCAGTCATTCATCTCGATAGATCGATCAACTCTACCAATCGTATCGCAAGCACCATAGCATTCATTGTGCTGCTCTCTACTTCTTCTTCTAAAACACTTTCACCTTCACTTATACTTGAAAGGACTAAAGCCATCACATATACATCTAATACATTTAGGGCCGGTTCATGAGCTCGGGATTTAGCCAAGTCCTAGACTAAAACGGGTGGCCACCGTAGCATCGACAAACGTTAGCCTCGACACTATGTACTGAGGGCTCTCTATGCTGTTAAGCCACTAACTTGTCGAGACAAACGTTTGACGTTACTATGGTAGCCACCCGTTTTAGTCTAGGACTTGGCTAAATCCCTAGCTCATGAATCGACCCCTAGAGTTCATCCGTCTATACAGTTAGATACAGTCTTATACAGTTTTGGTTCATCCAACATTAGTATCATCCATTTCCCTCTCCTTCACGTAACTAATAACATAACATTTTTATCTTCATTTCATTTTGTATTAATTTAATTTCATTTTTCCCAAAAAAATTTCTTCAGCTTTCCTGCGCTCAGTAGGCTTATGCCTTTGCAGGTTTTTTCCTGAGAATGTTAGTAAGTAAGATTTTATTATATTTTGTATTGTGGCAAAAAGTAAATAAATTTGAATTTGAGTTCAATTTCTACTCACGGGTGCTGCTTGTAGATATGAGAGGTGAAACATTTGTGTGAAACAAAGAATTTTTACTAAGTTCCGCATTTCTGAGGCAAACAGAATAACCACAATGTCAAATAAATCGAAGAAGTGAACTGATGCTTTGAACCGAGCTGAGGTATAATCAAATCAACAACTTCATTATAATTATAATGACAGTTGTGTGTTCACAAGTTAATTAATCAACATCTGTGTTTTTGTATTAGTATTCCTTTTTTCCAATCAAGCTCCTTTATCGCAATCAAGGGAACTCTGCAATATTATTCCAATCAATTATTATTCATGCGAAAACTACACACATCCAATCAAAGACTCAAAGTGATCAGAATAAACAATACATACAGAAACATAATTGATACAGTACAGATGGAGGACTGAAAAATCATAAAAAAGACCTTGTATAAAATGAGCAAGATTCTACATAATTTATAAAATTTTTTGTTTCCAAGTCCATATAATACTCACTGCTGTAGAACTACTACAAACTATAGAGTACACCACACTACAAGACTAATTTTAGATACAAATTATCTCGCTTGCCATCCTGTTTCAAGCACATAATAATATCTTACTATCTATCCAATGCCAAGCGTCAAATTAAATGAACTGAATAAGAAGACTTGATGTTGTCAAAACCACATATTTAATAAAACAACGAGATACTGCAGTTTCAGCTGTTACACCATTATCAATCTCTGGTAAACTAAAACTACTAAGTACAGTCATAGGCTAACTCATAGACTAACAGACTAACATATAACTAACATAACATAACTTATAGCATAGAGTAATAGTATAGTTAGTCTATGGTACAGTGTAGCAGAATTTATACTCGTGATCGAGCGCTGTGATTGGCAGTTGAATGAGGTGAACGACTGCCATTGGCCTAGATAAGCTCCTCCCACAATGGGCGGTTTCTACCAACATCACAGCAATGGCAGTTCAAACAACTAACATAGTAAAGAAAGGTAATTGATATTTACAAAAACAGATTACATAATTAGGAATGCTTGAAGAGAACAATGTGGAATAAACAGAATGGGGATTCTTATTTTGCTGAGCATTCACACACAATCATAAGGCTGAGGAGAATGTTGAGTTTCTGCATTTGAAAACAAAGGTAGACAATTGAACATTCTAGAGGCTCTGGAAATAACCAGGGTAACTAGGAATGATCCAAATTACAGTTTAAATGAACAGATTCATTTCAACTAGTACAATACCACAAATCTAGTTTTATCATGAGTCTAATGCCTGGTTGTTCTACGTCTATTGAATTTAACCGGGCGATAAATCGGGGACGCAACATAATGGGATCGACGACAAACTGAACTAATTTGAAATGAAGAATTGAGACAAAATAGTGTTGAAAAACCTTGAATTGCATTAATTTTGTTTGCAAAACTACATTACTCATAATTTTTATTAGATGTTATTACAAAATTATATTTTGTAGGCAAAATTTATGAATTGCACTCCGAGTTTTCAACAATGAGGCAGAAGGTATCAGGTAGTGGAAAATATAGCAGGATTCTTTTAACTTGTCAGAAAACAGCTGATTGATGTACGCTCGTTTACAAACGTTGAATCAGCTGTTTTCTGACAAGCTAAAAGAATCCTGCTATACTAATGGCATAGTTTTTTCAAATATCAGCTGGTTGTGCACACATTTCGAATTGTTAAAACATTTCTACTCCGTTAAGAACAGGGTTAAATTAATCGGTGCTGATTGAGGGATTGAATTTTTTTACATAGACATCAGATAAATATTTTAACATGTGGTTTAAAGTTTATCAGATGGGAAAGTACAAGTTTCAGTTTTACCAACCAAAAGTCTGTAATATTGTGGCTTAATGCAATTTTCGGAGCTAGTTCGTTTCGAATGAACATGTAATTTATTAGAGAATGTTAATGCAGTTAATTTTTCTAGTTATTTAGCTAAAATAAATTCTTCTGATAAAACTATTTCACTTGACTTTTTAATTTCATATTAGTTCAGTTTGTCGTCGATCCCACTATGTTGCTGTCCTCGATTTATCGCCCGGTTAAATTTAATAGACGTACGTACAACCAGGCATAAGTTTGTTTGTCATTGAATTTTCCTGCTATTGTAATTCCACATTGTTCTCTTCAAGAATTCCTATTTATTTAAACATTCCTATTTTATTTTAAGTTTGACAAATGAGTGAATGGGATGTCATGCTTGCTTGTAATCTCGTATCAGAATTCAATAATTTGGCAAAAGTATGGCGGCGGCGGCGGGAAAAGAAATGATCTCCACATACTGTTATGGAGTGTTTCACACAAATGGCCACTCTGTTACCCTAGCCCAGGTCTAAACATGACAGTGTTAAACTCCCCTTTGGATACATGATACAGTGTACAAGCCTCTGAGACATACGATACGTGATAGAGACTGTCACATACCTGTAATACTAGTTGTTTGTGTCACGTACACTTGTAGTACAAGTGTGTAATGGGTGCAAAAAGGTTTCTTATCACTTCATGTCGTGTCACAAGTGCTTTACACACGGTCTGTCGCCTCTACGGGAAACCCTACGCTTCATTCCTACAATTAGAGACACTTTTATACCTTTCATTTAATGCCTTTCAACGACCCCTACTCACTGGACTCTGTATTGGAGCTGGTTCAGACGCTGGGACTAGCAAAAAATACCTCACAACGGCTCTTCACAATGTTAAAAATCTGAAGATAGAAGAAATCGGGGCAACAATTTAATTGCTTTTAAATCATAATAACTAATTGAACGAAATTCCTAACAACAAAGTTATATAACACTCTGAAGACTTCCGCTCCAGCAAATATTGTCAACAGAATAATGGCATTGATTAGGCTATAATATACACATCATAGCATCGACCAACTATTTATCTAGTGTAGATTAATTGTCAATGATAATAGCTAACGTTCATAGAATTTCCTTCTAGCTATTATTCTGTTGTCAATATTCGCAGTAGCGGAAGTCTGCAGAGTATTATCATAGACTAACTATACATATGTTGTTTACATATTATACATATGTACAATGTACATTATACATATATATTGTTGTCTATGGTATTAAATAGCATTGCAATTAGTAATTTCGTTCAATTAATTATTACGTTTAAGATTTAATTAGCTGTTTAAGAATTCATCCACTAAGATTAAGGCATATTTTTTGATGATGTTCAAAACATTATCAATAAAGTTAATCATTAAAACATTAATCACTAAAACATCATCAATCAAGTCAATCATTAATTTATGCTTGCAAGTTAAGAGATCGAATTGTCAATTGATCGATTGAAAATTGCAAAATTTTCTTCAAATTTACAACAATTATTATCATGTGAGAATTTTATGTGACTCAATAAGGGTATGAAAATTATTTGTTCTTATTGAAATTTATTTATTCGTCTATTAAAGCAATAAATTCATTTATTTATTCACACAAAGTCCAAATTAAGGGAATGAAACTAAATACACAAAGTATAAACCATGTTCTCTTCTTTTCCTTTATGAAGGGAGTAGTTGAGGTACCTTAAATAATATTTCAAGTTATGTACACGTTGCCAATTCATTGAAAATTCACTTTGAAATTTTATCAAATAACCAAAAGTGAGCAGAACTCATCGTATAATGAAAAATTTAGGATGAAAGAACTTTAAACTTAGGAATGTTGGAAAATATAGGGAGGATATAAATGGAAATAATTACAATTCACGAATGTAAATTATAGAACAAACATAATATACTGATAACATCCAATGTATAAACCCAATAATGTAACATCTAATGTATCTATTGTATGCTAATGCATGAAAATGTAGAGAAACATAAGGATCAATTTATTTGAAAACAGGTTGGGATAACAAGTCATTTATGTTAAAAACGATCAAAATTTGTGTTAATTATTCTAAAGAAATTAATTAAAACTCAGCTTAAACCCAACTAGCCTTCACCGTTTGAGATAAATATTGACATACAGAATCGTAAGAGGCATTCCAAAGATTATTTCTAAGCCCTCACTTTTGAAACCCTATAACTAGCTTAAAACTCGTTGCACAAACATTTTCTCATATCCATTTTGTAGAAAAATCTATTTTCTACGAAAAATATTCTCTACAAAATTTAGGTAAAATGCTTAGTTTAGGAGTTATCATCGAAAAACTGGTGAGACTACAATATTTGCCAATTCTAAGCTTTCCGTAATCACTGCTCCGAAGCCTCAATCGCTTCCAGCCCTGGTTCAGTGCTAAAACATACGCGTACACCATCTGCCGGGAAAAATGTCAACTAAAACTTACATTGTTACAGTCCAAGGCAAATTATGACTGAACCGTTCATTTTATCGTAAAAATGCACAGAACAAAACTTGTAGAAAAAATAATTCACTACAATTCATGTTCAGTACATTTTATCGATTTTTCGACACTATGAGCAATGATTTATGAAAAACTTGACAAATCGTAGTGATAATGTAGCTGTTTCCAAGTTATTTATCGATAACAACTCTCTAAAATCCTATTGTAAGAGAATTTTTATTACTTAGGCTTATAGAAAAATTAATTTCCTACAAAAAATGTATCTTGCAAAATTTTGATAAAAAGCGTATTTCAGGAGTTATAGAGGAAGAAAGTGAAAATTTGTGAGAACGCTTTCAAAATACAAGTCCCTACTTCCACGCAATACAACCAGTACAGAAGCTGAAGGCTAGATCGCAAAGGGAACGCTCGCGCTACCTGTTGATCGAAATTGGAACTAATATTGACATTGCTTCGGTTTTTTATAAAGTATGGGCTTGCCGTTCAATTTATCATAAACATTCAAGAGACAAAATGTATAGACAATAAAATGGACTATAATTCATATCGAGTACAAGTTTTCTCTATTATCAACCATTAAGCCATAATTCGCGAAAAACTAGACGAACCGTGTTTTCACAATGTTGTTATTGAGATGGTTTTTCAATTATAACACAATCGTTTTTTATTATGAAGAGATAAATACTGCATGGTTTTATTGAAAAAACTATAGTCTACAAAAAAGGTCTCTTGCAAAATTTGGATTAAATGCGTATTTCAGTAGTTATGAACGAAAAAGTACGAAAGTTTGTTGCAAAGCATCACAAAGTCTTTACTTCCTTGTAACAGCCTCAGCTGAATGCTAGATTGCAAAAGGGAGCGCTCACGACATCTCTTGACAGAAACTAGAACTAATATTGACATTGCTTCAGTTTTTTGAAGATTGTGGCCTTACGGTTGGTTTTAACGAAAAAACGTAGAGTAATTGAGTTGTAGGAAATGAATCGGGCTACATTTCACGTTCAGTAACATTTTTCAAAATATTGAGCGATTGAGTGAGAAATCATCAAAAACTAGACAAACCGTCTCTTCACGATGCTGTTTTTGAGTTATTTCTTGATTGTAACACTGCCAATATTGCTTTTAAAGAATTAAATACAACATAGTTTCATAGAAAAAATAATAATCTACAAAAAAGGTCTCTGTAAAATTCTAATTAGAAGCGTATTTCAAGAGTTATAAACGGTTAATTGAAAACTTTTCATGAAACGCTTCAAAAATCCAAGTCCTACACTTTCAAGGCACTGAGCCTGTACCGAGGTTGGAGGCTGAATTTCAGAAGTGAACGCCCGCGCTACCTGTTGACAAGAATCCGAACTAATCTAGACATTGCTTTGGTTTTTTTAAAATTAAGACTTTATCGTTGGTTTTATGGAACAAATGCAAGAGACAAGACTTTTAGACAATAAAATAGACTACAATATTCATATCCAGTCCAAGTTTCCGTTACCTCCAGTAATTAAGCCGTCAATTACAAATAAATGAAAAATTACCAATTTTTCATTTGTTAATGTGACAGTTTATTGTAAATAGTGACTTACTCGATGATTCTATGAGAAATTCAAATTGAATAACTTATAGGAAATAGCATCCATAGCGACAATTAGCTTCTTTTGATGAGGTTATTTCACGATGTTTGAAGTTGAATGTTGAATTTAATTGACTTTCGTACATTTAGCAATAATCTAGCCATAATTTTCCTAAATTTCTATGACACAGTTTTACCTCAGAGAACAGACTTATTGAGAATAGACTAGAGAGTACAGTATTGCTTATCTATGCTTTTACTTAGTTATTATTCCTAGCCGAGAATTTGTGATATTTTAATCTCATCTTCCCCTTCTCATCCTCCTCCTCCTCATTTCCATTCCACCCCATCCGCAAATCGTTTATTGATTTGCCCTAAAAATGAGAGAGACACCTTTTTACACCCATACAATGCTCATCCTGAATACATTCAACAGTCACCGTACAGCGCGCGCTATCTATGATCTGAACTGTGTACTACGTTTAGCTTCTCCGCTCAACGTCTGTACGGTAGCGCTGAGTGAAAGCCTAGCGGAAGGAATGTGAACTAATCGAGCAATCACTCGTCACTACTGGTGTTTTGAAATGCTGAGCTAACGTTTTGAGATTATAAATTGATGACAAAGCTGTAATGAATGAAATTCTATCAAATTAATGTTTCTTTGATGTTTTTTGTGGCTGGAATACATCAAAGGCAAAATAGTAGTGGAAATTTAGTATTTACGAAACAAATATTCACAGATCAACAGGTGAATGAATCCAGTTTATATTGTTTATAAGTTTGGATTTCCTTGTTTATGTGAATTACTATATTTTGCCTTAGCTTCTAGATTAAGGATCTATAGATTATAACACAGATGAAACATTTCAATCTAGCTTTCTGTCTTCTGTGTATAAGATTTGATTAGATTAACCATTTACAGATTAACTACTCAATTTCTAGTTAATTTGTTTAACGAATCCAAGATGAATTAATTTATGTGATTTGAACTTATCATTTGTTCTTTCTATTCTCCGTCTTATCAACTATTCTGTTCTATAGATTTTGGCAATAATAAAGTGGTAAAATATAATATAAGGTCAAAATTTCAAAGATACAATTTTGGCATACCCAAAGCATTTCAAGCATTTGATCAAATATCTGGCGAGATACGCGAAGATACCAATAAATGAGACTGATAATAATTAAATGAGACTACACTATGATATATTATTGAACTATGTTCATTATAATGGAACTATTATAGATTTGTGGTTCATTTAGAAATTTTTCCTATAAGGTTTTACACAGAAATCAACCACTTTTTCGACAGAGGTTTAAGTTTTCGATACACTATAACAGCCAAACGCGTAGAAATACGCAAAGATTTTATAGAATATAATCTGTAGTCCATTATGTTTTCTACAAATTAGCTCTCTTGCAGTGGCGGATCTAGAAATGGATTTTGGGGGGGGCTTAAAACCGATGACCGGGGGGGGGGGGGGAGTTTATTGTTTTTATTATTATTAGAATGATATTCTTATGATAGGTTTCGCTTTTATTCATTTCATATGGATTTAAACTTAAACTGCACTTAATATCGTATAAAATAGGATTTAGGATTGTATTGCCAAATCTAATGCCTAGTTGAAATTACAATTATACATATAAACACTTTGAAAATTATAATTAACAAGAAATCGTTCATTATATCCATTTTATAACAAAAAAATTACCATTTATGGAAGTTATCTTTATGTACAAAATATTATTGCATATTATATATTCATTTTAGTTTTTCTTGAACCGAGAACCATTTTTTCTATCAATGCATCTCAAGTGATTTCTCGTAATTTCACTTGATTTTTTGCTATTCCACATGATTTCCGCGTGACTTAGCAAGAAATAGCTTATGATTTGTATTATTAAAATAGATGAAGAGCTATATCTTGCAAACTGTTGGGCCGCCTCAGTAATCCTGGTATGAAATTGGGGCTTATTTAATTTTAAAATGATATTAGGTGATGTTATGAAAAAGTTATGCTTCAGGGTTAAAATTGTCTACATGTAAAAAAATTGAGCCATTTCATAGAGGTTTTTTGGCGGGATAGAAGGTTGCCGGGATCGAATAATTGGATTCAATGTTCCACGATTATACAACATAGAAAAGAACCGGGCTACCCCATTTCATGCGAAGTAGACCATACTTTTGATGACAATTTCACTGGCTTATATCACATTTTAAGACTTAGAAGTAATGGTGGAATTCGGTCATTATTGCTAATGAATATTTCTATTAAGAGCTTGAAAACTAATTCATAAATAATATATTATAATATCTATAATTCATAAATATTATTATATAATATTTGTATGAATTTTACATAAATTCGCATTAAAAAATTTCCAAGCGTTTTGGGGGGGGCTTCAGCCCCAAAGCCCCCCCCGTAGATCCGCCACTGCTCTCTTGTGTTTTTGCGTTTAAAAATCAACAGTTTAGTCAGAATATTCACGGAAAACTCTGCGTAAACTCTATTCGCGTAACTTTGCAAGGTTAGTTACATTTCACGCCAAGAGATGGCGTGAGCGTTCCCCTTTGCAAATTCAATAGACAGCCTTTGACTAGGCTCAAGTAGAAACGATTCAGAAACAAAATGTTATTACTTTTTAGGCCATTACTTTTGAACGACTGAATGTAACTAAATTTCGTAGAGAACTTTTTGTGTAGAATATAATTTTTCTACAACATAATACCTAGAACATTCGTTATAAATAAATAATGAGTAAGTAATTGACGAAAAACAAGTCGAAGACGTCATTTGTAATGGACGATTTTTTCAGTCTTTTATAAATAACATCGAAATGCGGGAGATTATCTAAACTGTTATGTCACATGAATTGTAGTCCATTATTTTTTCTACAAAATAGTACCTGTAGAATCTGTATACAAGCAATAATAAGTGAGTTTTGAACGAAAAACAACTCGAAAACGTCACTGTAGATGCACAAATCTTACAGTTTTTCATCAATAACTTTGAATCGCTTGTCGATATCAATGATTTTTAGATAACATAAATTGTAGCCCGTTTCATTTCCTACAAATTTTGTCTCTTGCATTTTTTCTATAAAACCAACGATAAGGCTAATATTTACAAGAAACTGAGGCGATGTCAGGCCTAGTTACAATTTCTGTCACTAGATAGTGTGCGCGTCTGTTTCTGTGATCCAGCCACGGCTCGAGATGGGAAAGACAGGCTTTGGGATTTGGATAGCGGATTGGAAAAAGTGTAGTCCAACTGGTTTTTCGTTTATAACTTTTGAAATATTCATTTTAGACAAATTGTGCAGGGAACCTTTTTTGTAGAAAACACGTTTTTCTACACTTAAGTTCTTCAATAATTCATATTTAATTGATATTGAAGGAATTATGATAGTTTGAAAGAGAGGGTAAGAAAGTATTTTTGATAAAGTTAACACAGCTTTTATGGTGTTGCCTATTTCTTATTTATCAGTTTCATAACAAACTATCAATGCTAAGCGTAATCAAAATACATTGAAGGTTATTATGAGTATAAATATTGTGAATTGCTGTAAATTTATTGAAATATGGCTATGACAAATTCTACTGTAGTCTTTTAATTCTAGATAATTAATACAATATATTAATAAATTTACAATATTAATATTCTTATGTATACATAAAAAATGAATAAAACATTTTTATTTTCTAATTAAATCCAAGTACTGTATAATTATACGTTTTTATTTTCTAATAATTTAAATTTAGGCGAGCAAATTTATTATCATATTTTTTCACTTTATCACTGTATTGTGAATTATTATTTTTCAATTGTTTGTTAAACGGCAAAATAAAATATTTAATGTCATTCCATTAATTATTATAACGGATAATTTATTATAATACTGCAAAGCGTTGATCGGTATTTTTTAACTAATATTTCTTATCCTAAGAAGTTTTAGTTAGAGGTCTAGTTATCATTTAAGTTGTTTATCATTACCGTACTGGAAGACAGTTCTTCGCTGCATTCTAAGGCTAGGCGAACACCGGTTAGTGAAGACAAGACAGGACGACATTAGTCACGTTTAGTCACAGTAATTCACATAGCTGCTTATGAAGCAGTACACACCGATGCAATGACTAATCGGTGTGTGTTGCTTCATAAGAAACTCTGTGAAGTACTATGACTAAACGTGATTAATTCGTCTTGTCTTGACTCATTTCAGTGTGTACCTGCTAACCTGGCTCCAATATTACTGTGAGAAGGAGAAGGAGGAAGAGGAGGAGTAGGAGGAGGGTGAGGAGGAGGAGGGTTATTGAGAGGGAGTGGGGTGCTGGAAGAAGTGAAATGAACTGAAGAAGAATAAAAAGAAGAAGAATAAGAGAAGAAGCGTTCGAGAAGTGAATTCGGAAAAAGGTGATTTGGAAACGTAAAGCTCACTTGTTTATGCAAGAGTAAGTTTTCCAAAAACCACCAATTCCTTCCTATGCTACCCCACCATTCCCGCCACCCCTTTCAATCTCACAAAATAGTTTTGCTCTGTTTTCCACTCAACTTCTACCCCTCCTCTATCTTCTTCCTCTTCTTCGTTATCTTCTTCTTCTTCTTTTTCTTATCTTCCTTCCTCGTATCGCTCTCCTTATCCCCCTCCTCCTCCTCCTGTTCATGAGATATTCATCTCTCGAGTCTGAGTCTCACTTACAGCGGCCTGTTCATCATTTATTCACACTCTTCACGCTAAACGATCATCATCACCATTGCTCTTCCTTCTTCTTTTCCTTCATTTTCTCCTTCTTTTTCTTCTTCTTCACCTTCTATTCCTTCTTCTTGACTCCCTTCTTTGTATCCTAATCCACTTTCTGCTTTCCTCTTCTCTTCTTTCCATAATAATTAACTTTTTCCAATCTATTTCTTCCTTTGTTCTACTATTCGTTATTTACTTGGTCACTCTTTTTTTCTGTTCTCCCTTGTTAATGGATCTTGTATCTATTCCTTCCCCTTCCCATCTCACTTGGCGAGTTCTGCTTCGTAATGACAACAATTCCATGTTTTCTTACATCTATCTTGTTGTATTCTCCATCTTTTCTTTCTCCCTTCTTCACTTTGCTACTCTTCATTGCCCTTTCCCTTTACACCACTCCTGCCACTCCTAACTTTGCCTCGTATAAAGACAATAAATAGAAAAATAAGACCTTTATATCTATTATGAGGAAGTGTTACTCTTCTTTCTCTTTCTCATTATCTTCTCTCTGTCTCTCTCTCTTCCTCTCATCTTCCCACATCTTTCTCCTATCTTCGATCATTCTTCTTCTTGCAGAGTGCATGCAGTACCACCACCTGAACTCGAATTAAATTTCCACCCCCGCAATGCTTTCCATCGTAACTTGCATTTTGTGGTTAATGGAGGGGATAAATAGAAGAAGCCGGAGTAGAAGAAGAAGAAGGAGAGGTAGACGAAGATAAAGAAGAAAAGAAGAAGAAAAGGAGGAGGAGGACGTAAAGAAGAGGGAGAGGAAGAAGATGAAGAAGATGAAGAGGAGGTAGATGAAGAAGAAGAAGAAGAAGAAGAAGAAAGAAGAAGAAAGGAGGTAGACGAAGGTGAAAAAGAAGGAGGGAAGAAGAGGGACAAGAAGAAGAAGGGGAGAAGAAGAAGAAGGAAAAGAAGAAGAAGAAGAGCAGAGGAGGAGGTAGAGGAAGAAAAATAATGACGAAAGGGACGAAAGAAGAGGGAGGAGTAGAAGAAGGAGAAGAAGGAAAGAAGGAAGAAGGAGAAGAAGGAGAAGAAGGAGAAGAAGAAGGAGAAGAAGAGGAAGAAGTAGAAAGAAGTGGAAGAAGAAGAAGGAGGATAAGAAGGTGGAGGAGAAGGAGAGGAGAAAGAAGAAGAAGATGAAGAACAAGAAAGGAAGAATAAGAGAAGAGAAAGAAAAGAAGAAGAAGAGGTAGAGGAAGTACAAGGAGAAGAGGAAGAAGAAAATGAGGGTGATGGAGAAGAAAAGGAGAAGAGGAAGAAGAAGGAGAAGAAGAAGATGGTAAAGAAGAAGAGAAGAAGAAGAGAAAGAAGAAGAAGAAGAAATTAAGAATGAGAAAAAAGGAGGAGGTGCAGGAGAGAGAAGGAGAAAGAGGAAGAGGAGGATGAAGAAGAGGAGGAGGAGGAGGAGGAGAAGAAGAGGCAGAAGAAGAAGGAGAAGAAGGAGTTTGATATTGGTAAGAGTGTAAGCATAGCATAGGGGTGTTATCTTGTGGCTTGTTCAATTATTCACGTGGCCTGGGATATCTTTACTACACGGGGTTGCTTCCCTATTCCTTACTTATTCCTATTGCTGACTTCCTCTTCTCTTCTATTACATTTCTATTTCACGTCGGCGTTTATTCCTACTAGTTTATTCGATTCTTCATTGCTGTACTACTGTCTGGGGATTTCAAACAGTAAGTTGAAAAAATAAATTCAGTAATATAAAAATTCTAAACAGTCACTATTGAGATTGAAGAACTGTTGTATAAAAAAGAAAACTTGAAATAAAATGAATTCAAATAGTAGCCTAGTTTCGATTAAATCCTTGTAATTACATTTTAATTATAATAGTGATATAATTATATTAGTGTAACTATTTGTTTAGTATATGTGATAGAAATACGTATGTAATAATACATTTATTATAACACCATCAATTTCATTGGTGAAACAACTCCCAACAATCACAAGCGAGCCGCCATTTTGTTTTTGTACACTCCCATTCTGTTGAGAAGCACTCCCATTGGTCGATGCAGATTCACAGGCGCCATTTTGTGGGACGAATCAGTTCCAACCAATAGCATGACAGAGATAGAGCTATCGTCCCGTGCTATTTCTAAATATGGAGGAAATTATTAGACTGTTAACAGATCACCTCGGCTGATGAAAATATTAATGTACAGAAAAAGAGTGAAAAGAGGAGGAGAAGGAGTAGGTGGAGGAGGAGGAGGAGGAAGCTGAGGGAGGAGGAGGAGGTGGAGGAGGAGGGTAATGAAGTGTACATCCCTCCCAAATCAACCCACACAAAAACATGCACAAAAAACATAGCAGACTCGACTGCAAGCCATGTTAATCTATTGCTAATGCCTTGTGGAAATGTCCATCACTGAGTAGAAGGGTGGCTGTGTCAAAATTAGGGGTTGCTGCTTCACCCCCGACACGAAAAGGGCCGGAGATGATGACGGGTGGGTGGCGAGAGAGAGAGAGAGAGTGAGAGGTCTAGCGCCCCGTGTCATATGGGGATATGCACTCGCCTCAGAAGCACTTGTGGGGCTATATGTCCTTATGGGGATGTCCTCATAAGGAAGTGGCCGTTTTTATAGCTGGAATCGTTAATATTTGCTTCTGGAGTATAATAAACTCATTTTATCGAAATCGAAAAATATCCTCATAAGTGTTTTTCAGACGATTTGCCAAGTTGGGGTATAAACCGCCAGGGCTGCGCTGAAAGCAGTTTTATCTCTTCAAAAAGAGAGAAGAAAATGGTCCATATGGGGAGATGAGCTGTGATTGGCTCATTTGAATTTCAGAGAGAATAATTGTGTATCAATGGTCACTTGTGAGACTGCGAACTGGCAACAGTGAGGCGCTGTTGCCAAGTTGACAATCTCATAACTCCTAGCGTCCAGGTCCAGTGCCTGCGTCTGCCTAATATACTTTACCACTTGAAAGACCTAGAGGCCGATATTAAAGATTTTGATGATGGGGTCTCGTGGGAGGTTAGGGTGGTGGGGGATTGATTCGATTTTGGCTGAAACTGTCAGGAAAAATCTGACGTTTCGAAAGAAGTCTCCCCTTTTTTAAACCGCGAAAAACCCCCTTTTTTTTGTGAAATATTGAATTTTATTTTATCGCTTAAAATTGAGGAAGGATTCTATACAGGTTTGCATTGTTGTTTTATTTTTGGGCGATTTTAGGTACAGGGGAAGGTAAAAAAGAACTTTCTATTCTTTGCGATATTAAATTTCAAATGCCAATCGATTCAGTTTTCAAGGAGATTTTTTCGTTTTTGAACTCTCCTCTATTTCAAATAGATACAGGTGGTGCGCGAAATAGAGGTCAATTATTGAAAATCTTTGTCCAGAAGGAAAATTTCGGTTTCTCGACGGGAAATGGTAGAAAGAGTGAGTAGATGACGTTTTTAAAATTTGAACTTTTTCGGGTGATTGGGGTGCAGTGCGTCTAGGGTGAAAATTCTCGACTTTTTAAATATTAAATTTTGAAAAATTCTTTCCATTGTATAGAGCATCGAAGCTGATTCGAATAGTATATGGGAAAAGTTTTCGGATGAAAATTTGAGCCGCCATATTGGAAAAAAGGCCTCTTCTTTATAAATTATCAATTTAAAATATTTTTTGAAAGTTTTATGTACTTTCTCACTCTTAGGTGAAAATTAACTACATTTGAATTAGATTGTAGAAAATCACGTTTCTAAATTCAAAATGGCTGAATCTGGAGGTGGGTTTGATAGGGGTAAATCAAAATATTGATATTTTGAAAAATGAATTTTTGCATCGGATACGGCTCAAAAACTGTGTTGAACACCGTTTGAGTTAATTATTTAAAATCACGCGAAAGAATTAGGGTGGAAAAACTATTTTCATGAAAATTGGTGAAAATCTAGGGCACAGTGTAAAATAAACTTTATTGTTTGATGCAAATTTCGAAGGGATGAAGTGAGCAGTGATTGACTCGTTATGAAGATGCAAAGAAAGCCAAGAACTGTTTTCTGGGTAATGTATTATGTAGCACCCCTAAGTCACTAGAGGAAACAATGTTCAAAAACGGCTTGAGATTAGGAAAATTCAATGATCAAAAAGCCTGTAAAACATGGTAAAATCGGAAAATGGGCGAGCGAAGCGAGCCTGGGTCACTTGTGACTCACTCGTTTGGAACAAGGGCGCAGCCTAAAAGCAAACGTCACACTTTAAAATATTGGATACACCAAATATAGTTGTAATAGTTATAGGTTTATTGGAAAATAAATAATTTTTATTTATTTAAAAGAATATATATTACGTCGACACCGAACTTCTTTTCAAATTATTAATGTTGTACAAAGTAGGTTCTAAAGCTTTTGGGGAGGCTTCGAGCTTCCTAACGTTTTTAGAATGTACGGCGGCATAGTTGAAAGACGAGATTTAAAAAATATTAAAACGTGGTTTTGGTTTTATGAAATATTTTTATTGTCACATCCTCAGGGCAAAATGATTTGTAAATAAGAAAACTAGACAGTTTCCACGAGAAACATGAAAGTCCAAACATCTAAAACTGTAACCCATCCACAGTAACACATTGATGTCAAACAATTACTAAACTATGACAACCTTTCATGGCTTTGGATCATACGTAGTTATTTTTTAGATTGGCCACCCTGATGCCACAAGATTTAACTGTTTGTAACTTTTTTTTGCGGGGGTTACTTTAAAAAACAAGTTTACATCTATATCAATAATGATGAGGAAACTAAAACGATCAATAGAAGAGGAACTTCCCAGACATCCATGTGAGTTTCTTTTGTAAGAGCCTGTACGAATCATTTGTTAAGCGCTGTTATCAGTGTAAGTTGCTGTGGATGGCTACAGTTGACTAATTTTGGACTTCAAGGTTTTTTATTAGCTATGTTCTAGTTCTTCTTTATTTAAGTCATATTGCCCAAGAATGTAACAATAAACATATTTTATGAACCAGAAAACCTTCTCTTTAATGTTTTCTGAAGTATCGTTTTTCAATAAGCTGCCATTTTGTTTCACAAATGCTAGGAGCTGAAATTCTTCCATTGTATTGAACCTACTGTAACTGTGTAGAAGTTTAAAAAGTTCCTCGGTGCAAGGAATGGGCACCGTAATATAAAAAATCAAGACATTATAAACCTCTTTCGGGACATATCTAAGATAATCATACACCATAATAATATCCTATGATTAATGTTAACCTCAAATGTGTCAGCTGTTCGGACAATTCGAACCTTCTGACAAAACGTTTCTAGTGATATGGTGAAACCCCACAGTTTGAATCTAAAACTTGCTTAACTGACGTTGAGAAAAACCGGCCCCATTAATCCTAAAATACGTTGCACTCAACCATCCAACTTGATAGATAGGAATTCATCCAGATTCTGACATACAAACAAATTACAAAATAAGTATTCTCATTAAATTTTAAAGTTTGCATTTGGCGAATTTAAATAGTTTATAGACAAATTGAAAATTTTCAAACACAATCACAGCTTCCCAGTCTTCTCCCATGTGATACCGCTTGTTGAGCCTGTAGGAGCAAAAGTCAATGCCATTCCAATAATTTTAATTACAAACAGCACTAACTCATGGGTATGCACACATTTTCAAATTTACTAATTTTCTAACCATTAAACGGACTCAGCAGGGGGTACGGGAGGTGTAACCACCTGCGAGCGCTTATAAGCGCGAGTGAACAACAGTATTTGTATTTTACAAAACAAATATGGTAGCCTACAGCTATCTAGTTGAATTGAAACTGGATGGATAGGAATGATATGACTTAAATACATTAGAAAACAGGTAAGTCTCATAAGCCTCAAATCTTGTCCAATATTTAAAAAAGAATTACTTATCTTTTATCTCTAATTTTGAAGAATTCAAAGCAATTTGAAAATACTTTTTGAAGACTTATTAAGTCTCATTAAAGATTCCACAAGATTCAATAGATTTTACACTTGTTTGAAAAATCTGCAGCTATTTTTTGGTTGTATCGATCATAGTTTTTTCAAATATAGTTGTTAAATGTTATCTAACTTAGCATCAGAATCCTGACGTATGGCTATCCTGGAGGTGGGCTAGGAGTTAACTTAAGGAGGATGACACAATTCTAATATAATTATGATACAAGGTCGAATATGACTACTGACACAATCATAAAAGCACTCTCAAAGGCAGTCATCAAACACTTTGTAAAGGTGACAATTGAGTTATTGGGCGGAGGTTGGATATGTCATTTCTCCCACCAGATTTGAATATAGGAGTAACCTGCCAATTTTCCATCTGGAGGGGATATCGAGGATCTCAAGGACAGATCAAAATGATCTTCAAGGGGACCCAAAATTTCAGCAACCCTTACAACAAATGAAGGAACATTATCTGGTCCACAACCAGTACAAAGTCTCAAATCACCTATTGCTGCAATTATGACTCTCAAATCAACAGAACTGATTGAGAGAATGGGACAGCAGTCTACTGTCTAGGTTCACCTCATTGTCAACATCCAACTACGACTCATCAGAAAATACTGAAGAAAAATACTAAAGCAAAACCATTAGGCATATCATGGGTCAAAGATCTGATCACCCCAATGCATACCCTCCTGTGTAGAACTGTTAGCTCTTCTTGCATTGACAAATCCCCAGAATCTTAGCATCGCTCTTAATATTAGTCTCAACCCCATCTAAATAATTATGATATTCATGAGCAATAAATTGCTTAACCTGAGTTCTCAACCTTTTGAATTGTTCATTGTGATATAGAGAAGTGCTTCTTAGCGCATCTGTCCTTCCTCTTCAACAGCCGGAATTATTTCAGCATTGAACCAAGGTGGATACCCAGTACCCCAGGCCTGACCATCCTCTTTGAATACAATAGTCAAAGCACTCATAGATGAAGGTATAAAATAAATCCACAGCCTTATCTACATTACTTAAATTATCCGTAATAAGCCCCAGTGATAGGCTCTCAGCTTGATTATAAACCAGGAGATAGTCAGCCCTCCAAAAGTCAAAGAGTTCAATGCAACTCAACTGAGAATTAGCAGATGGACCATACCATACCTGAACTGTGACAACAAGAGAAGGATGATGAGCGTCCTCAGAAACCAGGAACAATCACTTCTGCTCGACCCTGATATCAGCATTAGAAAATACTAGGCCCAGAATACGATCATTTCAATTAAGAACTGAGTTACAGAGAGCCAGATCATAGAAGCCTACAAAAGAAGCCAGTTTCCTAAAGAAGGAGAGCCCAATTCAAACGATATCTATCATTATTAATTTCAGGTGTGTTGACTTCGTAGATTTACGAATTCTATTAGCATATTTCCCATTACATATATTATTTTAACTATAAACTATATTTAGCTATAATTTCCTATAAACTGTACATCAATATTAATATTTGCCAATAAAAAAAACATTTTACAAAATTATACATTTACATACAACATAAATATTAAAATAAATATTGAAATTAGGTAAGATAGAGTGAAAAATAATCTGATTTCAAAATATCCCTTGTCCTGTTTCATTGATCATAAAACATAAAATAAAGTAAAATCCAAGTAATAAACATCTTAATATTATTATTAGAGAAACGAAAATCCAAAGAAAGCTATTCTATCTATTTATTTCAGCTTGAATGAAATAGAATCTTAGTAATAAACATCATAATATTGTTATTAGAGAAACGAAAATCCAAAGAAAGCTATATATACGATTCTATGCAATAATTCATGTATTCATATCAGTTGGACTGTCACATCTAATAATTCCTTCCAATAAAATTCGTATTGTAAATTAACCCTATCAATTGTAAACATAATTTTGTCATTTTAATCATTCATCCACAGTCTAATAATTTTCAATCAATAATTATAATTATAAATTATACTTTTGTCAATTTTTAATAAATCATAATCACTATCCCTCTAATATTTCACACCTCATTCAAGGTCTCAACTTTCTTATAATTTTCAGTTTGTGGTACACAATATGTATGATTAATCAGTGTTGATTGTAAGGATAATCCTTATTCTAGGAATTAATTAAATTTATTTACAAATAAAGAATAATCTTATCCGTCTTTCTTGCCTTTTTGCCGCAAATTTCTGAATTATGCTATCAAAAGAAATCATTGAAGCCCTTTCGTGTTCAATTGAGATAATAATACGATTTGTGAGTATTTTCTGTTGCATAGTGTTCCTCAAGTAGGTTTTTATGAGCTTAAATTTACTGAAACTCCTCTCTGCAGTTGCTACAGACACTGGAAAAGTAACAAAAATTCAAATATGTTTGAAGAAAACAAATATATTAGGGTGAAATATACTTCTCTCATATACCCATAATAAATCTCCCATATCCCTTAATTCCCTCTAATATCCTCATAATTCCTTGTCTCATAGCCTCATAATTCCTTCTCTAATATCCCCATAATTACCTTCTCTCATATCCCCGTAATTCCTTCTCTCATATCCCCATAATTCCCTTCTCTCATATCCCCATAATTCCCTTCTCTCATATCCCCATAATTCCCTCTCTCATATCTCCATAATTCCCTTCTCTCATATCCCCATAATTCCATTCTCTTATATCCCCATAATTCCTTCTCTCATATCCCCATAAATTTCTCTCTTGACGACCGTTATATCTCCATAAGGCCAAAAAATATTGAAATTTCAAACGAAAAATTCGCGAGAGAGGGGAAGAGCATCTGATTCCTCATATTTTTTTGTTCAATATTCTCTCCTTTAAACTTCGATAAGTGGTTTAATAAGCGAGTTCCCACAAGTGACCCAGGATCCAATATCGCCATGAAATACGGGGCGCTAGACAGAGAGAGAGAGAGAGAGAGGATTGACAAGCCGTCTGTCAGATGTAAAGAGCTCGTTCATTGCAACTTGTCTAATATGCATGCCACATTAAATTTATGCTTGTTTGATTCGGAATAATTGCGGCCGTCACTTGAATTCCATCTCACTTGATAATTCTCAAAATAATACCAGAGAGATTAATGTCTGTCACTTGGATGTATCATCCTTGAAATTTACAAAACAACGCTGAAGAAATATCAACATGACGGAGGAATATAGTCATGGAGCTTGTGTTAATCAGATTGATGACGGAATAATATTTTGATAAGCTTAATAATGTGAAGGGCTTGAAATGCGAATATTCACTGGAGTGTTGGTGACTTATTGTCTGAAGTAATTCAAGTTCGATAAATGTTAGAATATTGTAAGGTTGTCGATAACATTTCGTAGGTTAAAACGAACAGGGTAAACAAAAGGTCACTCCGCAGTGAAATGTACAAAAAAATTTATACAAGGAGACAATCACACGCAAAGTACATGAAGTAATAACTACACTGTAGAATTTCCTCTGGTTGAAATAAACACACAAATAAGGAATTATGCATGTCTAAGGAATAATAAATATATTATTGCCACATGAGGAATATTATTTCTTAATCAATAATATTAATTACTCAATTAATTAATGATATTTCCAATATTCCACATAAGGAATAATAAATGTCGGATTAGTCAAGGTTAAGAGGAGTAAGGCTAGGCGTACACTGGTTAGTCAAGACAAGACAAGACGAGATTAGTCACGTTTAGTCACAGTAATTCACATAGTTGCTTATGAAGCAACACACACCGATGCAATTGCATCGGTGTGCTGCTAACATGTGAATTACTGTGACTAAACGTGACTAATCTCGTCTTGTCTTGTCTTGACTAACCGGTGTACGCTTAGCCTAACTGATATTCTATCCACACAATATTCCTTCACAAAGCATTATATTGTATAATATCACAAAATTGCAATGGATATTCTATTTTACTAAAATATAGTGATATATTATATAGTAATAATATTACAATATATTTTCACTATATATATTACAATATATAGTGGTCCGTAGCCGAGGGCGATAAGCGCCTGTCTGATAATCCAAAGGTTCCAAGATCGAATATAGTTACGCAACGATAGGCAAATGTGAGTAATAGTTTCACTCTTCAAGCAATTTCAAGTGACTACTAATTTTTACAACGTTCAGGCTCTTATGCACCATATTTCTTTATGCTGTGATCAACTAAACGTAGTTCAAACTTGAGATATCTTGGAAATTGATAGATATAGAAAGACACACAGTGAAGGGAAAGATAGCCGAGTTATTGCATGTGAGTTGTGACAAAAGGGGAAAGCAAATAGAGTTGAGAAAAACTAAAGATGAATTAGGGGAGAAAAAAGATAGAGAGAGAGGAAGAGAGGGTTGAGAAGAGAGATAGAAAGAGAGATGAAGGCAGAAAAAAACAAAGAAAAAGAAGGTGGAATGATATTGGAATAGACCACAAGAGTATAGGGGTAACAGAGAGCACAAAAATATGAAAAAAGCAAAATACGAACTGAAACATGAGGGGAAAAAAGACATGAAGAGGGCAGAGATAGGAGAGAAAGAGAGGAGAAGAGAAAAGAGGGAGTGAGGATAAAATACAAACATAAACAGTAGGGGAAAAGATATCGCAGTTATTGAAATAGACTCCAGTATATGGGGGATATGGGAGTTTTGATTTGAATCGGACGGAGCCTTGCATACTTTTCTGAAAAGACCACTTCAAAGTTTCATCTCATTCTATAGAATACGGCATCCACAGTGGATATCATTAATTTCACGGTCAAAAGAGCATTCGAGTGTCGAGTATCGAAAAAAGACCACTCGAGACTCGACTATTGATTACTGTCAATTATCGTTACAACTTTTTCACTCGAGACGCTTTTATTGCTCATTGCTTGCTTTTATTGCAGTTGAGGTCTTGTTACTCATTTTGAGTTGTGTTTTTCGATGAAAAGAAACGGAAAGTATGTTCCGTTCCGGGGAGAGAGAGGTTTGAAAGAGTTTGAGAATTGGACTCACTTAATAATAATAATCATCATCATCATGATAAACTTAAAATAATTATGCACCAATTCAACAACAACAAAACTGGTACTCTAAGTTGCAAATTGATCATCTTTTCATTCTAATTCTTTGTCTTATTCTTTTTCTCCTTCTTCTCCTTATCTTCTTCTTCTTTGTTTTCTTCTTCTTCTTCTTCTTCTTCTTCTTCTTCTACACAGTTCTGTGACGTTACATTCCTATCTAATACAGATCGAAAAGTTGTATAGCAGGATCCAATTAACTTGTCATAAATCAGCTGATTCAGTAATAATTAAACAGTGATTTCGACACAATAATCAATAGGCTTGAAAGTCTTAAAGACCTTTAAAGTCTTTAAAAGACCTTTTTAAAGAAGACCTTTCAAAGAATAACTTTTTCAAAGACCTTTTCAATAATCTGCGAGATTCAGCATTTGTAGGTTAAGTATTGTGATCATATGCTCGTCGATCATATGTTTTATGTCAAGTTAAATGGATCCTGCTATATTTATAAGTTATATATCTCACTATATCGGTATTTATACATATCACACCCAACTGCCATACAGGTCAAGCTAGTCCTTAGCAACTATTATAGGTCAGAAGTGATGGCTGGAAGTGCGGCTTCAAAATGAAAAGATCATCCCCTTGAGAAAGTCGGGAAGTACCCCTCACCCCTAAAATCCTGGCACAAGGATGATTGATGATCTCTGTTTTGAGCTGCTGTTTATCAGCTCTTAATCTCTCTCCCCCCCCCCACACTCACACTCCTCCTCAAGTGATCTCATACTTGGGTTGAGCGAAACTCCTATTATTAAAATGTTATATCACTCTTGTCTGTCACTTGAGGCCCGGTTTCTTTTGACAGGCCTGATTTATGAAATTCATGAGAAGGCTATTAAAAAAACTTATGAAATATTACGTATTTATAATAACGACGCAACTGATTATAAGCTTATAGTTCATAAACGACGCTGAACCAGACATAGTGATACTATTTTAGGCCAATATGTTATTATCTATATAAAAATAAATTTATTTGTATGGTATTTGAATAGCTTGAAATCTGAATATGTTCCCCAATATCATTATCATACACAAAATTTAATGATATTGGTCCTTTTGGTTGGTTTAAGGAGTTTTCGAAGTCCTGTAAATGGGGAATTGGCAGAAGCATACTAGACATATGAAGCACAGATAGTTTTGCATAGTTTTTTCAAGTGGAATTCAACTTTTTCAAACTAGTACTACTTCAGAAAGATCCAGTAAATCATTAGGCTAGGCGTACAGCGGTTAGTCAAGACAAGACAAGACGAGATTAGTCACGTTTAGTAACAGTAATTCAAATAGTTGCTTATAAAGCAGCACACACCGATGCAATGACTAATCGGTGTGTGTGTTGCTTCATAAGCAACTATATGAAGTACCGTGACTAAACGTGACTAATCTCGTCTTGCCTTGTCTTGGCTAACCAATGTACGCCTAGCCTATATAGGATAAAGCGCTGACTGGGAGGCGTATCAGCTGACGACTGGCTTCCAATAGCAGCTCAGTACTGTCAGCCAATCAGAGGCCGCGGTTCGGTTTCACGAGAATGGGAGGAGTCTACAAGAAAATGGCGGCTTGTAGCTCTGACCAGTTGATTGACCAGTTGGCTGCTAGCGTTGAAGTTTACATTGGTTATGTTTAATGTAATGTAATAACTGTTCAATAATAATATGAATAATAATGTGGCTGAGCCTTACTCTTCATCGACAACCGGAAACGAACTGATAATGTATTGGCACAGTGTAGGAAGTATGAGAAGAAGGAGAAGAAGAAGAAGAAGAAGAAGAAGAAGAAGAAGAAGAAGAAGAAGAAGAAGAAGAAGAAGAAGAAGAAGAAGAAGAAGAAGAAGAAGAAGAAGAAGAAGAGATAGAAGAAGAGATGAAGAAGAAGACGATGAAGATGAAGATGGAGAAGGAATGGCACAGAAGATACCGCCAATGCAGACGTAGCTAGTCTAAAACCTTTGTAAAACAATACTCTGGGTCTCAGTTACCAGCAAACAGAACGATATCTAAAAGCAGTCTCGTCACTGTGATCTCGGCTAATGTCAAGTGTGCAGAAATAGAGAAGGAGGAGAAGGGGTAGGTGGGGAGGAAGAGGACGAAGAGCAAGAGGAGGAGAAGGAGGAGGAGGAGGAGGAGGAGGAGGAGGAGGAGGAGAGGAGGAGGAGGAGGAGGAGGAGGAGGGAGGAGGAGGAGGAGGAGGAGGAGAAATGGTGGGAATGGAATGCCGCAAGTGAATGTTATGTTTTGTTAGGCTGCTCTGCTCTAATGGAAAATGGGTATTGAATGTCACTAACCATAACATAGGGAAGATGAACCCAACCCCCGATTGGAATGATTAGGAATTAATAACACATTTCCAAAATATTCAATGAAAAATAAATATAATCTCTTGATCTATTTTCGTCACAGTATTAATTCATATTTCAAGGCACAGTTAGGAGCTCGGGTGGCCACCCAATCATCGACAAACGTTAGCCTCGAACTATGTACTAAAGACTCTCCATGCTCCTAACCCACTAACCTGTCAAGACAAACGTTTGTCGAGGCAGTCAGTCTAGTGATCCTCTGGCTGTTGTGGTGGTGGCTACCCGAGTCACGAACTGTCATTTGGTCGAATTAAACATTTTCAGTGCCTGTTATACAGAGTGTTTAAGAAGTAGTGTCGAACATTTTAGGGTATTGTTCCTGGATGATAGGAGACTACAAATGTCGTATTTGAAGTGTCCAAAACTCAGCGGTTATCCTTATAGCTGCCATTTTGTTTTTTTTTTTCACTTAGGAATTTTTATCTCAAGAACGAAATGTTGTATTGATCTGAAATTTGGCATGAATATTTATGCTATAAAGACTCAACTTTAAAAAATGAAATAAATAATTTTTTGGTGTAAAGTTTCAAAATGGCGGCCATTTTTGATGGCAAATTTCACGAAAACCGTTCACATTACAGAAAATTTACAAGAGACAAAAAAGTTAGCAAATTTTCTGTAATGTGAACGGTTTTTGTGAAATTTGCCATCAAAGATTTAAAATGGCCACCATTTTGAAACTTTACATCAAAAATAGCATAGCCATAGCCATACCATAGCCATAGCTATAGTCATAGCCATAGCAGGCCAACGGTCCAACGGTCATAGCTATTCCTAAGTTGTCAAGTTACATGAATCACACCATAGTATATTATATTTATACATTTAAAAATGATATATATTAGTCAAGAATGTTCACTAAATTCAAGACCAGTCGACCGTTATTTGAATTGTCGATGTATTTCGAGAGTTGATTTATCGATCATGCAGGAAATAAGATACACGCTTGCAACACAATACAATTTCCCTTAGAAGCAGGACACAGGACGACATCTGTTCAATACGTGTCCTTCCACACCCCCCCCCCTTCCCACCTCTACTTGCAGGCACCACTATTTCAAATATGATATGTCCTTCGAATATATGTTTTATTGCCAACTCTATCTTGAGTCCGTGCTATTTCGTCGGACTATCTATAAGCAAACTACAGATATAGTTCACTTACACTTCGCTAAAGCTGTGTGTACACTATGAAAGTTTTATCAAATTCCTTTCAATCTAATGCTCACAATGTCGATAACGTCAAATAATAAAATTCAGTTTCCAATTTTTGAAATGAATGCATACGATACATAATTTGTCACTATTGCAATCTAGAATCTACACATAAATGAAACCGTTCATTTATATTTGAGATAATATCATAAATAGAGATAACCTCTACACGAATAGAGTAATACCATTCACTCCATTGTGTCGTCTAGAGTCACCTATCGAAAAATATTAGAGATAAATGATTTTGGGAGCTGTAGCCTACAATGTAAGGCTAGGCGTACACCGGTTAGTCAAGACAAGACGAGATTAGTCACGTTTAGTCACAGTAATTCACATAGTTGCTTATGAAGCAGCACACACTGATGCAATGACTAATCGGTGTGTGTTGCTTCATAAGCAACTATGTGAACAACTGTGACTAAACGTGACTAATCTCGTCTTGTCTTGACTAACCGGTGTACGCCTAGCCTAACTGTTGAATATAGCTTTGTTGAGTAGCAAAAGCTGTGTAGAAAAAGCTCTTTTTCTGAAAATTGAAGCCTGAAGATAGTCTAGTGAACTCCTCCAAAATGAAGGATATTATGATGAATAGAGACAAAGAGAGAGCTAGAAGATTAAGAAGAAGAATAAAAAGAAGAGGAAGAAGGAGAAGAAGATAATGAGGAAAAAGAACGTCTCGAAAATGAAGGATATTATGATGAATATAGACAAAGAGAGAGCAAGAAGATTAAGAAGAAGAATGGAAAGAAGAGGGAGAAGAAGAAGAAAAAGAAGAAGAGTAAAGATAAAAATCAAACAAAGAGAGGAAGAGGATTAAGATGAAGAATTAAAAAAAGAGGGAGAAGATGTAGAAAACGAGAGAAAAAAATAAGAAGAAGAAGAACAAGAAGGAGAAGTAGAAGAAGAAGAAGGAGGAGAAGAAGAAGTAGATGAAGAAGCGAAAGTGTGAAGGAGGGAAACAAGAAGTGATGACTATGATGCCGTTTTTTGGTATTAGAGGGTTGAGAAAAAGTCATATACAAGCCCATTAGTCAAGCTTACACTGACAGTCTATCGCACACTCTCTTGCTTCATTCTCTTCTCCACTTTATCCTCTTCCTCCTTCTTCTCCTCGTCCTCCTCCTTGTTCTCCTTATTTTCCTTCTTCTCTTCTCCTTGATCTTCCCCTACTTTTACGCTCACTTTGTTTACAACTATTCTACTTTTTTCCCATTTGTCATCTTCTGTTTCTTTCCATTTTTCTTGGTATCTCAAATTTTCCCATTTATCCCTTTTCCACTTTTTGCTTTTCCTGTCCCCTCTTCTCTTGCTATTCCCTCCACTTCTTGCTTTCCTTTTTCTATGCTTCTTTTCTCTTGCTTTTCTCCTTCTATACTTCTTCTTCTTCCTTCCTCTGCTTCCCTTCTTTACACGTGCTTCTCCTTCTCATTGTTTTGTCTAGTTTCATCTTTTTCTTCTTATTATGCTTCTTCTCCTCCCCACCACCATTTTAACATCTACTTTTTTCCTCGAATTCCTCTAATTCCTCATTTTTCTCCCCACCTTCTTCGTATCCTACTTTCATTTTTTTGTATATCGACTTGTTCTCTCACATCTTCTTCTCAACTTTCTCTCCCTTAATTCTCCTCCTCATTCTTCTCCTTCTTCTCTTTCTACTTCTTGTTCTACTTCTTCTTCCACTCTTCTTCTTCTTCTTGTCTTTCTTCTCCTTCTTCTTGTCTTTCTTCTACTTACTCTTCTTCTGATTCTTCTTCCACTTCTCCTTCCCCTTCTCCCTCTCCTCCTTTTTCTTCCTATTTTTCTTCTTATTTCTCCACTTCTTCTTCTTCTCATTTTTTTTCTTCTTCTTCTTCTTCTTCTTCTTCTTCTTCTTCTTCTTCTTCTTCTTCTTCTTCTTCTTTCTCCACCCTTCTTCTTCTTCTTCTACTTCTTCTTCTCCTATTCCTTGAAGTTGAAGTGTGAAAAATCAGAGCCCCGTCTGTTGTGTAGTGTAGAGTGTAGTTGAGACACCGTTAAGCCTGTCCTGTCAAGCAAGCAACGTTTTTCCAAATGATTGACTG
The DNA here is from genome assembly GCA_017141395.1 of Laodelphax striatellus. Taxonomy (NCBI): domain Eukaryota; kingdom Metazoa; phylum Arthropoda; class Insecta; order Hemiptera; family Delphacidae; genus Laodelphax; species Laodelphax striatellus. The sequence continues at coordinate 6,710,178 of CM029537.1, read as the reverse complement.
CCAAGCAAAAAGTCTGTTCCAAAATGAAAAGCTCTCGCCGCTTTTCTTCACTTTTCCTCATTCTTCTTCGCTGTTTCTCCAAGCTGCTCTTGAAGTTTCACTTGAATCCCCCTTCATCCACGACTTGAGCACTACTCAACATGGCCGATAATAATCGTATGAACACTGACATACATGTACATTGGTTTTATTTTGCTGAACTGACAATGAAACGCGTCATAGCAGATATTTACAACTGTTCAAGAATCCTTAGGCTAGGAGTACACCGGTTAGTAAAGACAAGACAAGACAAGACGAGATTAGTCACAATTAGTCACAGTACTTCACATAGTTGATTATGAAGCAACACACACCGATTAGTGTGTGTTTATTATTATCATTATCATTACTATCATTATTATTCATATTATTAAACAGTTATTACATTACATTAAACATGACCAATGTAAACTTCAACGCTAGCAACCATCTTGTCATACGTCAATCAACTGGTCAGAGCTACAAGCCGCCATTTTCTTGTAGACTCCTCCCATTCTCGTGAAACCGAACCGCGGCCTCTGATTGGCTGACAGTACTGAGCTGCTATTGGAAGCCAGTCGTCAGCTGATACGCCTCCCAGTCAACGTTTTATCCTATATAACCGGTTAGCCAAGACAAGACACAGGTCACATCACATAATTGCTTATGAAGCAACACACACCGTTATTGCATTGGTGTGTACTGCTTCATAAGCAACTATGTGAATTACTGCGACTAAACGTGACTAATCTCGGCTTGTCTTGTCTTGACTAACCGGTGTACGCCTAGTCTGAAACTCCACAATGTAAACAATATTGGTAGGCTAATATTATTCGCTATATTTATTTATTCCAAATTATTTGACTTGTTATATTGGCTGCTAATAGTAGATGAATTCCTAAACAAGTTTAACTTGTTGAATAATTGTAATGTAATGTACATTGAATATTTTCCAACCCGGGTGCCATAAAAAATGAGCTAGCTGTGCTATGTCTTGTTCTTCTTCTTCTTCTTCTCTTCTTCTTCTTCTTCTTCTTCTTCTTCTTCTTCTTCTTCTTCTTCTTCTTCTTCTTCTTCTTCTTCTTCTTCTTCTTCTTCTTCTTCTTCTGCTCCTCCTTCTTTCACTACTCCTACTATGTGAAAAATAATTTCCTCTTCATAACCAATTCAAGGAGTTCGAAAAAAGCCCGTGAAGTATAGAGAAATTTTAATCTATCCATTCTCTTCTTTTTCTTCTTCATCTCTCCTTCTTCTTCTCCTTCTTCTTTTTCTTCTTCTTCTTCTTCTTCTTCTTCTCCTTCTTCTTCTTCTTCTTCTTCTTCTTCTTCTTCTTCTTCTTCTTCTTCTCATTCTTCTGCTTAATCTCCTAGTCTCTCTCTTCTCCTACTACCTTTTTATATAAATTTCCTTATATGCGTTTTGATTTCCTCACTTCCATTCTCTTCTCAAGTTCTTCTTCAATTTTCATTGTTTTCCATGCAATTCTCTATTTTCATTCTCTTTGCTCAATATTGCAAAGACACTTGGTTGTTTTCTCGTGTTGTGGCACCACTGCACTAGCTCACTGCTTGCATCCAGTGCTGCCAAATTGAAATTGAAAAAATGCCCCAAAAAACAGAAACAGAGTGGCATCTGTCAGTCACACGATGATCAATTCGGCGAATTGAAATTTCGAATATTGCCAAAACGAACAGTGACATTTATGTCACACCATCCCTTCCTACTTCTCCTTCTCCTCCTCCTCCCCCTCCTGTTCCTCTTCTTCTTCTTTCTCTTCCATTCCATCACCCATCACTCAGTCAGCCCCCACCAAAATGTCACCCCAACTTCAATTTTGGAGCTAGTGTTTTGGGAGGCAAAAAGTCGTTTTTGAAGGGTACGCAGCCAATCCACTATAATACGCTTGCAGTCATGAAAGAGAGATTGAGAGAGAGAGAGAGGGAAGAGAAGGAGTGTGAGAAAGAGAAAAATAGACTAGTTTTGATTAATTTGTTCATGTAGAAAACAAACTATTTCAACCTAAATTGTAGATTTTTATGGAAGTAGTGAATATGAAAAATAATTTGATATAAAGATAAAGCCCGAACTATGATTGAATGATAAGTTTATGTGAAGTACTGTAATAATGATAATGCATTGTTAATGCAATTTTTCTACATCAAACGACAGATAAACATTGAATTGAATACATAAATAATGTCGAATCTTCCAAGCGCTTGACAAATGATTGTCGTAATATTCGTAACCTTCGTAACGTTCTCTTTCACTTTCAACAGTTCTTGCTTCCATTTCCAAATTTTCATCCTAGCTAGTTGCTTCTCCTAGATTCTTAATTTTTCTAACTTTCTCGTCATTACTTCTCATCTGTCTTCTTCTTAACTTTCTTAACTGTATTAACTTCTCTAACTTTCTCGTTTTTTCTTCTCAGAATCCTCTTTTCTCTTTCACTGCTATCATTTGACTGCGAATGTGTGACAGGATATAATTAATAATGAGAAAATAAATAATGTGAAGGAGGAAAATATAGAGAAACACAGAGAGAAAGAGAGAGTCAGACAGTGAAAGACCAGTAAATTTGTATTTTTTTTGTAGTAGGAGTAACTTAAATTTAGTACTGTGGATCATGAACAGGCTTCGAAGAAAAGTCTTCAAGTTTCCTACTTCGAACTGTTGCTGGAAAGAAATGATCAGGAAGAAGAGGAGTAGGGGAAGGGAGGAGGAGGAGGAGGTGGAGGAGAAGGTGATGGGAAAAGGGAAGAGGGATGAAAAAAGGGAGAAGTCACCCCCCGAAACCGAAGTGACTGACTACACTAACTGCAAAATATGTCGAGTCGTAAAAAAGCCCCCTCTTTTGACATTTTACAAATAACCTCAAACACTCACTCACTCACTGACAAATAAGCAGTAAGAAAAAGTAAAAGCAGAGAAGAAGGGAGAAAAGAGAGAAACAGAACTTGAGAGAAAAAGCATAAATAGTAGCAGACGGAACCCAATTTTTTTAGCAATTTTTCAAGTTTGAAGAACTAACAATACAATGTATGAGACAATAGATAAGAAGAACTAAAGACATGAGAAGATGGTGAAGAAATGGAAGAGGACTGGAGAAGGAAGAAGAAGACGAAGAAGAAGATGGAGGAGGAGATGGAAAGAAAAACCAAGAAAAAGGAGAAAAGAAACGGAGTTGTTCTGAAATAAAAACAAATATGTCTTGAGATTGCAAGTGAAAAGCAGTAGTAATGGTAGAAAGGGAACAAGAAGAAGAAGTAGAAGAAGAAAAAGAAGAAGAAGAAGAAGAAGAAGAAGAAGAAGAAGAAGAAGAAGAAGAAGAAGAAGAAGAAGAGAAGAAGAAGAAGAAAAGAAGAAGAAGAAGAAGAAGAAGAAGAATTAGGAGGAGAAAAGGCAGAAGAATAAGAACAAGTAGAAGGAGAAAAAGTAGAAGAAGAGTAAGTAGGAGGAGGAGAAGAAGAAGGAGAACACGTTGATAAAGAAGAATTGGAAATGATAGTGAAGGCGCCTTGGCTGATAGCAGCGAATATCTCAATAAATTGAAAAGAATAAATAACCCTGACTACAAGGTCCTCGTTTGTTGCTTTGTCTACTAGCTTCGTGAAGAATGAATGTGTGCGAGAGGGAATAGAAAGACGGAGAATAGATATAGTGCGCAAGTGATACTCTGCCCCGATTCCCGCATACACACATCAATTCCAAGAATCGTCTTCTGCTTTTCCTATTCCATTACTATAGATAGATCATCCTGCAGATTTGCTATCGATAGGAATTTATGTTTCGAATATTTCGTAGTAGAAAAAGAAGGAGAAAAGGATGAAGGAGAAGGAGGAGGAGGAGGAGGAGAAGAAGAGAAGAATAAGAAGTAAAGGAACAAGAAGAAAGGAAAGGAGGAGGAAAAGAAGAAGTAAGAAAAGGAGAAGAAGAAGATGGAGAAGAAGGAGGAAGAAAAGGAGAAGAAGTAGGAGAAGAAGAAAGAGGAGGAGAAGAAGGAGGAAAAGGTGAAGAAGAAGATGATGAAGAAGGAGAAGAGATCTACTGTGTGTATAAAGTGCATATTGGAAGTAATGGAGATAAATGTCTGGCCTCCAGGGTATTTGTGCAAGTTCTTGACACTGAATGTATATACTCAACTAAAGTCGTTAATCTATATTTATATACTGTATTTATAAGAGGGTGAGAGATATGTAAGTTATCTTTTGAGGGGTGCAACAATCCCTTAGTAGCTGCATTATAATAGGGGGTGGCGATTGTCAAGAAGAAGACGGTAGAGAGAATAAGGAGGAGGAAGAGGAGGAATAAGAGGAGGAGGGGGAGTAGGAGAAGAAGGAGGAGAAGGAAGGATGAGGAGGAGGAGAAGGAGGAAAATGAGGAGGAGAGGGTGAAGGGATGATTCTCATTTGTGTCAAAGTTATATTTGAAGACATAAAGTTTGCTGCTACACATGTCTACAAAACAAGGGGTAAATTATTGTTGGAGTATGATAACTTCTTGTGGTTGGAGGTTTAGGGTGATGTCGATGGATAATAATGGCCCTGTTATGTTACAGAGTTTGAAATGTACAAGACAAAAGAGTGTCTTGTAGAAATTTGCAAATTTGATAAGAAAATAATATTGTAGTACTAAAATATACGAGGAAAATTAGTAAATATACGTATCCATGAAAATAACCCATTGAAGGTTATTTTCCTTTTTTTCAGACTTGAATGTTGAGTGTATGAGCTCCCTACAATACAGGTGTTCAATGCAAGATTATGTTATTAAGTAAATTTTGATCGAGTTTAATTTTATTTGAACTTTTAAACATTCTCAACAAACATAACATCACATTTTCTTGTGGGCATTAATTATGTAATCCATAATTATTATTCTGATTATATATATATCTTCGACTTTTCATTCTTCTTTCCACTCATATTCGTCCCTTCCTTCAGCATCTTTTTCTTCTCTTTCTTCTTTTTCTTCTTCTTCTTTTTCTTCTTCTTCTTCTTCTTCTCCTTCTTCTTCTTTTTCTTCTTCGTCTGTCTCCTACTGCTATTAATTCTCCTTTCTCGTTTCCTATCATTCTATTAATATTCTCTCTCCTCTTTTCGTTTTCGTGTCTACTTTCACAGTTATTTCATAATGAAATAACTCAAGGGCCCCTTGCACGGCATGCACGCGCTGTAATTCCCAATAATCACATTCAATTATTCAGCGTATTGTTTTAATTACGAGCATTGTCATCTCTAATGTTATCATTATTTCGAGATGGGATAAGCCAGATAATTATTACATCACGTACGTCTAATTGATAATTAGATACGGTTAATTACAGTCCGCTTGCAGGGTATCCGAGGATTTCCTGGAATTCAATAATTATTGCCAATTAACTCATTTTCATCATTTAATTATTCGAAAATTTTCCAATTATATGAAATATTTATGATATGAATTTAGCAGAGAGTGATTAAAAAGTCTATCAACCACATTATTATTAATATTATCAAGCAGTTATTATATTACATTAAACATGACCAATGTAAACTTCAACGCTAGCAACCATCTTGTCATACGTCAATCAACTGGTCAGAGCTACAAGCCGCCATTTTGTTGTAGACTCCTCCCATTCTCGTGTGAAGCAGCACACACCGATGCAATGACTAATCGGTGTGTGCTGCTTCATAAGCAAATATGTGAAGTACTGTGACTAAACGTGACTAATCTCGTCTTGTCTTGACTAACCGGTGTACGCCTAGCCTTACAGTATAGAACATACAAAGCATTATTATTATCATTCGATTTGATTACTTATAAATCAAGTAAAATATTATCATAAATTGATAAAGAATAGCACACTTTTTTCATTATCTTCATGAATTTTAATGGAAAGGCTCTAGCTTTTAAAACTCGATTCCAACGCATTGGAGACAATTATGGCTTTTGGCAAGTGATATCACTTTCATCTTCTTCTTCTTCTTTCTCTCTTTCTTGTTCTTCTTCTTCTTCTTTTTCCTTATCTTCTCTTCCTCATTCTTCCTTCCCTCTCTCAATATCACTACTTTCTAGTTAACTCTTTTCTAGTCTTCCAATATTTCAAGTTCTTTTTTCTTTTCCTCGGCTCCCTCTTCCTATTCTTCTTCCTCTTCTTGTTCTTCTCCTTCTCCTTTATCTTCTGTCCTCCTTTTTGTATTTCCCTCTCTTTCTATCTCCATTCTTGGCAAACGTCACCCAGTTGTTGTTCAAATAATCACAAAGACACATTGCAAATTTTCCGTTCAAAACACGCCCTCCTTCTTCTTCTTGTTCTCTTTGTTCTTTCTCCTCTTTCTCTTTCACCTACTCTGTCCTTTCTTCTCCGTTTCATCACTTTCAACAACGTTTTCCGTTTCAGCTCTTTTCCGTTTTGGACGCTAGCCCACAATCATGAACAAAATTCTTGCCTTTTTTAATCCTCCATTTCCCTCTATTATCACCATTTTGGAGACGTTTTGCTTATGTGTTCTGCGGAAGAAGAAGAAGAACAAGGAAGAAGAAGAAGAAGAAGAAGAAGAAGAAGAAGAAGAAGAAGAAGAAGAAGAAGAAGAAGAAAGAGAAGACGCTAGGAGATTATTTCTTCGAGTCATTTGGCTTATACAGTTTTACAGTTCTGCATTGAAGACATCTTTCAAGAGATAATGTTGTAGCCAACATTAAATGTGTTGTAATGATCTCTATTCACAGATAAAACCGTAGTTTCTTGTCCCAGTGAAGCATGCCATTACGACTTCAGACAAAGAATTCATTTTTTCAAACTGGCGACATTGCTAGCTTCTACATCGAAATCCTATAGTTTTTTATCAAATATATTTTAGTTAGCCAACTTTAAATGTACTTTTTTTAGTTTTTTTCTGGTTTTTGATAAAATTTGTAGTACAAAGTCTTGTTAAACTAGATTTATACACATTTGATAATCATGGATGAAAATGATGAAATGTATTGTGAATTTCCTTAGAATGGCGTAAAGGCCAATCTTTTTTATTTCAATCTTCCATAATACGAAATGATTTTAAGCTTGGCTCTGTCACTAGTCTTTATGTCCATTGTGCAGAAATTATCGGACCAGCTAACAAATGCATTCTATTTGAAAATTACTGTAGCTTACATTATAATTGATTTCTATGATTATATTTCAAAACATACGTTTATTTATTATTGTATTATTATGTGTACAGGTCTTCTCATTTTATTTGGCGGATGGCGAATAACTTTCATTTAACATTTCTATGTAACGGGTGACGTTCTGTTGAATTTTTCACATAAATACTGTATATATATATTTTTTTGTTTTAATATGGAAATTTTTTTTTAATATGATTATTATGTAAACAACATTATTAAAAAGAGATCAACAGAACACCATCCTTCACCATAGAAATACCATGGGAATGTACAGATTTCTGTGCACTTAATGCAAGAGTAAATGATATTATAATAATTGAAACAGTACTTTATATGTGTGCCACAAACATGTGTTCCCCCAACTACGCTCCTTTATTTCGTCCGCTTTCCTAAAACAGAAATCTACTCCAATCATGTAGAAAATGATGAGATGAAATTTTGGAATAATTCGTCGAATTATTATTAATAATTATTACTGCAATAAGCCTATCTGTAACTGACACCGCTAAATAATATGATGGTCGAGAGGTAGCAGCAGGTCTACCAATCTAACAGCGATTATAATAATAATTAAATCCAGGGCTCAATCATCGTTTCAGGTTGGTAGCAGTGGGGGGTGAGGGGGGGGGGTTTCAACCCCCTTCCCCCCACCACACACTAACCCATCTAATGACCCCAACCAAGCAGCGTGGGGCGGTTTAATTGACCTAATCTAATTTAATCATTATTGTAGGTTTATGATTAAGAGACTTTGTGGAGGGTGAAAAGTGGTGGGGGGGAGGGTGGGAGGGGGGTGGTTCAGTATTCATTTAGGGAGTGCAGGCCATTTTGCCAAAGGCCATCTCATCAAAATCCAATATGGCCGTCAAAGTTAATTACTATCTCAGCGTTCGCGAAATTTAAAGCCAATTCTATCAGAAGTGTTGATTGCTAACATGATACCTGGAAAGCGAGTCCGCTTCTCTTCAATTTAAAATTTATGATATCCATATACTATTCTAAACCCAGATCATTTATACATTTAAATCCACTGTTTTCTTGTACAGTATAATAAATTATACTGGCCTGGGAAAACTAGAAGACTGGTATATAGTATAGTAGAGTATAGTATATATTTAGAAGTAGTATATATATAGTATTATATAGACTGGTAATAGTATAGTAGGCCTACAGAAAATAGAAGGAGTTCCCCCACTTAATGAGGAAAAGTGAGAATCTGTGTGAAGGGAAAGAAATTCTTATTCAAGCCACGTTTTAGAAGTCTCATAAAACAGGGAAATGTTGAACTCACACTTAAATACCAAAGTTAGCTTATGTGGGCTACAACATTTTTTTTTGTTCACGTACATAATATTTGAACTCGAAGAAGCTAATAACAAGTATATTATCGATTTTTAATCTGCAAAAGTTGATAGACAAGCCTAATAAACAATAAACAATAGGAAATATTTACAAAAATATTGAATAAAGCTCTAGTAAGCGTGTTTTCGCCATTCTTCTGTTTTACAAAACGTTCAATTTGAAGAAATGCACCAGATTGGATTTTACCAAGAGGAAATATAGAGGAGAGTATCATACATTCTGAATTCAAACATTGTGAAAAGCTGTATTAAGTTGTAATGACGCAATAATTCATTTATAATCCAGGTGAATGAATAGGATGAATCACATTTTAGTTTTGTGATACATTATTGTAGTCTAATAATATAGAAGATATACTGCTATGGAGAAAACACTGCTACCAAATGTAAAGAACTGATTATATTGAAGATCAAAATTTAAAATAAAATGCTTTTAACCATCAAATGAGAAATATACTATTATTATCGTATTTTAGAGCGTATAGACACACAAATGTTTAGAGTTTAGTTCTTAGACCATGTATAGAATTCTATACATGGTCTAAGGATCTTTTCAGTTTAAAGGAAATAAATTTCTATTCAATAATAGCCTAAAACAAAAGTACGAGAATTTATGATAGGAATAATAATCTGAAAATCGAAAATAATATATAGAAAATGGATTGTTAGTTTGTTGATTTGTTTAAAAATGATGGAATCTTTCAAAATTGATTAAATTTACTTTTAAAAGATGCCAGTGACTAAAACCTAATGACTATTTTTCAATAATAAGATAATTAAACGAAAATTCAAGTTTTTCTGAACGAATTGATGTATAATTTCACTCATTTACACGTGTTTTACTATTTTAAATGATTTTTTGAAAAAATCATAGCAGCGCTCCGCGTTGCGTATCATCTAGCACTAGAATGCTTTTGGAAGACGGAGCGAAAAAGCATTGTGAAGATAGGAGCGTTCCGTGAAGAGCTGCTCACTTAATACACTCTTTGTTCAAGCGTATCATTCACGACAAAGCTGCTTCGGAATATCTGGGTTTTAACATGCGTTTAAATGGGAGTTGAATAACATTGCGTAGATGAGAGGATCAAATCGTTCCGCACAGTGCTGCTCGCTTGATACGGAAGTTGTATTCTTAGCTTATGAAGCCCCAATACTATTCGAATTTTAAGTTGTTTCACTGTATATTCTATTTTTTTTTATCGTATGGCTTTTTATTGGTGGGGAGACCCTTACGGGTAGGTTCCACCTTTCCTCATTGTACAATATTCTATTTAATAGCCTATCTATAATTTTTAAAATAATCAGTACTTTTTGGATGCATTATTTTCTTACCTTATACATCCCAAGTTATATTATAGTTATATTATACCATAATTAACAATATTGAGTGAAGTTCATACAAGTTCATAAGTGTAGAATAATACTGATAATACATGAAACTTATAAATCACGTTATACAGGAGAATCTCCTCTAATATAGGGGTTTCTTTTTCCACACAACTTCTCACGTGTAAAACGATATTTTAGGAGCGAATCGAATGTATTATAGGTTATAAGATGATCTGATATTACTTTATATAAATTAGTACAATAACAATCATTTTAAAAGCTCAATAACTAACCTAGGATTTTTTCAAATGCAGTTTAACAAAAAAATTGATTGAATGTTACTTTTAAAATGAAGATACCTCAAGTATGATTTTCTTCTTAAGTTATGTTGTAGGAATTATAGCTGATTCTATAAAAAATACGGAGCCTGTAAATCGTGTGTTTCAGTAGTGGATTTTAGAAACTATGTATAGGAAATATACCCGGCGATGACCGGTTAAGTATACCACGCTTCGCCACGGGAATTTACAGTGAAAATACTTATACTACACAATACAGAGTGTACTGTACACTCTCTTAGTACTCTCTTACTACTCTGTAGTACACACTATAATGTAGGCTCTCTTTCCCCTATCTATACTGTAATATAATAAAGAATCATGTATAATACTATAATGTATAGAATACTTCACATTATTCTCTTTCCTCTTCTTCCTCTTCTTTTCTTCTCTCTTCTTTACTGCATCTTCAACATCCCTTTATCCTCTTTCTTGTTACGTTATTGTTCCTTCTTCTTTCAAGCACCGTCTATGTCTGATGAAATGGAATAGAAGAAACATCATGCAAATAACACAATAAACGGCGAAGTTTAAAGACGTGATGTCAATTTTTGTAAAATGATATCCTTTCAACTCTTGACCGCGAGAAAGAGATATAGAGTGAGAGAGTAAAGGAAATTAATAGAGAAAGAAAGAAAAAGACAGAGGAAGAAAGAGAAAGAAAGAGAAAAAAAGAGATAGAAAGAGAAAGAAAAAGAGATAGATGATGAGAAAATAAAAGAGAGTGATTAATCGAGTAGGTGTTGAAAGTATCCAATTCTAATTATATTTAGGGCCGGTAGAGCGCTCTAGTCTGCAGCCGTAAATTCAATTTAAAGTGGCGAGTTTCGGCTCCCACTACAGCAGGTATTAATTTAGGCTAATTGGCACAATGTGACATGGATGCACTTTCGGCTTTATAATGCCGCTCTGTTGCTTAAATTAGTCCACTACATGATCATCTAACCTACTTGTTTAGCTTAATGGAATGAGACAGGTAGGCAAAGTCACCCCACGAGTCAACTTTTTGCCTCTGGCGGTCGTTATCGTATGTTATGGTATATAGCAGGATTCTTTTAAATTGTCAGCTGATTGATGTACACTCGTTTACTAACGTTAAATCAGCTGTTCTCTGACAAGTTAAATGGATCCTGCTATAGGTGTCCTGAGGCCTGTTTCAGAAGCCACGTAATACAGGTGTAACCCCTCTAATACTGGAATTTATGTTTCCTGAAGAAATCTCCTTGAAAAATTTCTTTTCAATGTTAAAAGTAACCGCTATTCTATAACTAATTCTTCTTTTTTTTACTTTGTTTCAGGTGCTAAGAGGCTTCCCACATTGACCAGAGCTGCTCACTGCTAAAAACGTTCTTCAACCGTGACGTCATAACTAAACCAAGGACGTCATCTCTCCCCTACTTCTGACGTCATAACTCTTTGACAGTGACGTCATAATAATTTAACAATTGACCAGAGCTGCTCACTGCTAGAAGCGTTCTTCAACCGTGACGTCATAACTGAACAATTACCAGTGACGTCATCTCTCCCCAACTTCTGACGTCATAACTCTTTGACAGTGACGTCATAATAATTTAACAATTATCAGTGACGTCGTTTTTCCAACACTATTGACGTCAGAACTCTTAAACAGTGAAGTCATAATTGAATAATTATTAGTGGAGTCGGTTTTTCCTACACTATTGACGTCATAAATCTTCAACAGTAATTACTAGAGACGTGTTTCTTCCAAACTATTGACGTTTTCATCTTTAATTTGTGACGTCATACCTGAAAAATTACTTGTGACATTACTTTTCATAAATTCATGACATTTTACCTCTACATTACTATTCATGTCATATCTGGACAATTTATAAAGAAATCATAATTTAATAAGCTAGTAATACCAAACCTTTTCAATTAGTGACATTACACTTCTAAAGCTATTGCGGTCATATCTCTACAACAATAATTGTATCAATTATTGATAACATAATTCTAGATCTAGTGATTTGTTAACTGCACAAATTTAATTTATTATTATCGACGTACATTGAATGTTAGTGAAGTAATTATCTATTGAATCAGTAATCTCAAACCTGAACCAGTGGCATTATAACTCAACAATAATTCTAACATCGGTGTTGTTATATATTCTTAAACCAACTTTTAAAATTTTATCGAACCATTACAAACATTGCAATCTTTATAAGCTGAACCAACAAATTTAACATCTGTGTTGAAATATATTCTTATAAGTGACATAATTATCCCTCCAAATAGTGATTTAAAACCTGCAAACTGACGTGTGAGCTCCAAGAACATTAATTTGTGTCAAAATGAACAAAACCAAAATGGCTACTCTAGAAATCTCGTCAACCGCTCTAGGAGTTGCTCTACTGTGTCTACTATCGCTGTGTAACCGCTCTAAGGCTGCGAGTGAGACTTCAAATCTGGAGAAACTATCTGAAGGTAGGATTAATCTTTTTTTATGCCTGAATTTGAAAATGAAAATTGTTGAGGGATGCATGATACAATTGACAATAAAATCCATTCTATCATAATCTATGAACCTATGTTCACAGTTGGTCGATTTTGTAGGCTGCACAGCATGCTATCATTACTACTGGTCTTTATATTGGTCAAATATTTAATCATTTATGCAGTATAGCAGGATTTTTTTAACTTTTTAAAAGTTTTGAAATATTACATTTGAAAGATTGGTTTGAGCTTCATTTTTCCTATTCAGTCCCAATACAATAATATAATTGATAAGATCGCTACTTCAAATTATTTATCCGTTCTTCCGGGGGAGCCTAGGCCTTCTGCACCTCCTCCCCCCCCTCCACGAAATGGACTGAGTTCTTGTTTAATCACACTCTTCTATTATCAGAGTATGTAGTGATTATCAGAGTATGAAGGAATATGCAGGAATGCTATTTTGGAGAAAATAGGAGCTCGTTAAAGAAAAAACAAAAGCTTTTTTCATGTGAAAGACAACAACATGTTTTTAGCAGATGAAATAAACAATAGTTTTCCGGTAAAATACATGTTGTCCCATTATGTAATCTTGAAAACAAGAACGTTTACATAATGCAAGAGGCGAGATGGAATAAATTGCAATTCAAATTCAGCGCTATTCAAGAGAATTCAGCACCATTTCCTTATGAATAAATCACTGGGAAAAATAGAGAACGATGCCATGGGAGTTGCTCACACTTTTTATTGATCTTAGTAACAGGAATTGGAGAAATTTCTTGAAAACATTACTAGCGGATTAACCGTGCTACGCTACGGAGTGGAAAAAGAGTTTCAAATCTGTGAACAATATTTTTTATTGAGCCCAAGTATAACAGGATTAATTTAACTTGTCAGAAAACAGCTGTTCCGGCAATCAGTAAACAGTGATTTTAGCTTTGACACAATAATCATAAGACAAATAATCTGCTTCACATTCATAGGTTAGCTATTGTGATGCTGATCGTCAAGCAAAGAAGAGAAGAATAATATGAAGAAGAAGAAGAAGAAGAAGAAGAAGAAGAAGAAGAAGAAGAAGAAGAAAGAAGAGGAAGAAGAAGAAGAAGAAGAAGAAGAAGAAGAAAGAAGAAGAGAGGAAGAAGAAGGAGGAGAAGAAGATGAGAAGAAGAAGAAGAAGAAGAAGAAGAAGAAGAAGAAAGAAGAAGAAGAAGAAGAAAAAGAAGAAGAGGAAGGAGAAGAGGAAAAGGTGGAGGAGGAGGAGGAAAAGGAGGAAAAGAGATGAAGGGAAAATAAGAAGAAGAATAAGAAGAAGATGATGAAGAGAGAAGAAAAAGGAATAGAAGAAAACAAAGAAGAAAAAAAGTGGTTGAAAAGAGTAAAACAGTATAAGTGCTGTTGGAAATAGAGAGAAGAGTAAAACAGCAGTAAATTGAAGAAAATAGAAGGTTCTGAATTGGCTCAGAATTGATTGAGACTGGAGAAAAATATTTAAGTGAATCAGGCGTGAAGGACTAGGAGAACAAATAATGAACAAGCAACGATTAAAGAAAATAGTTCCAGGCGAGTTGAGGAAGAGGAAGAGAAAAGATAGTGGGGAGAGAGAGCGGAAGTAAAAACTTCAACGGGACGCTCGGTGAATGATTAACGCCAGTTCTGTTTGTTAGTTGAGTTCAAGAAAATAAAGGTCAAGAAAAGAAGAAGAAGAAGAAGAGGAGGAGAAGAAGAGGGAGAAGGAGAAGGGAGAAGATGAGGAAGAAGAAGAAGAAGAAGAAGAAGAAGAGAGAGGAGGATGAAGAAGAAGAAGGAAAAGAAGAAGGTGGTGAGGATGGAGAAGGAGACGTGAAGGAGAAGGAGTAGGAGAAGAGAAGAGAAGAAAAAGACGAAGACAAAAGAGAGGGAGGAGGAGAAGGAGAAAGATAACATGAAGAATAAGATGAAAAATAAGAAGAAGAGGTGAAATAAAAATAAGAAGAAAAAGCAAAAAAAGAAGAGTGAGTAGAAGAGGAAGGAGAATTAACTAAAGAGGAATTCGAGATGGGAATATCTCAAATGAATTAGTACAATTTGAGACGGGTATGAGAGGCCGATAGATACAATGGAAAGAGGACTTAAGAGAGAAAAAGACGGTGTAGAGGAGGAAGAAGGGAAAAAGAAGAGAGAAAAGGTGAAGAAGAAGAAAAGAAGAAGGATGAAGAAGAAGAAGAAGAAGAAGAAGAAGAAGAAGAAGAAGAAGAAGAAGAAGAAGAAGAAAGAAGAAGAAGAAGAAGAAGAAGAAGAAGAAGAAGAAGAAGAAGAATAACAAGTTAACTTTTCATCACTTCTTCAAAAGTCTTTCAACTCAGCTCCTCACCTACAAAAATAAACTTCAATTTGGCGGTACCTGTCTTTAGCTGCTCAGTTCTGATCTTCTACCTTCTCTTCTTCCGCTCCTTCTTCTTCTTCTTCTCCTTCTTCTTCTTCTTATTATTTTCCTTCTTCTTTTTCTCTACTTAATCTTCTTTTCCCATAAGCCTTCTATCTCTATCCTGTGATCTTCACGATGATCTTCTATGTACCGTACTGAACGACGACGACTGTTCTACAATCAACAAATTTCCACAGAGAGTCAAGAGTTTATCGTCAGAATGAGAATGAGGACGAGACGAAAAGACTGAGAGGGAGAAGGGGGAAAAGAGAGAAAGAGAGTGAGAGAGAATAAGAGTGGGAGAAAGTAGGAATTCTCCTAATTACTTGGATTTGTTTTCCTTGTGAATCATCGCAGAGCAAATGAAATTGGATGAAGCTTATATTATTTATCCATCTAGCAATCTCCCAACTTTTTTGCCCTCCGACTAATTGCTTAACAACATCAATCAAGTGAACTTCTCAATTTTCTGTAAACTTCTGATAATAATTTACCAATTGACTTTCAACCAATAAGCCTGGTTTTCATTAGTAGAGTTAGTGGTAGAGTAGCTAGCATACTAACTCTACCGAACTAACTCTACTCCACTTACTTGGTACTTAAAAACAAGTACTCTACCATAACTCTACTCTACTACCAACGTTTTCATGGGGAGAGTTCACAAGATAGTTAGTACTCTACCACTAACTCTACTAATGAAAAACCAGGCTTGAGAGTTATTAAAGAATTACTAATTTTACTCATAGACGAGTGAAAGTGTTATAACTACAAGTATAACTTATTCGAAGCAAACAGAGTGTAACATAGATTTCGTCACTATATTTCGTGGTTGAGTGGTAGAGTGGACATCATTGTCCAAACTTCGCCACGTCAGTAAAATAAAGAAGTCATTCTATTCTATATTCTACTCTAAAGGGCTTTTCACCCTTGAAGACACCTGTCCAGCTTGTTGCGTAATCCAATGCCCGACATTGTTGTCATATTATGTGCTGTTTAATCATCCCGGCACGCATGCGTATTAGTTCGAAATATCAGTCTGCTATCGCGACTCGGTGTGTTAACTTGGATTATTTACAAGTAAAAGAGATGACCATCTGTTCATCACTATTATGTGATAGTGTTTGTTACCCCGGTCGTACACCAAACCAATAGTTCAACGAACACTGAAACACCTGCTTTAGGTGTGCATTGGACTATTTGTTTCTATATAGATCATATGAGCCAAATGTTTCAAGACAAGACAAGACGAGTTTAGTCACAGTACTTCACATAGTTGCTATGAAGCAACACACACCGATTAGTCATTTCATCAGTGTCTGCTTAGCCTTAGTATTGGCAAACGCTGCAGACATGTGATTTGCTAGCCCAGAGAGTGGAGGTGGACTCTGTAGTGTGTATGTGCTCAGTGGTCTTCAAGGATAAATATCACTGTAGAAATTGATCAATTTTCTCAAAACAAATCATTTTAGCTCTAAAAACAAAATTGAAATCATAACACATAAAAATCTTAAGTCGTGTGTATTTAGCTATCACATCTAACTTACTGTTTGAATTAATCTTCCAGCTATCTACTTGACACAATTTATACTCTTCTCCAGAAAAGGAAACTCTGAAACATCTCTGTTATCACTTAGTACTTATACTTTACTTAGCTTTATCAATTATCCAATTGTTTACTCGAACCGACTTACCAGCACAACTTACAAATACCGCCATAACTTAAGTGTGGGGGGGAGGTGGGAGCCTACTTTCTAAGAGTGCCTTGGAATGCCGAGTAGGTATTGTTGGCGGCCATATTGGATTGTCGAGTGACGTCATCATTGCTGCAGCAGCAGCCAATGGAATTTCTCGATTGGGTCTGTCTGTTGTTTAATTAAGTGCTGCTATGAAACCCCTCGAACCATTCCGCTTAATCATCATTACTTATGACTGGTACACACTCAAGATAATATGAGGAATCTACTACACAATCTTAAAGCTTCTTCTTCTTTTTTTGTTCTTCTCCCCCTCCTCCTCCTTCCTCCTCCTTCTTCTTCTTCTTCTTCTTCTTCTTCTTTATCTTCTTTTTTCCTTTTTCTTCACTGCTTCTTTTTTTCAGATATCCATGGAAGTTCCCGAATTCTCCCGTCTTCTTTAATCTCATAATTATATATTGAGGAAACCTTCTAAATTTTGTGTTGAGTGGTTTTCTCCAACAAAACATGACTCTGTGAACTTTCCACTTATCGTAACTTACCACTCTTTCCTTTCTCTTCCTCATCTCCTCCTCCTCCTCCTCCTGCTCTTACTCCTCTTTATTTCCTCTCTTTCCTCTCTAAATTTTCCTTTTTTCACATTTTTTTCCTGAAAGTGTTTTCCTTTCTTGAAAATTAATATAAACCAACAAGCATTTCGTTCTTCCAAATTCTCTCTTTTTTCAACCTCATCTTTCACGCTTCTGCTTCTAAATTTCCTTTCTTTTCCCCTTCTTTATCTCAAGTATTATACTCTTATTTTCTTATAGGCTTCTTATTATTGAAATCACTTTTTCTCTTTTTCTAAAATTATTAATATCCAAGAATATTTTCACCATATAATGATTTGTTTCCAAGTAGCCTACCGTACGAGTTTTGAAAAACTTGAAAGTTTGCTGTTAATGTGCAGACTACTTGAAACTCCTCTAAAACTTATCAGAGATAGTTTCTTCTCGAAAGTGAACTGTGACTCAGTAGATTATCCTGTTTCCAAAAAAAAGGTTAATCCACAAGGTTACTAAATTATAAGGTTTTCAGAAACCATACATGTAAGACATCATCACCACAGCCATCCCCTGAAAACCATGAAATATTAACAGGGGCCCCGAATTCACTTAAAAACACTGAAAAACTTCTTCCGGTTTTTTAGGTTTGATAGCCACGTTCGGAAGGTATATTGGATCCGATGGAAATTGTAGCACGACCAATGACAAAGAGGGTGGTGGGTGATGCATTTTTGTGAAAAATACCTTACCTTCCGCTCCTCTGCTCCTTTTTCTTCTTCTTCTCCTTCTTCACCCAATCGTGTCTGTGGCAGTCCTCTCATCGACCTACTAAATATTTCAAATCAACTTGTAGAATGCAGACAACGTAGTTTGGGGGTCTCTTCTTCTTTTTCTTCTTTCTCTTCATCTTCTTCTTCTTCTTCTTCTTCTTCTTCTTCTTCTTCTTCTTCTTCTTCTTCTTCTCCTCCTCCTCCTTCTTCTTCTTCTTCTTCTTCTTCTTCTCCTCCTCCTCCTTCTTCTTCTTCTTCTTCTCCTTCTTCTTCTCCTTCTTCTTCTTCTTCTTCTTCTTCTTCTTCTTCTTCTTCTTCTTCTTCTTCTTCTTCTTCTTCTTCTTCTTCTTCTTCTTCTTCTTCTTCTTCTTCTTCTTCTTCTTCTTCTTCTTCTTCTTCTTCTTCTTCTTCTTCTTCTTCTTCTTCTTCTTCTTCTTCTTCTTCTTCTTCTTCTTCTTCTTCTTTCTTCTTTTCATTTCTCTTCTTCTTTTCCTCATACGTGTTCTTATTCTATTTCGGAAGCTGATGCAGAAGTAGTGGATGAATTTTAAAAAAGTCACCTATCTTCTTTGAAAGGGTCCTTGCCCTTTTCACACATTATTTATTAAGACTTCCATTATGTCATCCCTATTCTTTCTCCTTCAGCCTCATACGATTTTCGTTTGTCTATATTATTTTTGTTCTATAGAGTGTGGAACATAGAATCGTCGGCAACTTTTTTGATGACGTTCGTTAATAAGACACTCGTTTTACTCTTGAGCTGTGTGTCCCCGATCGAATATTTCAAAAAATTTCATAGAATGAAATGACTTTGAACTAATAACTGGTACCCTTACACTACAGAGACTGTAAAATCATGAAAATGTTGTGTGAAAAGGTCCATGACAGTGTGTTGTAACATTTTTAAACCCCGCCACCGCCATATTTTTGCCAAATTTATATTGCCAAATTTATCTATTCTGATATTGGATTCTTGGCAAACATGAACCCATTAACTTATTTTTCAAATTAATTTTGAGAGAAACAACATCAAAGGTAACTTTCCTAACGTAACAAATAGCCTCTTTACTCTTATAAAGAGTAAGGCTAGGCGTACACCGGTTAGTCAAGACAAGATTAGTCACGTTTAGTCACAATAACTCACATAGCTGCTTATGAAGCAGCACACACTGATGCAATGACTAATCGGTGTGTGTTGCTTCATAAGCAACTATGTGAATTACTGTGACTAAACGTGACTAATCTTGTCTTGTCTTGTCTTGTCTTGACTAACCGGTGTACGCCTAGCCTTACTGAATGAAAAGTCTTGAAGTTGTCAAAACCACATATTTAATAAAACAATGGGTTACCGGTTCCGATTGTTACACCATTATCAATCTCTGCTAAACTAAAACTAAAATACAGTCAATGCAGAATTTATACTCGTGACCGAGCGCTGTGATTTGTGTTGAACGGCCTATCAAGGTGAACGCCTGCCATTGGCCTAGATATAAGCTCCTCCCACAATGGGCGGTTTCTAGTCATAGACTTGTTTGAACCACCATTGCTATGACGTTTATAGAAATCGCCCATTGTGGGAGGAGCTTACATCTAGGCCAATGGCAGGCGTTCACCGTGATAGGCCGTTCAATTCCCAATCACAGCGCTCGTCACGTGTATAAATTCTGCTGCACTGTATTTTAGTTTTAGTTAAGCAGAGATTGATAATGGCGCAGCTACCGAAACCAGTATCTCGTTGTTTCATTGAATTAATGGCTTCGACAACAAAGTCTTCTCATTCATTATGGATAACTACCATAATGTCACCTTCACTACTACTTGGAAACTCTTTACTCTTGATTATATTTAAAAAGATGAAAACTGAAAGGCAAATTTCAGGTGAAAAGTGAATTGCTCAACATAACATATGATTAGCGTTTAATTTAAATTAAAATATGATGGGAATCGTCAAAAGTAAAAAAGTTTAGGATGAGTTGTAATCCCAATAAATATTTTCCAATCTAGATACCATATACGAAAGTGGAGCGACCAACTATGGAACTAATGACTAATCGGTGTCGTACGCCAGCCTAAGAGATTCTCTACTTTTTCATATATTTTGGAAGAGGAATGCGAGAATGAGTGCGTGGTATTGTTAGTAGATAGAAGTATTGTTATGTGAGTATTGTTGAAAAGTATTGTGCTTTCTTTATTGGTTAGTGGTGTCAAGCCCTGATAAGAGAGACTGAAGTATTGTGTAAGGTGGGCTCTGTTACTTCTTTGGAAAATGGAAAAAGCAGCTAAGCGAGAGGCTGGAGATAAGCTTAAAAAGGAGACAACTCACTGGAGAGAAGAATCGTAACGTATGCTTTCTCTATGGAAGAATCTCTGGGCAAGGGAACTGAGGAGGGAGGAAAAGAGTAATGAGGAAAGGGATAAAGATGGAAGAAAGGGAAGTTTTGAGATGAAAGAAAGAAAAGAAGCTAGGACCATGGAATAATTATATTGAAGTGGAATGATAAAGTACCTGAACTGATGATTCAGTTTAATAGAAATCGAGGTAGAGTTGGAAGGTAAGTAACTCAGCTTTCTGAATCTCAATTACTGTTATTCTTTATTTTGTGAAAGAAAAATTGTACATATGCCAGAGATAAGTCACGTTTAGTCACTATTCACATTTGTATGAAAGATGCAATGACATCGGTGTGCACATTGAAGTAATGTCTAATTTTTCTTTAGCTAAGAATAGCTCTCATTATTCCTTATTTATATGTAACTCGCCTTAAACATCGAAGAGAAAGAGGAACAAGGAAAGAAGAAGAGAAGAAGGAAAATGTGAGAAAACAAAGACAAAAAGAGGAAAACAGAAGGTTCTGCCACTTAGAACAATTACCTTAAGTCCAGGTGCTTTTAATTGAAAATTACAACTTTCTACGTATCCGCTAGTCTTATGCTAGAAAAAAGCTGAATCGCGGAAAATCTCGTTTATTCTTATTGAAATAAGAGAGAAGGAAGAGAGAGAGAAGAGGAGAGAGAGAGAGAGAGAAAGAGAGGGCGAAGAAGAAGAAGAAGAAGAATGAGGGGTGAAGGGGCAGGTACAGAGTTCTCGAGTACCCACATTTCATTTCTATTTGCAGTAATCGACTCTGATTATGAAAGCGCTCAGGACGTTTCTCCCCTCATTTTTAATTTACTTTTTTTATTCTCTCTCTCTCTCACTCTCTCTCACACTCTCTCTCTCTTTTCCCCTCATCAATTGTAACCTCAGAATGTGTACACAAGGTGAATGACTCTGGCCACTGGGAATTCTAATCCAATGCAAACATTTGATGTGCTGAAGAATGGATACTCCACTAATAATTTCTTCTTTCTTTTATTCTTCTTCTTCTTCTTCTTCTTCTTCTTCTTCTTCGTCCTCTTTCCCTCTCCTTTTTCTTTTCCTTCTTCCTCCTCCTTCTCTTCTTCTCTCTCATAATCGTTTCCTTCCTCCAACTCTTCTTCTCCCTTTTCTTCTTCTTATACATCATTCTTTCTCTAACTCGTAAAGCTTGTGAGCTGAAATCATTGAACCTGAAACCTCATGGACAAAGTAAATAGAAAAGATTGACATTGTTGTTAATTTTATTACTTCGTTAATTAAGTCGTTCTCCTCCTATACAATACGTTTTAAATCTCACAATCACGAAAGCTCCCTATCATTTTGAAGAGAAAAAACCCTGTCAGATTTTCTCCTTCCTGTTTAGAATGAAAAAATGTATCTAAATACAGAAATAGAATCAAGAATCTAAAGAATCAAGAATCTCTAGAGAATTAATCTTTTTTTTCCCTGTAATATCAATATTGATGCGTGTTACTAAATCACTGAAAACAATAAATACTGGTTAATTAATCAATGAGAACAATTCATAGTCTACTGCTTGAAAAATCAATAAAAACTTATCTCAGCTTTAACAAACTCTAACACAATATTGAGAAGTATCATAGAATTGGTCGATAGCTATTTACTGTCATGCCATCGAATGAAATTGTCACCTCCCACAAAATGGCGTCTTCGACCAATGGGAGTGCGTCTTGTAAAGTGGAAGTGTACCAATACAAAATGGCGGCTTGCTTGTGATTGGTGGAGACTGTGTGACGTAAGTGATCATTATTTTGATCTGGATATTAGAAGGTATATCATTGTGTTCATATCAGGCGGAAAATGTATAAGAAATTTCATCAAAACACCAATAATATCGATGTTTATCAATATAAAGAATATTATATTTGAAGCTCGAAGCTATATTATATTAAAAACTTGATTCCAATAGATTTTTCCCACATAATTTCCCACAATCAAACCATCACCATTGATTTCATAGATCCTTTTCAAGTAGATCCGTTTCCAAAATCCAACCCTCAAATTACAATCCTAAACCCTTGTAGAGGGTACTCAGATGGGTTCAGTGCATGAGCAGACACATCTGTGCTGAGAAGAGTATAATAGTAGCAGAGGAGTCGTTTAATTAGATTCAATATAAGCTCATACTCACTGCTTACAGACTTTGGGGCAGTAAATAAAGATTAGCAATGGCGGGGTTTAACAACAGCAAAAGCTGAAATTCTTTATTATTCATTCTGTGTTCTTCCTCTTCCATCCCTTCTTTCTCCTTTCATCTCTTCTCTTACATTGATATTCTACTATCAATAATAATTTTTCATGGTTTTTCTTGCCGTTTGAACAATTTTTAAAATTTTCTAAATTTTCTTGCCATTAAGTGTTCTAATGGATTGGTTTCAATTCTTGAAGGCAATATCCTTTGGATGACGACCCTTTAAATGTATGTATTTGGGGTGGATTACTGTGAGATTTCTCTGGCAAGAATTTCTCTTTATGTTTTTACATAAGTTGAAAATTATGTTTTCTTATCTTTGTTAGTGTAATTTCAAAAATCCCGTTTTTCTGGGTTACTCTGTAGTATTAGAATAAAACAAGATAGGATTGAAGAGAAAACTGGTCATTGATTACCCAATAGATTCGATACTTATTAGCATACGATAAAACTAACTTTATTAATACTAACTACACTGATTGTGGGTGTGTCTATTAGTGGCGAAGCGTGGTATACTTATTTGGTCATCGCCGAGTATATTTCCTATAGGAGTATATTTAATGACCAAATAAGTATACCACGCTTCGCCACGGGTGTCGATATCCGTCATATTGAACACTTTACACTCTACAATAGTTCTCAGTTCATGGAAGCGTAATCAAGTTTATTATTATTTCAAAGAAAGGCCCCAAAAATGAAAAATCCAATAATAAAATATTGTATAGAAGTGTATCATTGAGCCGTAAAAAAACCCGGGATGATTCAGCCTAAAAAGAGGGGGAAAATAATCACTTTTGGCATGAGTTCAAATAGAATGGAATGTATGGTGGGGAGAATAAGTAGAAAATGAAGGATTAAGATGGATTTCGGATATAAAAGGGGAGGAGAGCAGAGGGGAAAGGGGAGGAGGAGGATGAGGAGAAGGATGAAGATGAAGAGGGGGCGAAGGAGGACAAGGAGAAGCAGGAAGAGAAAGATGTTAGGGAGAAGAAGAAGGGGCTAGAATTACAAGAGGCTTTGATGGTATAATTTTATTATTATCAACATTGAAGAAGAGAAGAAGAAGAAGAGAAAGAAGAAGAAGAAGAAGAAGAAGAAGAAGATGAAAGAAAAGAAGAAGAAACGATACGGAGCTATTCCCCCTCCACGCATGCGCAGAGCTGGGGCTTAATTTGCATTTAATTTGTGATCTCGGCTGCCTTGGTGCCATCATCCTTAAGGATAGCTCACTCAGTCCTTAAGGATGATCTGCCAATCCTTCTATTGTGTTCCCATCAGCCGCTTCGCTCCAGCAAATTTCAAAATGATCTTTTCGCGCTCATTCATTGGCTGGCTCTCCCCTCCCCTTCTACACTCTTCTCTTTTCTCACTCTCTCTTTCTCCCCCTTTCTCTCTCTTGTGATCTTACGTTGAATGTACATTTCTTCTCCTTCCCCTTTATCACTATTTCTTCTTCTATTACTGGTGTGTATATGCATCAAACTTCTTCAACTTCTCGTTCATTTACTCTCCCTCTTCCCCTTTTCCCTTCTTCTTCTTTCTCTCCTTCTTCTTCCTTATTTCTCCTCCTTCACCCACTGCTCCCTCTTCTAATCGTTTTTCCTCTTTCTTTGCAGCCTTCATTTCAAATATATGTAATTTATCTATGGCGGAAAAATACAGTAAATACATACATCATTAAATCAGCAAAGCTTCGACAATATAGGTATAATATTGTATGTTGTATATAATATATATATGTATGATATGAAACCAAAGCCCATAGAAATTTTCTGATGTGGTATGTTATATAGATATTTTACTACCTCTAAATTACTATACAGACATAATGCTTTTTATACAACATCCAGGTTCACACACGTAAAAGCTGCTACGATATATAGATGTATGATGCTCCATATTACAGCTTCAAAGCCAGGAAAACTATAGATATATTAGAACTAGAAGTGGAACTACAGTACATAGATATTGACCAGTGTATAACTATAGTATATATATATATAGCGGCGAAAACTATAGATATATAATAAATACAAAACATAGATATAGAGAATAGTCTATATGACACCGGAGCTCACAAAACCAACTGCTATGAAACGGGAGGCCTGAGCTTAACTTTTATCTGAGTTAAGTTGGACTTTGCGCTTAACTGGCAAAGCGACGCGGGGCTTAGTTTTGATGGCACAAAGAGATCAAAAACAGGAGATAGATAGAGAGGCCTCCGTGGAATTCTGATCTCACAATTGGCAAAGCTATGCCAGGCCAGGGACGATATCATCTTAATAGGCACAGCATAGAGTGGTGGATATTATAGAGTAGGCAGGAAAGTTTTCACGCTTAGTTGAAGTAGATTGTATAGAGCAGGCTCTCTCAGAACACCACTGAGTGATAGATGTGACAGAGAGAGAGAACATAAGAATGAGATACGGAATAGGCTTTATTCCTTGAAAACGAGCTAGAAATATCGGCTAAAAAGTGGTTAATTTTGGCGAAAATTGAAATATCGGCTTCAAATTAGCATCATATTGATAGATATTTTCATTATATCTACCAGACCAAAAGAATTCTTGAAAACACAATTGGCTAAGCCTGCTTCAGGAAGTCTGAGTGGGACTGAGTTGATTAGCAATTAGCACCTAAACACAGTGCAGGCTTTTATTGGTATTTTGTAAAATATATTTTGCTGATAAAAATGTCAGTGCTGAATCGGAACTTATATGTTAGTAGCACTATGTCTGGCTTTTGTGTGAACTATAATAATTGAGTTGATACTATAATAAGTACTTAAGTATGTAATGAGTTGTGTGGTTAAAGTCTATGTATATCATAATATATGTGATAAATTTCAGTATACTTCTAACCAAATGCAAGTAGCTGCCCCAAACAGACCATATTTAACAGTTACAGCAAACACTCAGTTGTCACACAGACAAGATTCTGAGATTGTCACGTTTGGTCGCCAGCATCACATTGTGTTTCGCCAGCCAAACACACCCAGCTAGCTGGCCGCACTGCGTGTGCCGCTTTCCTATGCTGTGAACCTCTTTGTGGAATTATCAGGACTAAACGTGACTAATCTTGTCTTGTCTTGTCTTGACTAACCGGTGTACGCCTAGCCTAATATATCAGCCCAATATCCAAGACCTTTTGAAAAAAGCTTTGATGAGATAGGAAATAAACAACAATATTCAAGAGTTGTGACTCAAAACGATTTTCAGATGTCACCCAAATCCATTACTATATCCAAATTCGTATTCAATCTCTTTCTTTGTATTATTTTTGTATTTTCTGAGGAAATAGTATGTAAACAAATGAGTAAGATAGCTGGAGAAAAAATGTCGATTCTAACCCAAGACACTAGTGAGAAAATAGACCCCGTGGGGTCTCTTCATATGTCAGGTCAAAGTCAAGAACTGACTTTTGATATTTTTCAGTTAATTATGAAGAATATCTCTGGTTAAACTCCCCCAAACACTCTTACGATTTTCAGATATTCTCTTTACTTTTTAGTGAAACCAATCACAATCTGTTTAATGAAAATGTTCAAAACGTATGAATCAACTAGACTTCTATAGAAGTAGAGAGCCTGGAATTCCACAAATTTCCATACAGCCCAGTATTGTATACAGATAGCGTCGCCTACTGGAATTCCATCCTAAAACCCTCAGAACTCTCTCCAGCACACAACTGTCATAATATTTCATTTTGGCCCCTGGTTTGTGGTTTGAGGTGGGGTCTCCTCCCTCTTCCCCTAGCCCCAAAAAAAGGGCAAACTTTCTGGTCAATGCACATAGCCTGTGCATACTTTTCAAAAACAGATACTGTACCCCTGAATTTATGGGGGACTGGTTTGAGACCGCAGAGTGAAGCATACCATACTTTTTTTGTAGATTTGGTACGACATTAATTATACTTGAAGTTGTACAGTTTAGGAGGAATAGCTGAGCTACAGAGAATGTATATGGGTCAACAGTGTGGCCATTTCACGTCACACTTTTGATTGGTTAGCTCGGGACAAATCCACCATACTTTTGTTAATTCCAAAAAGATTGTGTATCGAAATGATACGCAAATCATGCATGTTATGTTGATGATGACTTTATAAGTTAGGTGTACACCAGCTGAAAGAAAAACAAGACAAGAGATTGGGCTCGACAGCCACGTTTCCTCACAGCAGCTCACATAGCCAGCTCACTGAGTGCAAGCCAACACACACCGATTAGTCACTGTGACTGGTGTGTGCCAAGCTCATAAGCAACCATGTGAAATTCACTGTGACTAAATGTTGCTGAATCTTGTCTCTGGTCTTGAGGGGTCCTTGACTAACCGGTGTATTGCCTAGCCTTACCTAAAAGGGCAACCCTTCTGCCTTGATGTTGTTAGTTTCAACATTTTGCAAAACTTTTTAAAACAGATACCAAAAGTAGAGACTTAGTTTTAATGTTGGAAAACTTTATTTTTGTTGTTGCCTTCTTAAGGAGTCTTGGACACAAATGAGTGAAGTATACCATACTTTTGGGTAGATTTATCTAAGAATTTAATATAATTTTGAGCAAATAGTTGTGTGTGTTCAGTATAGCTGGAGCTAAAGAGATACTCTGTTGACATAATTTCAACAGTGATGTACACATTTGAGATGTATCATCTATAATTTAAAAAAGGGTCTGGCGTTTGTACCCAGTAACTCATCAAAATTCCCCCTTCTAAACCGAATTACAAATGCATGGATTCGGTGAATTTTTACAGCACTGGTTAATATAATATGTCTTAAAATATAAGAAAATCCCTTTATAATTAATAAATAATTAGTAAACTAATGACCTAACCTATCAAACATTTACAGACGGATGTTTTGAAATTGCCGGCCAAGCGGCTACCGAAAGATGATCGTGATTCAAGATCAGAAAACACAGCACTCTCATTCAATGCCTCGGTAGCTCAGTGGAAAAAACTCTGCGTCTGATGCTAGAGGTCGCGGGATCGAATCCCGCTACGGTCAAATTTTTTTTGCTCTAGGTTTTCTACTCTAATTATTTTTTTACGCTAGAATCATCAATAATAAAAATGAGTTATCGTTCGTATCATGCATGTTTTATTGTTTCTAATAATAAAATTGAAAAAATATATAAAATAAATTAAAACAAAAAAATTATTGATTATATAAAATAAAAAATACATTGATTATATTAAATTAATCTCTTTACTTCGTGACATTTTTTGTGGGGGAGGGGTGACATGAAGGGGGGACATTTAGGGGAAAGAAAGGGGTGAAATGAAGGGGGATTTTTGGGGGTTGACATTTTGTGGGGGAATAAAGGGGGGCATTTGGGGGATGACATTTTTAGGGGGTGTCATGAAGAGGGGGACATTTGTAGGGAGATGATTCCACACCAATGATATACATACTGTTATTATTATATATAGTTCCTGCTGCTTGAGCTACGGCCTTTGGGTGGCTACCCAGTTTACCGACCTGATATTTAGTCGAATTGACAATTACTAGTGACTGCTAGACATTTCACTGAATATTATATTCTAAATAAAATCGAATGTATTCATCTAATAATGATTACAATCATGGTTGATCAATTCTGATTGAAATTACTTGAAGATAACACTGAAATCGTTATGAGTTATTTTGAATATTTTTACCTTCTCCCTTATATTATCACCACTATCACTCTTTCTCTCCCCATTCAACCACTCTCTCATTCTCTCCCTCTAACTCTGTCTCTCTCTTTCTTTCTCTTTGTTCTGTGCTCTCTTTGTCTTGTTCATATTTATACAGGGGGACACCATAAGTCATGTGAGTGCCGGTCTGGAAATTGCTGGAATACCGGTTTTTATTACTCGCATTCCACTTGCACTGAGATATATTGCTCTTCTTCTTTCTCTCTCTCTTCTTCTCGTTCTCCTTCTATCCCCACTTACTACCACGTTCTGTCCTTCCTTCTCCCCTCTTCAACCATTCGTCTGTCATCTCCACTTTCTTCTTTTTCTTCTTCTTCTTCTTCTTCTTCTTCTCCTCCATCTCCTCCATCTTCTTCTTCATCTCTTCCTTCTTCCTCTTCTCTTTCTTTTTCTTCCCACTAATCTTCATCATCCTCTTCTCCTTTATCTTCCTCTTCTTCTTCATCTCCTCAGTTTCTACTTTTCGGAGATGAAAGGTGTTCGTCTTGTTCTTCTTCTTTTTCTCTCTCATATTCTTCTTCTTGTTCTCCATTTCCTATTTTTCATTCTCCTTTCTTCCTTCTCCGTTTTCTCCCTCTTCTTCTTTTAATTTTTTTTTTCTTCATATTCTTCTCATTATTCTCCTTCATATTCTTCTTTTTCTTCGTTTTCTTCTTCTTCTTATCCTTTGTCTTCTTCTTCTTTATTTCCTATCTTCTTCTTCTCTGTTCTCTTATTCTTGTTCTCCATCAACACAACGTTTTTCCAATGTACAAGTATTGATCAAATTTCAAGGTCAAGCATAGTTCAAGACAACAGCTAAAAGATGATGTATGAAAATATGTAGAAAGAGAAGAAGAAGAAGATGAAGTAGGATAGGTCAAAAATAGATTTGGTAAGGAATAGAAGAAGGAAGATCAGAGGATTAAAATCATCATCATCATCATGATCGAGAGCGAGCGCAAAAAGATGATATAGAGTTGAGTGAAACTCTTGGATGAGAAGAGACTCTCTTGGGTAATTAAAATGTAATCATCATTTACAACTCTTCTAAGATCGTTTGCTTGGCAATCTGGCAAACGAAATGGAATAAACGGCGGAGAAGAATCAGAAGAAGAAGAAGAAGAAGAG
This sequence comes from Laodelphax striatellus, assembly GCA_017141395.1. Lineage (NCBI taxonomy): Eukaryota > Metazoa > Arthropoda > Insecta > Hemiptera > Delphacidae > Laodelphax > Laodelphax striatellus. Next base: position 6,680,744 of record CM029537.1, on the reverse strand, counting down.
ACAAGAGCAATGATAAAGTTTTAAAATCTGTTTTAAGTGAAGTCAGTCTTTGAAAATGAGCGGGGTTACGTTTTACCATCTTATACCTCCTCTATCTCCCTCCTCCTCCTCCTCCATCTACTCCTCTCCGCCTCATCATCATACTCCTCTGTCTTCATTCTTTTCTCTTCTTCTTTTCACCATTCGCTTCTTCTCATCGGCTTCTCCTTACCCCTCCGATTGATAGAGATTAGTTGAAGGTTTTTGAAAATTTCCACTTCTACTCATTCCTTCACCTACTCCTCCTCCTTCTCCCTATCCTCCTCCTCCTTCTCCCCATCCTCCTCATCATCCTCCTCCTCCCCTCCTTTCTCTCTTCTCCTTCCTTTTCTTTCTCTTCCTATTCTAGTTCCTTATCTTCTTTCACTGCTTCTTCTGTTTGACCTTTCCTTGCTATTGAAGCTACTCGCTCCTCAAATTCATCAAGCTTCCTCTTAATCACCATCTTTCTCTTCTTCTACTACTCTTTCTTCTTCCCTCTTCTTCTTCTTCTTCCTTCTTCTCTCTCTCTTCTCCTCTCTCTTCTTCTTCTTCCTTCTTCTTTCTTCTTTTCTTTTCTCTCTCCTTTGTTCTTCTTCATCTTCTTCTCCTCTTCTTCTCTCATCTTCTTCTCTGTTCTCTCTCTCCTCCTCCTCCTCCTCCTCCTCCTCCTTCTTATCACTTTTCAAATTCATCAAGATTAGTTCAAGCTCTTCCAAGAATTCGTTTCTGTCTCTGGCACATAATAATAATTGACTTCAATCTTCAATCTATCTATCCAACTCCGCCTTCAAGTTCCATAACTGCCGTCAGCTGTCCTATTCTATTTCACGCACCAATCCTCCCTCATTCCTGGAACTAGCCCTGATTGGCTTTAATTATAATACTGTTTGTGTGTAGCAGCGAACCAATCTCTAGCAGTTATATTGTTATTATTCTTATCACGTGACTAACTTTCCAAATAACATTTTGTTAGCAATGATTATTCTGAGAGAGTGCATGAACTGGAATCATAAGTTTTCATAACTTTTCAGTCTGACTGCCTCAATGAGAAAAACGAGGAGGAAAAAGAGGAGTAAGAAGAAGAAGAAGAAGAAGAAGAAAGAAGAGGGAGAAGAAGAAGGAGAAGATGTCAGTCGGCGTTTAAATTGCCGTCTGTGTCACATCATTAATCCGCGATTAAAAGTTTAGCGCCGCCAACTGACAACAACTGCTTAGCTGGCACTTTTTTCTTCTTTTCGCCTCTTCTTCTTCTCCTCCTCCTCCTTCTTCTTCTTCTTCTTCTCTTCTCCTTCTTCTTCTTCTTCTGATTCTTCTTCATCATCATCATCATCATCATCATCATCATCATCATCATCTTCATCATCATCATCATCATCATCTTCTCATCATCTTCTTCTCATCATCTTCTTCTTCTTCTTCTTCTTCCTCCTCTTCTTCTTCTCTTCTTCTTCTTCTTCTTCTTCTTCTTCCTCCTTCTTCTTTCTTCTTCTTCTTCTTCTTCTTCTTCTTCTTCTTCTTCTTCTTCTTCTCCTTCTTCCTCTTCTCTTCTTCTTCTTTCTTCTTCCTTCTTCTTCTTCTTCTCTTCTTCTTCTTCTTCTTCTTCGTCTTCTTCCGCTTCTTTTACCTTGAACTGCCCTTTGTTTTTTCTTCTCAGTTCATCTATTCACTGTAAAACATTGTTGTTGAAAGTTGCGCAAATCGTAGAAGTGATAATAATTTTCATTTTCAGTCCAACTCGTACCTTATAGCAAAATTAACAAGCTGTAAATAAGAAGAAGAAGTTAACTAAGAAAGTATAACCAAAAAATTATAACAGTGGAAGTTTAAATGAGAAAGTTTGCTTAAGATAGTGTAAAAGAAAGCACAGGTAGACTACACAATGATAAATTAGTCGAAAGAGTGCCTAGTCTGCCTTTTGGGGCTTTTGGGTCTTCTTTTTGGCTTTCAAGTTCTCACCCCAGTTGTCTCAACAACAAGAAGGGGGTTCTTGGTTCGGGTTAATGGGGATTTATGTGCGGAAGGTTTTTCGGTGGAGGAAATGGTTCCCTGCCTTTTTAAAGTTTCCTACTTAACTACTAGTGTAGAATCTACCCACTTCTTTTTAGCTAAGTAGGCTTCTTTCAGACATGCTGCTTGCTCACTGCTGCTGCTATTCCCACTTCTTCTTTCCTCTTCCTCCTCTTCTCCTCTTCTCCTCCTCCTCCTCCTCTGTCTCATCCTCTTCCTCCTCCTTGCCCTCCTTTACACTTGCATTTCTTTATTTCTTTCAATTTACTTTCTATATCTACATGAATTCTTTTATTGATCTTCAAATGTAGTGTAATTGCAGGGAATAACCAGATGTAATTGAGTAGTGCAATAATATTCCTTTTTTTGCGTGTTATAACATAACAATAATAGTCTTCAGTATAGCCTACATTCAACTGTTGAGTGATGTATTTTTTGTTCATAAGTAATCGATATTCATGTTATAACCGGATTAACACAATCGAGTAGTTTGGAATCCACTTAAAACTGTTGGTTTCTTCTCATATCAACTCCTTCTTCTTCTCTTTCTCCTCTCCTGTTCTCTTCTTCTTCTCTTCTTCTTCTTCTTCTCTCCTTCTTCTTCTCTTCTTCTTCTTCTTCTTCTTCTTCTTCTTCTTCTTCTCCTCTCCTTCTTCTTCTTCTTCTTCTTCTTCTTCATCCGTTCCGTGGGTAGTTCGCACAAGTTTTTGACTGATTCGGGAATGGATACACTAAATCTCTTCCAGGCGGTTCTAATGCAAGAATGGGTTTTCCTGACAAAATCTAGAGATTTTTTATTCAAAATCTTTCCTTCACAAAGTATAATTTGAACTAATTCTAACTAATTAAAATTGATAAAAATATAATTGAAACGAATTTTACACTTTTTATTCAACCGATTTTTACATCATATGGATAGATAGCCTTGAATAGAATAGTTACCCCAATGTCCATTACGTTAACCTAATTCAGGCTTATTCTATTGGATAGAGTTTGATGAGTGTACATACGGCTTTAGGGTGATGAATCGAAGAATTGTTGTAATATTCAGGTCGCCTCCTGTTGGCTAGTTGTGTCACGTCTGTTGTCCCAAATTAAATTTTATGACCCGCAGTGCTGCCACTCTAATAAATAAAACCAATTAAAATTGTGCACGCTTTCTGGGTTTTATAAGTGTTTAACCCTCCCCTCCTCACCCCGACCCCTTTTAGCAGCCATTTTGTTGTTTCAAGATGTGTTTGTTGTCGCAGCTATAAACTAGAAGAGAGATTAAAAGTAGAAGAGAAGCTAAAGTGAAAGAATAGGATAAAAGGAAGGATTGATAAGGAGGGGAATAATAATAAAGAATTGATAGGAAGAGACGAAGGTGGTAAGAAAAAAGGTGATAAGGGTGAAGTGGAGGGAGAGGAAGAAGAGGGAGAATAGGTGAGGATGATGAAGAAGAAAAGAAAGGAAGAAGGGAGAAGGAGGAGAATGAAGGAATGTATGATAGGGATGTTAGTTAGTAGTAAGAATGTAAGGCAAAGAAGATGAAAGTAAGGGGAAGCAGAGAGGAAGAATAAGTGAGAAAGGTGAAACAAGGAGAAGAAGAAGTTAGATGTTAGTTAGTGCTAAGAATGTATGGCAAGGAAGAAGAAAGAATATCAGAACAGACTGCATTATGTCGGTTTTATAACTCATTACACAATGAATATTACTATGAAACAATTTCAAATAGTCGATAATACAATTTTGATACTTGCTTTCCATGTCTAGACTTGTGTTAAACGGTTAATGGACCCTTTTCAGAATCAAACAGCTTTTAATAATAGCCTACTCATTTACTCCTTGAGGTAGGAAATTGCGATGATGATGAACTAATTCAAATGATATTAGATGACGGAAGAAAAAGACACAGATATTGACAAACCACTTCATATTGAATGGAATAATAGGTGATTAGATTATTGAGATAATAAACTATTTATTATGACCTGAGACATTATTTTACTATCCCTGTTATTTATTGAGGAAATTCATTTATTTTTTGATATTAGTATCATATTTCAGTAATTTATTGTTACAGTGATTTATTATAATGATTAATAATTGAGTATTCCCTTTTTATAATGATGGATAATGATAGCGCTAGAAATGTCAGTACTAGACATGAATCGAACCTCCCACTCTCCCACAAAATCAAAGTTGTTAGATAATGATAAGTTCTGATAGACATGCTTACGGGTGAATTAATTGATCAAGTTTTTTATCTACTTTTGAACAATTTCAAAGAGCAACAATAATTAGAATAAAAGAATATAATTGCTCTCTAGATTCTCAGTGATAATAAAATAATAATGATTGCTGTCTCCCAGATTATCTTATCTCTCACATTTTCTTCCTCTTGTACTTCTTCTACTTCTTTGTCGACGTCGTCTTCTTCTTCCTTTCCGTCTTCTTCTTCTTTTTCTTCTTGTTCACACTCGAAATCTTCCTTTCATTATATTCTCATGTGTTTTCAAACTCATGACCAACCATCATTATTTTCAGAAAACGTTGATCACAAGAAATATTATTAAGACCTCACTGTCCAAAATTTCAGTTTTCTTAATGTCGTTCTCATTATTCTCATTGTGCATTCCTCATCCTCTTATTCATTTACTTCGTCTTCTCCTCCACCTTTCTTCTTCTACTTCTTCTTCTTCCTTCTTCTCATCCTTCGAAATTGTGAACACAACAAAATGGTGAAACAAAATGGTGAAAATACTTAGAACAGAAGAAAAAATCCTTTCAAATGTGGGGCTCTGCTAAGTCTCTATTCCATACACACTCTTTCTCATTTTTTCTCTCGTACCTTCTTCTCCTTCTACCTCTCTGCTTCCTTCTCCATTTGCTTTCTCTCTCCTCTCTCAACGTGACTTGAATTTTCAGTGAGAATATGACGTCAATATATGCTCGTTAATTCTACAAGATTTTCTGTTGTTGACTCTTCCTGTCGTTGCCAGGAAAATGAAATTCAACAATGGTTTCGACGAAAATTGTGCACTCATTCACGTTTTCTTCTTCTCCTTTTTTTTTTTTCTTTTTCTTTCCATTCTTCTTCTCCCTCTTATTCTTTTCCTCTTCATCCTTTTTTACTTTCTGTTCTTGACGTATGTCATTTGTAATAAATATAATTATTATCAAAAATGTTTACCGAGGAGCATCGACTACCTTTTCTTCTATACTCCTCCTACTTCCTCTTCATCAACATTTCCTTCTTCTCCTTTTTCCCCTTCTTACTTAACTCCTCATTAATTGTTTGAGGTTTTACTTTTGAACAATTTCGATTGGAAAAATCTCTGGAAATTCTATCAATTCCATCACCACTTTCTATTTTCCTTTCTTCGTCCTCCTATTCTTGTTCTACTTCTTCAACAAGTCACTATTCTCGGTAATCTTCTTCTTCTTCTTCTTCTCCTTTTTCTTCATCTTCCTCTTCCACTTCTTCTTCCTCAATAAGTCACCACACTAAGCTCAGTTCATGACACTCCATAAAAATAGATAGAAGACAATGCCCAAAATAGTTTCGTCAATAATTTCTTACGATATCATGTTGTGCTGGTGCTAGAGCTGCTGACGTCATTATCATTTATTATTAACAATTACAGCTGGTGGTTGACAATAATCACTAACGTTCAATACTACGTCATAGCTGTGACGTCATTCGTGAAAGGTGGCTGACAAGAACAGTGCTGTAATAATTATTATGGTTGACTCGCCAGAATTGGCTCGAAAAAGATATCTTTGATCTTTGACGTAGTAGACAATTATTGATTGATTTTATTATTAAAGTGACCACTATTATTAGGGACAACTACGTCACCAAAGTAACGTCATTCTTGAGAATAGGCTGACGCAAATCAGTCTATTAGTGGTTGACGTTTTACTAGAATAAGTCAGACATGCAAGTACTGTATAGTATTGAACAAAGATTGTTTTGACGTAGTAACAATATTGATTCTTCATAATAATACAAGTGGTAAACCTGCCTCTTTCTTCTTCATCTTCGTAGTCTCCTTCTGTTTTAGTCGTCTTCTTCTTTTTCATCCTCTTCCTTCTTCTTCTAATACTTCTTTTCCATCTCTTTCTAGTTTTGTAGCACACAACCAGTTAGCCAACAATTAGAAATCAGTTAACGAGATTTCGATTCTTCGCAACCCCTCTCTCTCTCTTTCTCTCTCACACATTCTCTCGCTTTCACTTTATCACTTTCTCTCTGTTTCTTTTTCTCTCTACAACGGCTATGTTTTATTTTAGAGGGGAGGGGAGTGAAGGGAGCACAATAGTAAGGGAGGTTGAAATACGTTTTTGATTGTTGCTAATTTCATGTGGGAAACATGATAAATGGGCGGCCATGTTTGGTGTTCTTGTTGTTGTTATGAAATTGTTTTTGGATTGTTTCTCGAAATGCGTGGATTCTGTAAATCCTGATTGTAAGAAGAAGAGTATGAAGAGGAATAAGACTGGGAAAAATCATGTATAGCACACCAAAAAATGTATATTCCATGGTGTTTTATCATTAATTTTATCATTTATCATTAATGCCTATGTTGATGTAAAATCTACATCAAATACAATATTACAACACGAAAATTAAAACCAAAAAATACTCCCCAATTATGTAACTATGTGTTTCACTTCAAATTATACTTAGGCAGAAGTGTAATTATGATTACATGGAGTCTTTTCAACCTATAAACCTATTTGCTTACATTTTAAATTTCTACCCCTAAAATTAAGGAATATGCTGCGAAAAAACTATAGATATCGTTAATAGTCAAAGGTTTCAGCTTAGCTACCTATACGATTATCAAGTTGTTGAATAACAAAGTAATTATTTCCCTTGATATTCATTGTCCTTATTTCAGTTCTTAAAACAAGCAGAACGATTAGAAAAAGATTGTCTTTTGGAGTGTCTTAATATGGATGAAAAAGATGGAATATATTGCACGGATGAATTGGAAAATAGATAAATAGATGAATACATGAATGAGATGTGGAGATTGAATAAGAGTAGATTGCATTTTCACAAAATATTTGACTTGTAACCTATATTTGAAGCTATGTGAACATCACTGTAATAACAGAAGTGATAAGATTTGAATCAGGCATTGAAATCTCAACCAATAAAGGAGTAGTGTACAGTGATGCCGTCTCAAAAATCCATACTGCATTGCGATTGGTCGTCTGTCTAAGCCACGCCTCCAGCCAATCACGAGCAAGCAAAACGAAGTGATAATTCGCCTGTTCATTGCCAAGTTGACTGCTAGATGGCGATAGCGTACAGTGAAGCCGTTCAAAAATTCATCTCGCAATGTGATTGGTCGTCTGTCTAAGCCACGCCTCCAGCCAATCACGAGCAAGCATTACGAAACGAGAATTCGCCTGTTGGTTGCCAAGTTGACTGCTAGATGGCGTTAGCTACTCACCAATATTCTGTTCGCAGTTGAAACTTCAAGTATTTAATAGATTTAATTATTGCATCATCAAATATCAATCAATCTAGACAAACAAGGTAGAATATTCCTCGAGCCCTTGAATAAAATGGCGAATACAGGAGCGTTGTCTGTATCCAAAATAGCCTACTAATAATTGTTTCACTTTACAATGGCATCTGGACTGGAAATGGATTATTGTCATTACAACTCATTATACAGATTCCCATCATTTTCAAAGTGTATAAGATTCCATCCACTATAAATAGTACAGAACTAATATGGCTAAATAATAGTGACTGAATTCTAATAGTGAAATGGTGGCTTTACGCAGGTGTTTCAATTTGAATTGAATTGAATGACTGCCTTTATTTCAACCTGGGAGGGCGAAGTTAGGGCGCAGTCGGCCCTCTCTTACACTTAACCCTCAAAGGAATAAGATGCAAAAGTTTTTTATCGTCGGATTTATATGTATTGGGAGCACTGAATCCGGAAAGAACCTTCTGGATGCCAGGGTGTGGCTCCGTGGCGGAGCGTGGTATACTTATTTCCTATAGAAAATATACCCGGCGATGACCAAATAAGTATACCACGCTTCGCCACTAGTGTGGCTATACACCCTGGCATCTAATTTAGTTTTTGAGTATCTTCTGTTGAGAGTATATCATCTATTCATCAACCCAAAGCAATGGAATTATTTTAATTATAACATAACATTAATGGAAAAATTACAAGGAGTTACAGAAACAGAAATGATAACAAAAATTTACAGAGGTATGGAAAAATACTGACGTCAATTTACTCAAAGCTATGGAAAGATACTGATGGAAAATTACCCAGCGTTACATGAAAATAATAACAACGGAAAATTACAGAAGTGTGGAAAAATACTGGAGGAAGATTAACGAGAGATAAGGGATAAATAACCATGGAAAATTACAGAACTATGGAAAAATACTGAAGGAAGATTACCCAAAGATATGAGATCAATATCAATGGAAAATTACCCAGAGGTACAAGAAACATAACAACGGAAATTTACAGAACTATGGAAAAATACTGAAGGAAGATTAACGAGAGATAAGGGATAAATAACCATGGAAAATTACAGAACTATGGAAAAATACTGGAGGAAGATTAACGAGAGATAAGGGATAAATAACCATGGAAAATTACAGAACTATGGAAAAATACTGGAGGAAGATTAACCAGAGATATGAGATGAATAACAACGGAAATTTACAGAACTATGGAAAAATACTGATTACCCAGAGATATGAGATCAATAGCAATGGAAAAATTACAGTAGTATGGAAGAATACTGAGAGATAATATGAGATGATTGGCAATGGAAAATTACACAAGTATGGAAAATTACACAAGTATGAAAAAATACTGAATGAAGATTACTCAGAGGTACAAAAAACATAACAACGGAAATTTACAGAACTATGGAAAAATACTGGAGGAAGATTACGCAGAGATATGAGATCAATAACAATGGAAAATTACAGAACTATGAAAATACTGAAATACTGAAGGAAGATTAACTAAAGATTCGAGATGAATAGCAATGGAAAATTACACAAGTATGGAAAAATACTGAAGGAAAATTACTCAGAGGTACAAAAAACATAACAACGGAAATTTACAGAACTATGGAAAAATACTGAAGGGAGATTAAACAGAAATATAAGATAAATAACCATGGAAAATTACAGAACTATGGAAAAATACTGGAAGAAGATTAACGAGAGATAAGGGATAAATAACAACGGAAATTTACAGAACTATGGAAAAATACTGGAGGAAGATTACGCAGAGATATGAGATCAATAACAATGGAAAATTACAGAACTATGGAAAAATACTGAAGAGAGATTAACCAAAAATACGAGATGAATAACAATTGAAAATTACAAAAGTATGGAAAAATACTGAAGGAAAATTACTCAGAGTTACAAAAACATAACAACGGAAATTTACTGAACTATGGAAAAATACTGAAGAAAGATTACCCAAAGATATGAGATCAATAAACATGGAAAATTACAGAACTATGGAAAAATACTGAATAAAGATTACTGAGAGATAATATGAGATGATTGACAATGGAAAATTACACAAGTATGGAAGAATACTGAAGGAAGATCACCCAGAAATATAAGATAAATAACCATGGAAAATTACAAAACAAAGGAAAAATACAGTAATTCGATACGGTAATTGTAATACTGTATCATGCTTACGTTTGTTAGATTAGTTAATATGTATTTTATGTGATGGATTGAGAATAAATTTGATTTGATTTTGGAGAAAAAGGATTGATAGAACGAAAAAGCTGATAAAGTGCAAACATGAGTCATGTTGTCACACTTTTTGACACATGTAAGTGTCAGCTCCAACATGAATAGATAGATACATATTTATGGAGGAAGAAAAACATAAAAAACGGGTCTCCATATTTATGAACCTTTTCTTAGAGAAACCCTTTTTTTACTTGACCGTCTTCAATCTTTTTCTTCTCTCGAAACCGGAAGCATATTTACACCCTTTTTTGAATCAGTTTTGCCAAGAATCGTCTCCTCCTCCTCACTCCTCCTCCCTCCTCCTCATCCTCCTCCTCCTCCTTCTCCTCCTCCTCCTCCTCCTCCTCCTCCTTGTCCTCGTCATCCCTTTTCTTCTTCTACTCTTTCTTTTCTTCTTCTTGTTTCCTCTCTCCCACCATTCCTTCTGCCTCGCATCATTCCACTTCACTCAACCTACTGAATATGCCATAAAACAGCAAATATCAAAACAAGCATAAATGCATCTGATTTCGTCTCTCTCATTCTCCTTCCGTTCGTCTTATCTTATTTCTGCTCCTATGAACTCGTTCAACTTGATCGCTCTCCTTCGTTCTTCTACGTTTTCTGTCTCACAATTCTCCATTTTCTTAAAACTCCTTCTTCACCCTTCACCTTTTTCTTCTTTGAACTCGTCTATCTCGCTTGCTTTTACATTTTCCTATCTTCACCATCTTCTCTCCTCTTCTCCATTTCATGTACTCTTCTTCTTCTTCTTCTTCTTCTTCTTCTTCTTCTCTCTTCCTTCTTCTTCTTCTTCTTCTTCTTCTTCTTCTTCTTCCCTTCTTCTTCTTCCTTCTTCTTCTTCTTATTCTTCTTTGAACTTGTCTATCTCGCTTGCTTTTAAATTTTTCCTGTCTTCACCCTCTTCTCCTCCTCCTCCTTCTTCTATATATTTTTTCTCTTTTTATTATTTTTTTCTTCTTCGTGCCCTCGTAAACCTTTGTCCAGTTTTCACCGTTTTTTCTCTGTCCTTAAACCTCTTATGCTCTACTGTTTTTGTGTTTTTGGATGACGTGAAGCATACGCCGTTTCTCTCAATACTCGTTTCATTGGTAACTGGGTGGATAGGCCCATATCTTGAAATATCTAGTGGAGAAGCGGACTATTTTCAAATTTTGACACAGTGTGCACCAAGAGATAATTCTCTGATACAGTATCTAATATAATGAAAACACCAGATGTTGTCAAATATAACTATTGTTTCTTAATAATCAATATTGAACAAAATTCCCAATTAACGCCATATAATATTCTGAAGACCTCTGCTACTGCAAATATTGACAACAGAATAATAGCTAGTAAGGAAATTCGATGAACGCTGCTATTGGTTCCTATTGTTGTGGAAAGTGATTGTTGATGATGGTCAGTTTTCTCCCAGAGTGAGATTGACAAATTAATGTATTCGAATTCACCTGTGAGCTAGGAATCGTAGCAGGATTCTTTCAATTGTTGTCAGAGGAACCGCTGGATTTAACGTTGAAGTAAACGAGCGTACATCAATCAGCTGTGTGCAGACAATTTAAAAGAAGTCCTGCTATAATTAAAAATAAACAAAATGTATGTCGGCAGGGTGGTGGGGTGGACGCTTAATGTCGTATGGCCCGGCCTTAACAACAGCAGCTGTCGGTAATATTGTAAAAAGAAGAGAAAACAGGTTGAAGAAACAAGAAGAAAAGAAAGAAAACGGCAAGAAAAAACTTGTGAAAGGGGAGGAGATTCAGGCTAAGGGCCATTCCGCGTGGATCCAAACAGGGAATTCGTGGGCCGGAAGATGTCGCCTGGCTAAGTGGATATCGGCATGTGGAGAGAGAGAGAGAGAGAGAAAAAGAGAAAGACTTGAAGGGTAGATAAAGTTATTTTGCAGTCATGGAGAACGAATGGTGGGGTGAGGCAATGGAGCGAATAGGATGAAAAGACAGAAGAAGAAGAAGAGAGAGGATGAGGAGGGAAGAAGAAGAAGAAGAGGTACAGAAGAAGAGGAAGAAGAAGAAGAAGAAGAAGAAGAAGAAGAAGAAGAAGGAGGTGGAGGTGAGAAGGAGGTTGGTAGTGTTGGATTGATTTGCGACTTTGGAAAAAAAGATCCAGAGGGACCTGCAGAGGGGTCCACAAACATATATAGTAAAGATAAGGCGGAAAACTTCCATTCTTTTATTTCGTCTTCTTCTTCTTCTTTCTTCTTCTTCTTCTTCTTCTTCTTCCTTCTTCTTCTTCTTCTTCTTCTTCTTCTTCTTCTTCTTCTTCTTCTTCTTCTGCCTCTTCTTCTTCTTCTTCTTGTGCTACTTTGAAGAGAGCGAAGTTTATTTGCATCGCAAAGAACACGGATAGACAGACAGGTCAATCTGGAAGAGACATCGTTTTCAATCCAGGTAACTAGTTAGTTGTTTATTGTTTGACAAGATTATTATCATTTGTACTTTGTACTTTGTACATTCTACTTTCATGAGTGATTTAACAGCTGACTGTAAGCTCCCAACAGAGTAATTATTTCAACTTATTTGTATAGAATAGAATATTTATTTCTATAGAATATTTATTGCACTATTTATTTCTCAACAAACTTTGGTAGGCACGTCTGGAGTGTGGTGAGATTATAAGGGTAGGTTATCCTGTTTTCAATAAAACACATTTTGCAAAATATAAGGTGGTAGTCTAATAGCGGCGTGCTAAGGGTAGTTTTGCTAAGGGTAGTTTCCTTCCCCTGAATAAGGGAGTGCGATATCAAGACAAAATAATAGAAAATCACTCAGCCGGCTTTCCCGCCACTGAACACGAGAATCATTTGGGGAGTGACAGAGAGGAACTGAGAGAGAGAGAGTGAGCGAGAAAGAGAAAGAGAGTAGGGTGAGATGAGAGAGAGAGAGAGAGAGTTATGCGGAGGTATGCAGAATAGGAGCAAAATGCAAGTTCTATCTTTGTTTTAAAACACACACGTGGAAAATCTATCTACCGCCTGAAATCCCAACTGAGAGAGAGAGAGAGAGAGAGCCACGGCGCCATAAAACATTTCAAGACATTAGTTCCATTTCCGGTGACTTTCCTGTTATGTGTAGTATTCCCTTGGAATATTGGAACACAGCATAGCAAATGGAGAAAAAGCAGAGGAAGGAGAAAAAGGAGGAGGAGTAGAAGGTGATGATGGAGAAGGAAGTGGTGGAGGAGGAGGAGGAGAAGACAAAGAAGAGAGAAGAGATAAAGAGGCAGAGAACGATTTGCAAACTGACAAACTATAGCTATAGCGTGATGAGAATGAAGTTACCATTATAGAGAGAGTCGATTAAGGAATAAGAATTTATTAAGGTGTAGATTGATTAAAATGAATGCCAACAACAATGGTTCTATTTACAATAATCAATAAGTGTTCCGGGACATCCAGAATCAAGCAATACAACCCTGACGACTGACGCTAGTCCATTGGCAACATGTAAATGCGGTCTCACAAACCAAACAAACTTTATGAAAAACGATTTTCTTGAGATAGCTGGATGAAGGCCAAAAATCATTTTGTTGCTGCTCTTCTGATTATGCTAGACCACCCGTTCAACGAGCAAGGGTAGGTAAACTAGAAACGCAAAAACCTCCTCCTATACTAAGTCTTCTTCTTCTTCTTCTTCTTCTTCTTCTTCTTCTTCTCCTTCTTTCTTCTTCTTATTTTTCTTCTTCTTCTTCCTTCTTCTTCTTCTTCTTCTTCTTCTTCTTCTTCTTCTCTTCCTCCTTCTTCTTCTTCTCCTCCTTCTCCTCCTTAAACTCCTCCCTCCTTGCCCTCCTCCCCCTCCTCTTCCTCCTCCTCCTCCTCCCATCCTATTCTTCCTTCTTCTTCTCTTCTCCTCTATACTCCTGCCAAGCCAAATAGTGTGCATTTGTTGCTATCTGATTGGTTGTATTTAGCAATGCAGCAATCGAGGGTGGTGCTAAAAACGCTAGAAAAACATTACTCTTGCCCTCATTTCCTTATCTTTCTCCTCACCTTCTTCTTCATCCACCTTCCTCTCTTCCTCTCACACGAGATACCGGAAACCATTAGAAATTGTAAATGCCAGACAACAGAAGTTACCAAGTGAAACGCGTATTGCATTTTTACCTCTCTTCTTGGCTAAGTAACCAAGAAGAGGATGCGAAGGACATGGAAGGATAGAAAAGAGGAGGAGGAGAAGAAGAAGAACAAGTAGGGGAGAAAGAGGAGAAGAAGAAGAAGAAGAAGAAGAAGAAGAAGAAGAAGAAGGAAGAAGAAGAAGAAGAAGAAGAAGAAGAAGAAGAAGAAGAAGAAGATGAGAAGAAGAAGAAGAAGAAGAAGAAGAAGAAGAAGAAGTAGGAGAAAGAGGAGAAGGAGAAGAAGAAGAAGAAGTAAGAAGAAGAAGACTAATATGGAGGAGGATTCAAAGAGATAGAAGATTTGGGGTATGGAGTGAGAAGTAGGAGGAGGAGGAGGAGAGGGAGGAGAAGAAGGAGAAGTAGAAGAAGGAGAAAGAAGAAGAGGGAAGAAGAAGAAAACAGAAGAAGTATGAAGGAAGATTAAAAGGAAATAGAAGAAGTAGGGAAAATAAGGAGAAGAATCTGGGAGGAGGAGGAGGAGGAGTGTGAAGGAAGGGGAGTAGGTGGGCATACAGTAAGGATGCCATGATTAGTAGTTGCTTCTTTATACAGGAAAAAAAGAAAAATATTTTTGCAAGTGAACGTTTATCATGCTGAAGGGTGGAACCAGCCAAATGACGTCGCACAGAGATAAAGGAAGCCAGAAGAAAAAATGGAAATAAAAATGAAGAGAATGGGAAGAGAGAGGGGCGGAAGCAGTGAGAGAGAAAGAGAGAGAGAGAATGTAATGCGAGGAGGCTAAAATAAGAGGAAATATGTAGAAAAGCTTGGAGGGGGAAGAGGTAAAAAGGAGATAGGAAGGAAAGGCTATGTCCACAAGGCGGACAGAATGGAGGGGTAGGAGAAGGATAAAAAGAACTAGAACAAGAACGCTAAGAAGAAGAAGGAGAAGAAGAAAGAAGAAGAGGAAGAAGGAAGATGAAGAAGAGGAGGAGGAGGAGGAGGAGGAGAGAAAGAAGACAGAAGAGGGAGGAAGAGTTGCAAAGCATGATTACATGGGGTGAATAATGCATGAAATCATCATACTTTTTATTGCCAGGGCTGGAGTAGCGGCAAGGCTTTCGAAATTATGATTATGACTATTATTATTTTCAATAAACTTGTCGCAAAATGTAGAGATCTCTTGTCTCCTGTATTAGGCCGTCATGTTTCAATTACATATGGTCCCCCCACATGCTGCGTGTAGGATACTCGATAGAAAAAATAATCACTAATTTATTTCAATTCAGGCATTATACGGGTGTAGAGTTGAAGGTCCTATTACATTGAATATTAAAGGATTTTCTACTTGAAAATGGGAAACGGTAAGATAAGATTTGTGAAGGGTTGATGAGTAGGCCTACAGTAGGAAATAATTCGAGAATGGTCTGCATGGGCTTGTGCCTGTAAATCAAAGTATAATGAGCATATATTATAATTTATCATGTATTGACGCTTGGCATTAGATATATATACGTAGATAGATAGATAGTGAAATATTATTTCTTGGTGTTGCTGATGAATGTGGCGAGTACAATGGCAATGGAAATAAGTGTATCTCTATCTATCTAATGATTCATCTATCTATCTAATAACCAGAAGCCGTAAAATTAATAGATCTGATTTTATAGTTATATCTGCGTACGTATACATTCGTATTATTGTATTCAGTATGCTTTATCTGTCATGATAAGTATTGACTATTATTTTACAAAACAATAGAAAAAGAAAAGATACACATGATCGAAAATCCTTAACCATAACATAATAGACCAAGGACAATGAATACAATATAATAATACTCTCCTATTTATCTTCCCATGACGAACTGCAAGTTGATAATTCACTTCAAATACATTACTAAACCACATAGCAGTCATATTTTTAAATATATTGTTTGCTATATCGTTTAAAATTGTATTTAAGTGAAGAATATAATAACCTAGTCCTCATACTATGACCAACGGCATACTAATAAAATTCATAAAAGAATGGGCATCTCAATTCAATAATTGAATCATTAAATCAATAAAAAACATCTCAATACCACAATTATTGTGGTATTATATTAATTGGGTGAGCCTATGGGACAAAATCTAAAAATAAGAGTTTATGATAAAGTTAATCATGAAGTTTACATCATGATTGAAGCAAAGTCCAGTGAAGAACTTAGGGGAAAAAGTCGATCTCACCATTTTGCAGGGTCTTATTTACCAACACTCTTGAAGTAGGCGCCTAGATCTCTAGCTAGATCCTCTCATTAACTGGTCATCACTACAGGCAAACAAAGGGTGTTGGAGACAAAGGCTGAGACAAGAAGAAGAGCAAGCAAGAAGAAGAGAAGAATATTGAAGAAGAAGAAGAAGAAGGAAGGAAAGAAGAGAAGAAGAAGAAGAAGAAGGAGAGAGGAGAAGAAGGAAGAGAAAGAAGAGAGAAGGAAGAAGAAGAAGAGGAAGAAGAAGAGAGAGAAGAGAAGAAGAAGAAGAAGAAGAAGAAGTAGAAGAAGAAAGAAGAAGAAGAAGAAGAAGAAGAAGAAGAAGAAGAAGAAGAAGAAGAAGAAGAAAGAAGAAGAAGAAGCAAGAAGTGCAAGAAGGAGGTAGAAGGGGACGGACAAACTAACTGGTCAAGTGAGGATATCTCCTCGAAAGGATTCGTTGTTGAGAGTTAGATGCAACAAAGGAACTGAGTGCGATAGCCAGCAATACTTACCAGTGGAAAGCCTTGAATACAGGGGTAGAATTATTTGTTGAGAATTATTTGCTGCAACTTCTGACTTCTGAGGGTCAAAAGGTGTGTAAAGAGGAGATAAAGAATAGAAAGAAGGAAGGAGGAGGAGGCGGGAGTAGGCAATAAAAGGGTGATGGAATGGAAAAAGTGAGAGGAGCTTATCAGTGCTGCCGAAAAAAAGGTCTCTGTTGTGGTGAGGACGAACAGACTGAAACCCTTCAATGACGGTAGCATGTATGCACTGAGCCGTATTCTTTTAATATGTTGAATGACTTTAATTTAACATTCCTATATGGCAACAGGTGATGTTCTTCTGTTAATTTTTAACCGAGTTATACAGATAAATAGTTATCCCTTATTGTTATTAAAATAAAAATTATCAATGTCTATTCAAATTAAATGTTTGGTAAAATATGCGTGTTGAGGTAATGAATGTGAATTTGATTCAAAGAATTTGACTTAATTTCAATCTAAAAGCGTGTAGCATCGATCATCAAAGTTGTATCAGCTTTTAACATTATTTTTGTGTTACTTATTTTTCAGGTAAGCTCGGAGAATTATTATGGTTTTGTAACATTGTGGCTCCAAAAGAGAGTGAGTAATAGCTTTTTAAAACTATAAGTATTATCATATTACATGAAGCCATCAATGTGTTATTTATGTTGAAGATGTAAAGATGATATTAAACATGAAAGTTATGAGAGGTAATAAGATATTGGGTTAAACCAATGAGGGATCAATTATTTCCGAATCAGCTCGATATAATTATAAAAGATTGCAAATTAAAAATAAACTAGAGAGATTCTTCCCGAACTAAACTGTATTAAGAGCCGCTGTAGAATCCAAGATCTACAACATACAGTATATATATAAATACATCAACAGATTCTTATTTACTCTCCGCCCCTCCCCTAATCACTGTAAGAGCTTCTGTAGAATCCAAGATCTACTAATACAGTATATAAATACATCAGATTCTTTATTTACCTCGGCCCTCTCCCCTAATCTATCAGAAATTATCAACAAACATCCCTCCAAATCACTCTTCTCTGTCGCCTATACTACCCTAAGAACCATCCCGAAATTGCCCATATTTTCCAACCCCTAAGAAACCCAGAACAGGATTCAGCATCGCACAAAGCCAAAATTCAAAATCCACCCACTTTAAGGGTTGGGCAGGAATTGAATACAGCGGAAAACTGCTTGCTTAGACCTACTCTCTTAATTCGAGAAAAATCCACCCAGAGAACTCTTATTAACAAACGATTGCATTTTGAGGAAACCCTCACACAGCTCTGGAAGGAAGCTCTTTCTTCTTCTCGTTCTCACCTCCTCCTTCTTCTTCTTCTTCTTTCCTCTTCTTCCACATCCTCTCTTATTCTTGTCCTTCTTTATTTATTTATTTACAATCTCTTCTCCATCCTCTCCTCCTCCTCCTCCTCCTCCACCTCCTCCTCCTCCTCCTCCTCCTCCTCCTCCTCCTCCTCCTCCTCCTCCTCCTCCTCACAAATTCGTTGTCATCATCTTTTCCTACAAATTTATGTCTATCTACGTTCTATTAATACTTTATTTTTCAATATAACAAATCATACTAACAGGAATAAATGAATTACGATAGATTGTTGTATAACAGGCCTGTACAACTTCAAAAATCATTAGCTTGTAATGTGATTGGTTCTCCCCACAAAATGGCGGCCATACTTCCGCATCGTCCAATGAGAATGCTAGTTCAGAAATGAGAGTGTACCGATGCAAAATGGTGGCTAGCTTGTGAATGGTGGACGATGTATTATTTATAGCTTTTTAAGCATCTGGTCTGAAAATAACTTATAACAGCTTCCTTCCAAGTTCAAAGTGCATAAAACTTCATACCCTAGACCTAGACAATATTAATATTGCTGCATCACAGTAGATAATTCTCATACACTTCCATCATTTGAAGAAAAAAACATTTGAATACTACACTCAATCACGAATAGAATTATTTTTGAGAATAAGTATCAAATTCTATCAAATTTTTAAATCTTCTGTCTTGATTACAAAATGGTTGGTTTTCCGATAGATTCGCTCTAGATAAATGAATAATCAAATCTATTGTTCTCTCTTTCTCTCTTACCGTCAATATTTTGTATCTCCTCTCCCTCTCCTCATCTCATTTCCTCATCCTCCTTCTCCTCCTTCCTCCTCCTCCTCCTCCTCCTCCTGCCTCCTCCTCCTCCTCCTCCTCCTCCTCAATAAGAGATGTCTCAAATTAGTGGTAACACTATAACAGCGGGGAAATAGAATTCTGCTCAGCTGTATTGCGGGAACCCTCCCTCAATCGAACGCTTAGCAAAATAAAATTACATCCTTGCGATACTTGTGCCCAGGAGAAGAAGAAGAAGGAAAGAAGAAGAAGAAGAAGAAGAAGAAGAAGAAGGAAAGAAGAAGAAGAAGAAGAAGAAGAAGAAGAAGAAGAAGAAGAAGAAGAAGAAGAAGAAGAAGAATAAGAAGAAGAAGAAGAAGAAGAAGGAAGAAGAAGAAGAAGAGAAGAAGAAGAAGGAGAAGGAAGAAGAAAGGAAGAAGAAGGAGAAGAAGAAGGAAATGAAGAGAAGAAGAAGGAAGAAGAAGAAGAAGAAGAAGAAGAGAAGAAGAAGAAGAGAAAGAGAAGAAGAAGAAGAAGGAAGAAGAAGTAAGAAGAAGAAGAAGAAGAAGAAGAAGAAGAAAGAAGAAGAAAAGAAGAAAAGAAGGAGAAGAAAAAAAGCTGAAGAAGAGAAGAAGAAGGAGAAGGAGATGGAGAAGAAGAAGAAGAAAGAAGAAGCAGACGAAGAAGAAGCCGAAGAAGAAGAAGAAGTAAAAGAAGAAAATCGTTGAGGATGTGAGGGTCAGTTTGTGACAGTAAGTTAAGGAAGTATTCAGAATGGAGTTTAGGTGGTTTTTGGCCTCAACAACCCCAGCCAGGGGTGGGGGGTGCCACAGCAGAGCAGAGGATATGGAATGGAAATTTCATTCATCATTCGTCTTGAGGCAACTCTATGATGAGGCCACTAGTAAAACAGTTGCTTATATTGGTTTGATGATGATTTGGGGTTGAATTTCTTGCTTATTTCCTCCTTTCAGCCACCATTATTTGTCCTGTTCCTTCATCTTTTCCCACATCGATCGTTATTTATTTACATTTTCTTGTTATATTTCGGCCAGTAGCACGATAATTCGATTGAATTGAAAATATTAATTTTCAAAAATTAATGTAATGGTCTATATTAAAATACAGTTATGTTTGGTTACACGCAAGCAAGATAAATTTTGATCCAGGATGAGTACTTACAATGATAATTAGATGAGATCAAAATTATTAATACCATTAGGAATAAGTATTATTATTGTGTTATTACAATGTATTATTTATTGTTTGTGAGATAAGAAAGTAAAAAAAGGGAAAATATATAGGGTTTATGTATAGAATATGGAAGTGATAAACGACTGTAGACAGAGGAAAAGAGGAAAATACGAGAACGCCGAATCAAGTTGGAAGAGGAAGGAGAAGAATACGAAGAAGGAGAAAAATTCGGAGAAGGAGAAGAAGAAGAAGAAGGAGAAGAAGAAGAAGAAGAAGAAGAAGAAGAAGAAGAAGAAGAAGAAGAAGAAGAAGAAGAAGAAGAAGATAAAGAAGTAAACGAATTACAAGCTGGACTACCGATATATGAAAGAGAAAACAAAAAGTGGAAGTTATTAGAAAGAAGAAGGAGAAGAGGAAGGATGAAAACGAGAAGAAAAAGAGGAAGATAAACAAGAAGAAGAAGAAGAAGAAACGAGAAGGAGGAAATCAGTAGAGTAGAAGAGAGAGAGAGGGAGACAAGAATCCACCTCAGTTGCAAAATAGGTGTCATTAAAAAGTTCCCTAAATTTGTGCCGCACTTTTTCAAACGCTTGAGGGGTCTCTACCCTTCCTCTCTCCCCCATAATTTAGGAGTAGGGGGGGGGGAGTTGTACGCGACATGCATATTATGCAAATAAAATAGGCGCGTTCCCAGAAGTTATGAAACTCTTTTTTCAAGCTTATTACGTATCACCCGCTCTGGTTGGGAGGGCATGAATGTGGGCCTAATGCTCTCCATTTACACGGTTCCAGTCTTTCAGAGCTTACAGTTCTTGTTACTAGGATTTAAGGATTGGGATGCTTATTTTTACTTATTATTACAACAATAAATATGTATTCGCCAAAGTAAGCAGTACTAAAATGGTAATATTTTTATTGTTGGTGCTAGGTTTAAGTACTGATTATTTTGATTTATACTACAATGAAAATTATAATACTTTGATGTGACTCATATAATAGTTTCCTTTCTCATATTCTCCATTTCCTTCTTCTTCCTTCTGTCTCACAATCCCAATCACATCTTTCTCTTCTCGCTTCAGCGTTTCATACCTTTATCTCTCTCCCCTACCATAAGCATCCACCAATCTCGGTTGTAACATTGTTAAAGTAAGTAAGGCGTGATAGAAGAAGAAGAAGAAGAAGAAAGAAGAAGAAGAAGAAGAAGAAGAAGAAGAAGAAGAAGAAGAAGAAGAAGGAGAAGAAGAAGAAGAAGAAGGAGGAGAAGAAGAAGAAGAAGAAGAAGAAGAAGAAGAAGAAGAACAAGGAACAAGAAGAAGAAGAAGAAGAAGAAGAAGAAGAAGACAGAAGAAGAAGAAGAAGAAGAAGAAGAAGAAGAAGAAGAAGAAGAAGAAGAAGAAGAAGGAAGAAGAAGAAGACGACGACGACGACGACGACGACGACGAAGAAGAAGAAGAAGAAGAAGAAGAAGCAGAACAAGAAGAAGAACCACAAGAAGAATAGTGAAAAGAAGAAGAACGAAGAGAAGAAGAAGCAGAAGACGGGAAGGAGGAGTGAGAAGTGGAAGAAATTCACCAGATTGGATGGTGGAGATTTTACTTTAGACAGGGAGAGCGGACAATGTTAAAGAAGTAGAGGGGGAAGGAGATGTGTCTTCTGGGGATGAGGGGAAGAAAAGAATGTCAAGAAGAGGAGAAGGAGGTGGAGGAGGAAGGTTTGGTGGTCAGTGCTGGAAATTCCAAAGGGACCTCGAAGGATAGGGCGAAAACCTTCCTAGGGTGGACTGGACACCCTTTCTCTCAAACTTATCCAATGGTCAAGGGAGGAGAAAAAGGAGGAGGAGAAGATGAAGGAGATGAAGAAGAAGAAGGACAAGAAGGAAGGAGGAGAAGAAGAAGAAGAGAAGGAGAAAGAAGAAGAAGAAGAAGAAGAAGAAGAAGAAGAAGAAGAAGAAGAAGAAGAAGAAAAAGAAGTGTGGAATCCTTTTGAAGGCTGGATAAATACCGGTTAAGGGCTTAAAGTTTTCCCTACCACCTCTGAACCCCCATTTGTGACAACTTTCTCTACTAAACCCTGGGTTGCATACCTGCATACTAAGGCCTGTATGAAGTGATAAATTAAAGGAATAACACTATTTTTATAACTATGTTATAACAATTTATAGCAATGTATAGAAGGAATAATTTAATTAGGCGAAAAACAGCTCATTTGACGATCAGTACCACAATTCTTAACCTATAAATGCTGAATCTCGCAGATTATTGAAAAGGTCTTTCAAAAAGGTATTCTTTGAAAGGTCTTCTTTGAAAAGGTCCTTTTTGAAGACTTTGAAGGTCTTTAAGACTTTTAAGCCTTTGGATTATTGTGTCAAAATCACTGTTTATTTATTGCCGAAACAGCTGTTTTCTGACAATTTAAAAAAATCCTGCTATACCCTCACATTAGAAACAGCGAAATTCATTTCAATTTGATTAGCTTGGTATCTTGTATTTCATCGCTGACTTGAAACAGTCTTCTTATCCCCACCCAAAAGAGGGTGAAAAATGAATAGTAAAGAGAACATGATCCTACACATTCCCCCACTGTCACGATCTGGAAAAGTATTGAGGATTAAACAATTCCCAGTATAGAGCACGTTTTAGGCTCGGTTGCAATGTGCGTGTCTAGACATGCGGTAGATAATTGTGAGCTGAGAATTCCAAGAATAGTTGCTTCTTCCAGGATGCGACCAGCAATTATAAAATGCATGCGGGCCTAATTGGCTAAGAAAAATTTATTCATAGATTTTGATAGAAAAGATAAAATTTTGATATTATATAAATTTTTTCCAAGTCCTATCTTATTCTACTTGGTCTTCTGATTCTAGAACAGTTTGAAATTTTCTTATAGCATTTAAATTAGTATAGCTAGCTAATTATTTGATTCTAATCGGTTTTCCAACTTCATAATGAAATTTGAAATTTTCTTCATCCATTTAAATGAGAATTTAGCCAAAAAATTAACAAGATTCATAAGTGAAATATCAATAATGTGAGATATTTATCTATGATAAAAGAATTTAGTGTGTTGCATACCTACTCATGGCTATTAATGCTAAAAATGGTTGTTTATGCTAATGGCTATAATGCTACAATGCTCAATTGTCACAATACATCATAAACTGAGTTACACCCATTTGACTGGTGACTTGTCGATTGCTAACTTAAATCTAATTACAATATTATTTACATCTAGATTAATACTAACTATAGTAAAACATAATAGTAAATCTCTAGATTTGTCCTAATCTCAAAAAATGAAAAAATCTAATTCCAAAATAAAATTACTCTCCATTTTTTATTCAAAGTATCTGTTACAGGAATTCATACCAGCTCACCAACTTTCTCATCAAGTCAAATTCCGCGATAGTATATAGGCTTTTCTCTAATAGCATTTTCCTGACTGCCCGCTTAAATGAAATGACAGATTCCATATTTCGGATGTTCGTTGGCAGCTTATTAAATAGTCTCATTCCAGAATAGAATGGAGTTCTTTCCAATGCTGCATGTCTATGTATTGGAAAAGGTATCAGGTTCCTATTTCGAGTGTTATATTGATGATTATCTGCACAAAATTGGAATTTGTTAATATTTACTTTAACAAAACTACTAATTGATAGATGTAGAGAGAAGGAAGTGTAAGGATGTTCAGGTCTCTGAAATATGTTTTGCAAGAGTCTCTCGATCTCAGCCTACAAATGACTCTCAATATCTTTTTGCATTATAAAACTCTACGACTGTAAACAGTATATAAATTACACCTAGTGGTTTTGTTCTGGGGGCTCCCCATAGGTTACGATAATTACAATAAATAATAGGAATAATCTGAGAAAATTACATATAATGATGATGCAAATAATTGTACTTCCATTGAAAGTTGAGAATATTGAACAATCACTAGATTGCAGCGAATTCCATTTCGCGCCAATACTGTCAGCTGCAAAATATTCTTTGCTATAGCAGGTGTTAACTTGTCAGAAAACATAATTATGTTTTGACCAGCAATACAATACTTAACCTACAAATGCTAAAACTCGCAGATTATTGAAAAGTTCTTTTAAAAGTTATTCTTTGAAAGGTCTTCTTTAC
This sequence comes from Laodelphax striatellus, assembly GCA_017141395.1. Classification (NCBI taxonomy): domain Eukaryota; kingdom Metazoa; phylum Arthropoda; class Insecta; order Hemiptera; family Delphacidae; genus Laodelphax; species Laodelphax striatellus. The sequence continues at coordinate 6,656,674 of CM029537.1, read as the reverse complement.
AAAGATCTTTAAGACTTTTAAGCCTTTTGATTATTGGGTCGAAGTCACTGTTTAATTATTACCAACACAGCTGATTTCCTGACAAGTTAAATGGATCGTGCTATAATTGTACAAATGCATTATTTTCTCAGTGGTGTTGTGAGAATGGACGTGGCAAGACGTCGACAAGCCATAGTGGCAAATCTACCTTATTCATACTTATACTCATACTTCATACTCAAGATGAGCAGAAATTTTTCAATTATTTTAGAATGAGCATAAGGTCTTTCGACGAATTAGTTTTTAAATTATCAGACAAATTGAGAAGTCAGGATACGAGCATGCGGCTTTCAGTATGCCCTGAAGAGATGTTGGCCGTAACTTTGAGATGATGATAATTCACAGCATATTCATAAAATTCTCTACTCAAATACAGTACTAATCATTGTGTTGAATTCATTGCAAATTCTTTTTATTTATTAAGTAGGTTATGACATTCATAGAGATGAACCAAAATTCGTGATTTGGTTGCTTGTAAATATGTACTATCTATTTTTCTGTTTTTATTCCTTGTTCAACACAAATACAGTACACAACTTCAGTATTCAATGTAGAAAAATGGTATAAATGTCTGAAAAATGGTATAAAATGGTAGTAAAATGGCACACAGAATGCCAAGTTTTGAAACCAGGTATTCTCGGCTGTATGAATTTAGAATTTTTCATTCAATTGTATTCAAGTTTTGCCACTAATAGACTATCACTGGAGATAGAAACAATAATCTTTAATAAAACGGGCAATTTCATGCTAGAGATGAAAATCAAGTTCGACTGCACTCAGGACATCGAGTAGAATAGCATAGCACTTTCAAAAATCAAAATTCCCAAATTTTAACTTTTTTTTGTATGTTAGGATAATTAGATATAATTGCCGGGGGCAATTAGCACGCATGTTTCTAGCAGTGAAACAAGGTGACGTGCTGCAACGCGCGTCTCACGGATGAAGTGTGAACAACACGATTTGATTCCCCTGCACTAACTCTACGTTGCGTGAGTTAATTGTTTAATTGTTTCATTGGAAAGTGTCTCAATTATCTACCGCATGTCGAACGTACACGCTCGTGTGAACCGAGCCTTATACAATACGCGTTCGGAATTAGAACAGACTATCAGGGACCTGTGTTTGCGGTTTGTTTGCACACTACCTGATTCGAGGCGAATCGGGACAATGGTTTTGTAATGCACACACGTACTGAATTTATTATTGAAATCATGTTCCTGTCCATTAGCATTCTATTCCATTATTTCTATATATTTGTACTACTTGTCGCTATTATTATATGCATTAATGTCATGCTATAGTCTATTATTATATTTGCACAGTATAACACACTCTTCACACATTGAATCTGTATCTGAAAACTCCAGATTTAAGTTGGACGACTTCTACTTAAAAGGAACCAACCACTAATTTCTTTATTTACGGTTTTGAATGGTTCTGAATTGAAGAACTGCTTCATCTATTTACTGCCAAAAATCCAAAACAGTATCTAGTTTAGTGGCGCCATCTGCAGGCCTTTGAATCAACTTCCACAGGATTCTCTATGCGTCTTCTGTTGTTACTCTTAGGCTAGGCGTACACCGGTTAGTCAAGACAAGACAAGACGAGTTTAGTTACGTTTAGTCACAGTACTTCACATAGTTGCCCATGAAGAAACACACACACCGATTAATCATTGCATCGGTGTGTGCTGCTTCATAAGCAACTATGTGGATTACTGTGACTAAACGTGACTTATCTTGTCTTGTATTGTCTTGTCTTGACTAACCGGTGTACGCCTAGCCTAAAGGAACCATTACCACAACCAGCTGTTGTTGTTTTTTGCATATAAATAAACAAGCTAGTAGACCAATAACCTACTTATAACCTATTTCTCTAAAGGAAACCAAGCACTATTTTCATTAAGATTTTTAACTATGCAGATGTATTGTTGTTGAATTGGGCAATAGAGTTTGTCGTACAAATGTTAAATACTGTTAAATACAGGTCGAAAAGTTGGTATTCCCCCAGCAGCCATAGCTCTAGCCATTCCAGTACCCACATTCTACTTATAATATAACAATACTTACTAATAGTGTACAGTTTCAACAGTACCTTACCTAATTGAGATAACAATCAACGTAATGAGATAAAGGTATGCAAATGAGAGAGGGTAGGCAAAATACACACACTAATCGACACATCAATCAACCAATCAGTAGCCGCCAATTATTAGCCAATCAGAGAACAGACTGATTAAAGAGGCCTCCAATGAAAAATTATCAATCAATTTAATGTGGTCAAATATTCAACAAGTTAATCATCTTTTGCATACAGTATTTGAGTTGGAGGTGGAAACAGTGATTATGCTCTTCTTCTTCTTCTTCTTCTTCTTCTTCTTCTTCTTCTTCTTCTTCTTCTTCTTCTTCTTCTTCTTCTTCTTCTTCTTCTTCTTCTTCTTCTTCCTTCCTTTCTTCTTCTTCTTCTCTTCTTCTTCTTCTTCTTCTTCTTCTTCATATTCTTCTTCTTCTTCTTCTTCTTCTTCTTCTCCCTTCTTCTTCTGATTCATTCTACCTCTCCCTCTTTTCTCTATTTTCCAACATCGTTCTTTTCTTCCTCTTCTTATACTCCTTCTAGTCTTCTTCTTCTTCTTCTTTAACTTCTTCTTCTAAGTAGCATATTACAAATTATTGTCAATCAACTTAATCCAGTCAAAATATTCAACAAGTTAATCCCACTTTTTGCGAATAGTATTCTAAGGTCGAAACGATGATTCTATGCTCTTCTTCTTCTTCTTCTTCTAAGTAGCATCTAATAAAACTTATTATCAATCAACTTAATCCAGTCAAATATTCAACAAGCTAATCTACTTTTAAGAATAGTATTAAGGTCGAAACGATGATCTTCATGCTCTTTTCTTCTTCTTCTTTTCTTCTTCTTCTCTCTTCTTCTTCTTCTTCTTTTCATCCCCCTTGTTGTTCCCCTCGTCTTCTCCTCTCCCCTTCACCCAATTTTCTAACTTTAAAAGCACAAGGCTGTGATCTTGGTTTACCGTTGAATCGAGCAAGAAATGTCTCAAGAATGCAAAAGAAGTCAGTCAAGAGGCAGGCAAGGGCAGACAACCAACTGGGATTAGTACGTAATGCAGCAGCAACAAACTAAATGACAACGGAAAAGTCTGCTGGAAGGAAGAAGAAGAAGAAGAAGAAGAGAGAGAGAGAAGAAGAAGGAGAAGAACACAGGAGTTGATCGTTGTGTGACTTTCGGTAGCGAGAAAGAGGATTCCGCCAAAAAGCAAATGACGTAATAGCAAAGTTTTTCTCTTGGGCACCTTCTGCTGTTGCTTACTCCTGTCATTGCTACTCCTCCTCTTTCTTCTTCTTCTTCTTCTTCTTCTTCTTCTTCTTCTTCTTCTTCTTCTTCTTCTTTTGATCCTCATCCTCCCCTTTTTCCACACATGTAGTTTACATCTCGATGTTGTCAACAGAGCCTTCTGAAGGGAAAAGAGATTTTCTGCTGCGTAGACAAAAGGAAACAAAACAACCAATCTTCATTCCTTTACATTCTCCTTTATTTTCACTCCTCCTCCTCCTCTTCTTCTTCTTCTTCTTCTTCTTCTTCATTTTCTTCTTCTTCTTCTTCTTCTTCTCCTTCTCTTCTTCTTCTTCTTCTCGACTTCTTCTCTCGAGCCTCCTCCTTCTACGTACTCTTCCTCTTGTTGTCAAAGGAAACTTCTTCTTTTTTTTTAAACACGGCGTGACACTTCTTCTGGCGCTCACATTGGGAGATTTCAACTTTCAACTGCTACTGCTGCTGCTTACTTTCGCTACTAACCAACGAGCCTGGTAGCAAATTTAGAGGATGAGGAGGAGAAGGAGGAGGAGGAGGAGGAGGAGGAGGAGGGGGAGGAAGAGGAGGAGGGAGGAGAAGAAGGAGGTGGGAGGATGAGGAGGAGGAGGAGGAGGAGGAGGAGGAGGAGGAAGGAGAGAATTCAGAGGACTCAGAAACGTAGACAAAGATTGGAAGAATAATATATAAGAGGGTTTCAGACAACAAGATGAGCTTTTCTAAAATTGAGAGAAATTGGAAGATTTTTGGAATAATAATTCAATATTTTTGCAAGAGTCATATCCATTTTCAATACTCATGTTGTACTATTCTCTACTAACTTGCGAACATGATTGTGTGAATAGTCTTCAAAATATCTTATTCAAATCTAATCGTACGATGAATAGAATTGATCTCATAAATCAATAGGCTACACTTCGTGGGTATGTCCTTGTCCTATTGCTTCATGATTCATGACAGGCACATGTATCCCCAAATAAATTATTCATTTCGTTAGAAATGAATAATTGAATAGGATTTCAATTCGATTTCATCGATCTAAATCATGATTAATAAATTATAATTATTGGGGAAAATCTTTGTTGTATTCATAGAAAAATTTTGACGTCGATACAGAAAGATATCCTCAGATTCAGAATTATAGATTATGGATTATAGATTATTCAGAAAGATATCCCCAAACTCTATTAGACGTCAGGCAAAATTGTCAATAGGAAAAAAAATAATACAGATTGACAAACCAGAAAGCCAACCAACGGTTGTAGCTCAAGGTATTCTCATGAACTATATCTAGTCCTCGAAATAGCCGTCAGATCAATGATTTTTTTTTATTGAAGCTATGTTAGCCTTCCTTTAGTTCAAGAATAACTGAACCTTTTTCAAAGGGATAAAATCAACCTTTTTTTGCTATTCCGTCAATGCTTCGAATTAATTTTTCACGCGTTCTCCTCTTGAACTCTTCTTCTCCTTCTTTTTTCTTCTCTTTCTTCACTCTTCTTCTTCTTCTTCTTCTTTCTCCTTCTTCTCCTCCTTCTTCTTCTCCTCTTCTCCTACTGCTGCTGCAGTCAATTGAGACCGCGGTTCGCCCACTCAATTAGAAACCAAGCCACAACTATTGTAATTATTTTTAAAGTGTAGCTATTACTAGACTTTCAGACCACAATAGAAAAAATAGTATCGATAAAGCTTTTATTAGCTTTCAACCGACGAACTAAGTGAAAAATAGTTACACCACGGTTTTAGAATGACTAACTGACGTCAATTGAATTGAAAAGAGGCGTAGGAGAAGGAGGAGGGGTAGAAGAAGAAGAAGAAGAAGAAGAAGAAGAAGAAGAAGAAGAAGAAGAAGAAGAAGAAGAAGAAGAACAAGAAGAAGAAGAAGAAGAAGAAGAAGAAGAAGGAGAAGGAGAAGGGGTAGAAGAAGAAGAAGAAGTAAGAAAGAAAAAGACAAAGTATAGACCAAATACTGGTTGAAATACGTCACATCAATATATTTTTTGCAGCTGATGGAACTCCCAGACAAAGCGTCACATCAAATTAATTCTTGATGCTGACATTTCATGACAAAGACAATACCCAGAATAGTTTTGTCATTCACCAATTATTGCGGTGCTGTTCTGATGCTAAAATCGCCACACCGAATTCAGCCTGTGACGTCAATTTTAGACGCTCTACAATATTGGCACGTCACAGTTATGACGTCATAGCGCAGGAATGGTGAATGATGTACTGTTATTAAATCGCAATAAATTATTCCAAAAGCGGAGTAGCCTGTACTTAATTTCTGTTTGGGGCAAGAACAATCGAGGTTTTTAAATCTATATTTATGTTCTTTCTTGAGATGTTATTTATTTATTTATTAGAGAGGCTATAGATGTGCACTGTTCGTAAGGTATTCTTCTGAATTTGAAAACATTAATCCCATACAACATACGTGCTACGCCAATAAGGAAGTTATATCCATACAAGTATACAGCATAAAATTTTTAAACTTTAAACTTTTTCAAAAGTTTTAATAGTACAGTATAGCATGTAACGAAAAAAATCAGAACGTAATCAATGCCATCTAATGACAAACTAGGGAATCATTTCGCCGGGCATTGCTTGCTTGTGATTGGCCGGAGGCGTGGCTTGGGGAAGGAGGGAGGGATCGACCAATCGTAGAACGAGTTGAATTTTGAGGTGACTTGTACAGTCCGTTCACTTTGCTTAGGCAACTGGACTGACTCTGAATTACCTTATTGCGATTTCCTACAATGATGAAGATCGTGTATTGAGATTCATCGACTATAATGACTCCAGATTTATATTGAATGTCTTATTAGATCAATAATTCTTATGAATTCTGAAAGTTGTAAAAATGTTGAATTGTAATGACATTCAATCAATTTCGAATTGTCTTAACAATTATATGAACCAGCTTGGATGCCAGGAAACATTCCTATCAGATCTCTAATCCTTTTTCTCTCATCTCTCTATGTCTCTTTCTCTACGCCTTTCTCTCTCTCCCTTTCTCTCTCTCTCTCTCCCTCAGCCTTCTCCAACAATATTTGAAAAAAATTTCTTATGAGATTAACATTACACCACTGCCTGCCATGAACATTAAATGTGTACGCAGAAACAATAAAACACTTTTTTGTATAACAAAAAAGATGCATAACGAAGAAGAAGAGAAGAACAAGAAACAGAAGAAGGAGAAGGAGAAGAAAGAACAACAAAAAGAAGAAGAAGAAAGAGAAAGAAGAAAAGGAAGCGAAAAAGAGAATATAATAGTGTCTGGAATCCATTCCAGGCTGCTTTTTTTGTAGGCTTTAAGATCATCTCATTTTCAACTTAATAATGCGAGCAGAGTATTACAATAAACGACAGAAAAGGAGTAGGAAAAAAACGGAGACGGGAAAATAGAGGTGAGAGAGAAAAATGAGGAGAAGAAGAAGGAGGGAGGGGAAGAGGCGGAGGAGGAGGAGAACAAAAGACAAAGAAAGTGCGAAAAAAATTGCAAAGTTGCAAGAAAAGTCTTGTAAAAGGGGAAAGCAGAGTAGTTGGAAGTTGATGGTGTGGAACAAGTAGTGGAGTGAGAAAAGAAGAAGAAGAAGAAGAGATGAAGGAGGAGAAAGGAAGAGAGGAGGAGGAGGAGTAGGAGACAAAGGAATGAAACAATATTAGCACAAGAATGGTGTGAGGTGGAGTGAATACAGCAAATGGCCCTAAAAGAACATAACAGAAGTCGGGAAATGACTTTTCGCGAAGAGGGGGGGGAAGAGGAGGAGGGGGAGGGGAAGGAAATGGAATTATTATTAAAAGAAAAGTAGAAAGGCGAGAGTGGGGAAAAAGTTGCCTAACAACAAGTAATGGCCTATGGCTTGCAAGTCTCGCTTTTTTTTATAATATCGCCCTCTGTTACTGATGATCTTATTAATCTGTTCCACTGCTGGCACTCTGCTTCTTCTTTCACTTCTAGTACCACTTCTTTTTCTTCTTGTTCTTTCTTTCCTCTATCACCATTTTCTTATCCTTCCCCATCTTTATCAATATCAATTTCGACTAGTTCAACATCTGAACTAGTCGACTGGTTTTACCTGAAGATTATAAATAGAAATTGATTAAAAACAAAATCATCTGATTCATTAGCACAAAATGAGAAGGTGACAAAAACAAAGACCTAGTGTGAAAAAAAGAAAACTAGAAGGAAAAAAAAGAATAGAATGGAGAGGGAGGAGATGAAGAAGAAAACGAAGAAGAAGAAGAAGAAGAAGAAGAAGAAGAAGAAGAAGAAGAAGAAGAAGAAGAAGAAGAAGAAGAAGAAGAAGAAGAAGAAGAAGAAGAAGAAGAAGAAAGAGGAGATAGAAGAGGAGGAGAGAAGAAGAAGAAGAAGAGGAAGAAAAAAGGAGGAAAAGAGGAAGGAGGAGAAGAAGAGGAGGAGGAGTAGAAGAAGAAGAAGAAGGAGAAGAAGAAGAAGAAGAAGAAGAAGAAGAAGAAGAAGAAGAAGAAGATGAAGGAGAAGAGGAAGCAAGAAGAAGAAGGAAGTAGTGCAAAGGTCTGTAAGGTTGAGTGAGGGCCATCTTGGCCTATTAGTGAGTAGGGCCCTGTAGAGTTAGTGTAGTACACAGTTTCAAGTTCTGCTCTGTCCTTGGAGAGCAGTTAGTGTTGCCTAGGAGTTTCCTTCCAAGGGTTTCCCCCCCCCTCCAATCCCCCACACACTACTACAAAGTTCATAGTAAGATCTAGATCATAATTTGTCCCCAACCCCAGTTCCAAGCTATGGAAATCAATTATCATTACCGCTGGTTCACTTTGCTAGGGCACCTACACTGACAATTAATTATTTTTGACATTACACCTTTTCATAATGTTCAGGGTGTATAAAAATTGGCGGGCAAAAGTTTTTTGTAGAGCAGCATTCATCGAATTTCCTTACTAGCTATTATTCTGTTGTCAATATTCGCAGTAGCGGAAGTCTTCAGAGTATTGTATAGCATTATAAATTAGGAATTTCGAACAATAAATTATTATGATTTAAAAAGCAATTGAATAGTTGTAATATCCCATTTCCTTCTATTATCATCTATCATGCAGCCATATAAGTATTGTCTAATGAATGAAATCTTACACACTTTGAACTTGGTAAAAACTGCAATGAGGTATTCCAGTTCCTAGAACTTATCTTAGCATTGTACCTCTTCTACCCCTACAATCATTTTGAAATTAGTTAGGGTCTAAATCATTTCATAAACATGACTACATCATTTTTTGAAGTTAGTGACTCAATTTTTAAGTTAGAAAATCGTTGTCTCAATGCAGTACCAGTGACTAAACTGCTTACTACACCAGTACTCATTTTAACACAAAATTTTTATTTCTTAATTTCTTATTTGAAAATGAAAACTTACAGAAACAAGGGATATTATTCTTTGGACAAATTTCCTAGCTGTTGAATATGTTAGCACTCTTCTTATCACTGTCTGACGCAAACCCTCAAGGTTAGTGGGCGAACTCTACTAACCTGCAATGAATTATGCGTTTCAAACCACGAAATTTAGACGCTACTAAATGCAGTACAACAATTGCGTACTTCATAGAACCGAAACCACCAATTTCCGTTGACGTCACTATATCCGTGACGTAGCTAGAATGACGTTAATTTCCAAATTCGAGGTGTTTTTCGGGGCATGAAATAGCGTTACTTTGTGCGTTGAATTTTTAACGTTACGCCTGTAAATAACGTTGTTGAAGGCAGCCTAATGGAGGCTCAATAATTCAGTTGAAAATAGCAGGTGCAAATTCGGAACATGGCGATCAAAATAATAGCTGAAAATGACGGTGGAAGAGTTTGTCAGAATTTTATAGAAATTGTTTGACGTAGGACACTAGTTTATTTATGAATGAGACTGAATTATTAATGGAGAATTGACGTGAAAACTGATCAACAGTGTTTGTGAATCGGTTGACGTAGGACAAAGGTTAATCGTGTTAATTTATTAATGAAATGGAAAGTCAGTAGTAGTGAATGAACCGTTGAAAAGAAGAAGAATTGACTAAGAAAGAGATCAATAGTTTTGAGATAGACCTGACTAGGACAGTAGTAGTTGATCATTATTGAAGGTTATGAATGAAAAAAAAACCAGATGAAAGAATTGGTGAGAAGAAATTTTAACAAGATAAGGAAGAGTTCAAAAAGAAGAAGAAGAAGAAGAAGAAGAAGAAGAAGAAGAAGAAGAAGAAGAAGAAGAAGAAGAAGAGGAGGAGAAGAAGAAGAAGAAGAAGGAGAAGAAGGAGAAGAAGAATAACAGATCGGCTAAACTGGTGGTTTTCAAACGGCCATTCCTCACCAACTATAATAAATTATGTTTGTTTTTTTGTTTTTGTATTGTTCTAAAATTATATTTATGTCTTTGAATTTATTTTGATTGTGTTATTCTTCTCTAATTCCAATCCTTTCTTTTGTCTACAGGTAAATATTGGAAAATCGTGAAACTATTTGAAGAACTGCATGGTTTCAAGTGAGTAATCTGAAGAAATAATTATTCCATATGTCAAGTCACCCAATGACAATATATTGAAGGCTAATCCTCAAGAACTTTTGTATTAGAGTATCAAACAATCAAACATCAAGAAATTCAGATCCGATCAGAGAAAAGGTTAGTGACGAAGCGTGGTATGCTTATTACCCGGAAATATACCCGGCAATGACCAAATAAGCATACCACGCTTCGCCACTATAAAAGGTGTCAATGAAACCAAAAATCCAATAGTACTTAAACTATTATTCATTTAAATATTCTCAACGATCTTTTGTACCATGTATCTTGTTCAGAAACTCAGAGAAGAGAAATTCTGTCAATAAAAACAGTAATCCAAAAGTCCATATGAACAATTTATCAAAAAACCGTTTAAAAATTGACGACAGAAGATCGTTTACAACTCTTGATTGGTAGAGAGATTCAAAAACCAGTCTTGTACAGAGTTAGTTTAAAAATCGAGAAAAACCATCTCAATTCTAGTCATACACAAGTCACTCTCAGAGAAAAAAAAACAATTTGATAAACAATCAACAACCCTTTACCGGAACTAGAGGGGTTCCCAGTTCCATTTACCCTCCCCCAATTCCATTTACCCCCTGCACTGCGCAAATGAAGGGGGGGGGGAACTGAGTTTCAATTTCCATTTTGAGATTTTTTCAGATTCAGAACCAGCGAGTTTGACTTTCAAACGGCATAAGTTAAGTGGCGTGACAAACGGTCTGTTTCTGGATTGGTAGCCGTTCGCTCGTCTGTCATTTTCTCGTTCTCCCACACAATCTCTCTCTCTCTTCCTCTCTCTCTCATTGTCTCACTCTTTTCTCTATCTCATTTTGATGTTTTGTAGATAACATAAAGACTGTGACCCGAACATGGTGATGTTTCCATATAATTCAATTCTCTCGCTCTCTCTCTCACACACATATACTTCCTCTCTCTCTTTCACACTCACTCACTCTTTATCTCTCTTTCTCAATATATTTCTATATCTGTGTTCTTTTTTGCTGCACTCATAGCCTATGTAATGAAGCTCTAAAACGAATGTTCTCAATGTTTCCATGTAATTGCTTTTGGGATTTCGCTCGCTCTTTTGCTCTTCTACTATACTTTGTCTCACTTCTTCTAGCGTTCTCATTTGTTTACTCTTTCTCTTTGATATCCTATTTCTGCTTCTATAAACATTCTTCTCTTTAAATCTCTAAACTAATCTTACACATATTTCTCGTTACCTTATCAGCTATCAGTAGAGAACCTATTTTATAAATTTTTACGTCATTGTTAGTATGAATATCTTCCTTCTACTTTCTTTTATTCTTCTTTTTCAGCTTCTCTCCCTTTCTTCTTCATACATTTTTCACATACAACCTCCAACTTACCCATTATTCCGTCACAAATATTCCATTTAATGTCACCTACCCGTCAGAAGAGAAATATTAAATTTCAACATACTTTCAGAACCGAGTGTCTTGAACCGATGCTTCTCTTCTTCTCCTCTCCACTTTCTTTTGCTCTTCTTCGTTTCCATCTCCAGCTTCTCCTCTATCTCCTCCTCCTCCTCCTCCATTTTGCCCTTGAACTTCTCCAATTTTTCTACTTCTTCTGTACAGTATGTGTTCAATATTTTTTGCAACTTGCCTGTTATTATTCAAGTTTATATAATTCCCTCCTTCTCCTCCTTCTTCTCCCCTTCATTCTTCCACTCATATCCCTCCTCTTCTACCTCTATGTCCTCCTCTTCATCCTCCTTCTCCTCCTCTGATTCCAGTTTTCTGTTTCAATTGTTAATTGTAATCTACTTTATCTCTTTCCATTTTCCCCATTTTTTCTTCTTCCTTCGCCTTCTCATCCTTTTTCTCCTCCTCAATCTCCTCCTTCTCTTCCTCCTGCTTCTCCTTCTCCTCTCTTCCTCCTCCATCTCATCCTGTTCCCCACTCTTTGAACGCCCTTTTTTCGGAACAAACCGATCCTAAATCAACCCTTAACTCACAACAGCACATCCCCAAAACTGAAACCGAATAAAAATAGCGTATCAACAAGTCGCTGCTACATGTTGCAAGACACAAAATCAAACATTCCGTTTGTTGCATGTTTTGGTGGTTGATTGGTTTTTTGAGGCATGTTCTGCGGGATGGGACGGCTCAGAGGTCATGTTGACAAGAATTAATGGGGACAAGAGAGAATTGAAACGGATATGTTGAATGGGGAATGGAAAGGGAAAGTGAAAAGGAAAGGGAAAAGGAAAGGGAAAGGAGAAGGGTAGGAAGGGGGAAGGAAAGAGGGTAAGGGAAAGGGAGAAGGAAAGAGTAAGGGGGAAGAAAAGGGAAAGAGAAAAAGATAGGAAAAGGGTAATGAGAAGAGAGAAGGAGAGGGGAAGGGAAAGAGAAGGAGGAAGAGAAAGGGGAAGGAAAAGGAAAAAGGATAGGATAGGCGTCATGGGAAGGGAAAAGAAGAGGGAAAGGTAAAGGAGATGGAAAGGATAAAAGAAGGAGAAAGAGAAAGGGAGAAGAAAGGGTAGGGGAAGAAAGAGGAAAACAGAAAAGGAAAGGGAGGTAAGGTTGAGGGGTGGGAGAGGGTGAGGGAAAGAGAATGGAAAAGCAAAGGGAGAGGGAAACAAAAAAGGAAAGGGTAAGCGGAAGGGAAAGGGCAAGGGAAAGAGGAAAGTGATTTCCTGAAAGGTCATGTAGGATAGAAAGTTGATTTTGTACATCTGTGTTGAAAGCTATTCTCGTATCGAACACACACGCTAAAAGGTTAGTTGCATGTTAAATATAGCCCGTCATGTATCTTCAATATTTCATGAATTCACGTATTTGTATATGAATGTGCTGAGAGTACAGCCTTCAAAATACATACAGAATGACAGTAGAGATGCTATGCTCTCATAGCCTCTTATATCAATTTATAATAATAAGTACAGATTGAAGATATGAAAATTATTTAAACAATTTTATTTTAAATTTGAAAAATAGAAGAATTTCAACAAAAAGAAGTCATTGAACATTCTATTGATTGGTTAATTGTTGATGGTTGCTGAGTGACATATTAAAACACATGTAAAATGCTCAATTCCTGAAAACTGATTAAATTGCCAAATTAGTACCGAAGCTAAGGTTCAATACAAATATTATCAATGAATTTAGTTTTATAGTAATTGAATTTTATATGCATTTCCTGAACTTTATATCGAAAATAAAGAGAATGTATCTCAGCTTTGAATGAACACAATGAAGACTCGTTGCATGGACTGTACATTATATTTTAACCCAGGATTGTTTACGAAATACTGTCTTCATTCGAAATCAAGTTGGAATCCGCAAGCTTCGCCATCTGTATGATTAAAACTCATTGTTCTCTCAATTTCGGCCCAAACCATGTTTCAAATGTTCCATTCTTGAAGAAACTAGATTACATCATTATTCTTAATTCATTTCTACTACGTCTTCATGCGTATTCCATACAAAATTTGTGATGTTATTTCGCCTCACCCGTTTATTCTGTATAATTTTGTTTGTGGCTTACAATATTTTGTTCCATTGTCTCTGCGTCAATTCTGCATATTTTGAAGAAAATCGTTCATAGAAAGCTTAATGAGGAGAGAAATGAGAGGAGGAAGAAGAAGAAGAAGGACAAGGAGAAAAAGAAAAGGAAGTAAATGCTGAAATAGTAAAATGCTAAATGGAGCAAAGAAAAAGAACAAGAAGAAGAAGGAGGAGGAGAAAAAAGAGAAATGAGATGGGAAGAATACGGCGAGGAAGAAGGAAAAGAAGAAGGAGGAGAGGAAGTTAAATGCTGAATGAGCAGAGAAAAGAGCGCACGCAGACGAAGGAGGAGGAGGAGAGGACGTAGACGGCTGAATAAGAAGAGAAAGGAGAAAAAGACGGAGAAGAAGAAAAAGTAGGCTAGAAGAAGGAGAAGATGACTTACAAGACTAAATGAAAAGAGGAAAGAGAGGAAGAAAAAGAAAAAAAAGGGGAAGTAGAAGAAGAAGAAGAAGGTAGAAGATAAAGGAGAAGAGAAGAAGACTAAATGAAAAGGTAAGAAAGAGAAGAAGAAGAAAAAAGAAGGAGAAAAGAGAAGAAGAAGAAGAAGAGAAAAAGAAGAAGAACAAGAAGAAGGAGAAGAAGAAGAGAAGGAGAAGAGAAGAAGAAGAAGAAGAAGAAGAAAGAGAAAGAAGAGAGGAAGAAGGTATAATTGCAGTGATTCCGTCCATCTGTGAGTAATGAGGTGTACAAGCTAAGCGCCCTCTCAACTTGAATAAGTCATGCATTTGGAATAAATTAGGAATGGAAAGAGAGAGAGTGAGAGTGAGTGAGAGACAAAGATATATTGAAGATAGAATATTCTATAAGAACCTTGGAGATATCAGATAAGAATGAGAAGGAGAAAAAAACACCATGAAGCGTTTCTCTGAAGAAATTAATCGCGAGTATACAGTGGCTAGCAGGAAGAGCCACAATTTATTCTTTCGTTATTTGCTGCTGTTCAGGAAGCCGAAAGAGAAGAAATAAAGAGAAGGAAGAAGAAGGAAAAGGAGGAGGAGTAGGGGGAGGAGGAGGGGTAGGAAGAGAAGGAAGCGAAGAAAGAATGCTTTAATTCGGCCAACTTCAATATTCATGTCATGCTACTCATAAATTGAATCACGATTCATTTGAACACTACTGTTCTTCTTATTCTTTCCTTTCCCCTTACTTCCTTCCCTCGTTTTATTCTTTTCCAGCTTCTTCTTCTTATTAATCTTTCTCATTTTCCCTATTGTAGCCCCCTGTGATCACCCCAAGCGCTTCCATCATTTTTCCTCTCTATTTTGAACGCTTTGGTTCGAGAATTTAAACTTATGTTTTGAAACATGGTATTTGGAATAGAAGGCGAATTAAAATTCAATGTTGTCATGTATAGCACGATCCATTCAACTTGTCAGAAATCAGCTGTTTTGGTAATATTCAAATAGTTACTTCGACACAATAATCAAAAGGCTCTTAAAAGTCTAAAAGACCTTTAAAGTCTTTAAAAGACCTTTTTAAAGAAGACCTTTCAAAGAATAACTTTTTAAAAGGCCTTTTCAATGATCTGCGAGATTCAGCATTTGTAGGTTAACGTCATTGTGGATATTGCTCTTTGAAGTATATTTGGATCGTTACTGCGGTCTCCAGCAGATAGAACCTGACACGACCAGCCAAGATGGCGGACAAATTGCAGTCTGGGCACCCCACTGCCTGAAGGCCATGTATACACCCCAGCGGGTGTATACATGGTTCAAAAGATCTCGTTCAAAAACTTATTCAGATATTGTACCCTGGCCGGTTTAAAGCCCCTTTAATATCTCATTATTGTTCAATTCGATGTTATCAATTTGATTTGATAACGGCCTTCGAAGGCAGTGGGGTGCCCAGACTGCGAATTTGTCCGCCATCTTGGCTGGTCGTGTCGGGATCGGCTGCGGAGCCGCAGTAACGAAATCCCACCTTTACAAGTTAAATGGATCCTCCTATACCATGTATTTTTCAAACAGCTGATTGAGTATTTTACAAAATAATGATCAAATATAGGTGCTGTAATTGTTATTCTTTAACGTCATAGATGAAGCTATTTCTCACGAAATAAACCTCTTATTTTTCTAATTTTAATTCGTGATTCTAATTCTAATTTGTGAGGTCTAATTCTCACGAATTAAACCTCTATACCATTTCTCTTAATTTCATGCTTATTGTTTGATAACGTCATCAAATTGTTATTAAGGAAGTATATTGAATGAGTTTGGACTACGCCCTTCTATGAGATAAAAGAACCAAAAAAGAAGAAATTTGATGAATTTGAGAAAGAGAGAGAAAGAACTACTACGTCACAATCAACTCCCACCATTCACAAGCGAGCCGCCATTTTCTTTTAGTACACTCCCATTGGTCGGAGCTAGAGTATACGTCATAGCTTATGGCAGCCATCTTATTTCACGAGATATTTCTAGAAAATGGCGTTTCACTGATACAGTTTGATCATGTATTTGTATCGATTGATACATTTAATGTGAATTGCGCATACAAAATTCATATCAAAATTTGTATATTGATTAATAAATTTAATTTACATTGCTTCTATAACATTCACTTGCTGATCGATTAATTAATTTTTCAGAATTTCTTGAAAACATTTCATTTTTCGATGTAAATTTCATCTTAAAAACAATTAAACATATCGGAGAAATTCAGGACACTGAATTAAATGATAGAATAATAAAAAGGCAAAGAAGAAAGAACAAGGAGAAAGAAAAATGTTAGAACTTTCTTCGAGGCTCCATGTCAATTTGCCTCCATCTTAATTCAACTACAAATTCTTAAGAATCTGCGAGACAAGAGCTGCACTAATTTCAGTCGAGTTCTCAATTAATGGCTGATGAAAAGAGTGAAAGTTGAAAAGAAAAACGAGGAGAAGGAGGAGGAGAAGAAGAGCGGCGAAAAGATTTCGAAGAATTCTGATTGGCCAAGATAGAGCTTCATCGTTGTTAATAGAGTTACTGGTAATTATATTTTTTGAAGTTCAGGGTGAAAACGAAAGGTGAATAGAAGAAGAAGGAGAAGAAGAGGAGGAGGAGGAGTAGGGGAGAGAAGTGGGGAGGTGGAAGACGAGATGGTTCATTTTTCAAGATGGATGAACCATCTTGAGAGAGATTGAGCCAGAAGCACTCATCTTTGCAAAGTGAAGAATGCCGTCCATTCAATTAACAGGTGCTAAACAAAAGACTTTCGATAAAAGCCTTGACTATCTTCGAAATTATATTCTTAGACGCTTTCACTTAATTCTTAGGTATTGATATTCTTCGTCTACCAGTATTCCTCTACTGAAATTTGTCTTCTTTTTTGAGAATTTCATGTTTCAGACCTATCAATCAAAATGATAAATTTCATGGAATTTTTCACAACTTCCAATACATTATTATTGTCGGACCCGAATTCATTGAAAAGTAAGCCTCAAATCCAATTATTATAGAATTTTCGAATTCTCGGAAGATCTTTTCGAATAAACTCCCGAATTCGAAAATGTTTTCCAATTCTAATGACTTATATAGATCCGTACAATGATAGGCCAATGATAAGAAAAGAAGAAGTGAAGAAGGGAAAAAGAGATGAAGAAGAAGAAGAAGAGAGAAGAAGAGGAGGAAGAGAAGAAAAGAAGAAGGAGAAGAAGTAGGAAAGAAGGAAGAAGAAGAAGAAGAAGAGGGAGAAGAAGAAGGAGAAGAAGAAGAAGAAGAAGAAGAAGAAGAAGAAGAAGAAGAAGAAAGAAGAAGAAGAATATTGATGAATTAGAGCAGGAGAAATCAGAATATTTTTGAAGAGGAGAGAAAGAATATTTAGAACGATATTAAAATCAGTGCTCTCTCCTCTTTCCCCTTTCATCGTAAATCATCAACTGTCTTCTGCCTCCCCTCTTCTTGTCTCTCTCTCTCCCTCTTTTTCTTTCTTCTACTCCTAGCCGTGTCTCTTGATTATTTTGTGTCTCGTATCGTAATTATGAAGGGGGGAACCTGAGACGGTAATTAATAAGAATGCGACTAATTGAAAACTCAATCTCGGCAAATTATGATTTTGAAAACGGCTCTCTCCCCTCGCTTACTCGCTCACTCTCTGTTTGACTTCTCTTTTGAATTTCTCCCTCAGTATTGTATCTAATACATACATTTTTAAGTAATTAATAAGTTTATAATTCGTAAAATGATAAATTCGTTAAATTTATAGTTCACTACTTAGCTCGTAATCTAGGATATAAGCTGGAATATTTTGTTATAAATGAACAAAGTAATCTAACCTGAGAAAATGATTAGGTGGAAGTTATTGGAGAGAAAAAGAGGATACAAAGTAATTCAGTTTGGAGTAATAAAAGGGAAACAGTTTCTAGATAAAAGACAGAACTAACCAAATTGTTGATCTACTATGTTCGATACAAGAAACATACTGTTCACTGAATTCATTGAATTGAATGGGAATTATTATCCGGTGAACAGTGAAAACATCCACCTTAGTATGTTCATCCTTTTGAAAATCTGCTTTTAATACCTTTTAACCAAGTCCATACGTTTGATCTCCTCATTAAAGCGATTCATTTCAACCCAACTGAACATCATGCCTGTATCATTGTTACTACCTTCTACTCCTTTTATTCTTCTTCTCCTTCTTCTCCTCTTTCGTCTTCTTCTTCTCCTCTGTCTTCTTCTTCTTCTTCTTCTTCTTCTTCTTCTTCTTCTTCTTCTTCTTCTTCTTTATCTTTCTTCTTTCTTTCTTCTTGTCTTCTTCTTCTTCTTCCTTCTCTTCTTCTCTTCTTCTTCTTCTTCTTCTCTTCTCTTCTTTATCTCTTCTTCCTCTTCTCCTCTTCTCTTCTCTTCTTCTTCTTCTTCTTCTTCTTCTTCTTCTTCTTCTTCTTGTTCTTGTTCTTGTTCTCATTTTTCTCCTTCTCTCTCTCCTCATCACCCGTCTTCTCTTCTTCTTCTCTTCTCTTCTCTCTCTCGTCTTCTTCGCTTCCTTCTTATTCTTCTCTTCTTCTCCTTCGTCTTCTTCTTCTCTCACCTCCTCATCCTGTCCTCCTCCCTTCGGTCCCGAACTTCTTCTTTCTCCTTCTCTTCTTCTTCTTCTTCTTCTCTTCTTCTTCTTCTTCTCTCTTCTCCTTCTTCCTTTTCATAGAGATCGCCCCTGCCAAGAACGCTACAGGTGCAAGCTTTCAGAGGGCAAGCAAGGGCTAGCAGGTCTGATTTTGGTCAAGGGACCTTCGAAAACTAAAGCTATTGAAGCAGCTAATCAAATCAATACATACTAGTGATTTCAGTGCAGAGGAACAGAAGGCGAAGGAGAAGAAGGAGAGGAGGAAGAGATGAAGAAGAAGAGGGAGGAGGAGGAGGAAGAACGTATACGGTTTCAAATGATGTGTTATCCAAAGGTGTGTTGTTAAACTGAAGGGATGTTTGTGTCCTTATGAAGAAGAGGGCTGTCCGCTTTGAAGTTATCTCCTCCTACTCTGTCTTCCTATCCTCTTCTTCTTCTCCTTCATCCTCACCACCTGGTTACCCCCCCTCCACCTCTCGCCGTCAAAGTGTTATTTGTTTCAAGAGTTGATCTAATTGCATAAAGAATTCCGAACATGAAGTCCGAGTGGTTTTTGTGTGTTGAGAATGGTGATAAGGAAGAGCGAAACTAGGATGGGAAAAAGTTAGAAAAGGAGGTGGTGAGAGAGAGAGACAGAGAGAGGAAGATAGAGGGAGGGATGAGCAAGAGAGAGAGGGAAGATGAAACTCGAAATGTTGTTGAAAAAGTATAATTTTGAAAGTGAAAAGTAGATTAAGAAACAGGAAATAATTAGGAAGTAGGAGGAAAAGTGAAGGGAGAAGGATTCTAAGAAGATGAAGAAGCAAAATGAGAAGAAATAGAAGCAGAAAGAAGACTAGCAAGAGTACAAAGGATGATACATCCACTAAGGTGTAGTAGACAAGAGAAAGATCTTGCCACCCTGTTTCTACGATTTATTGGTTTGCCAAGAGAGAGTGAGGAAGAAAGAGTGGGTTAAAGGAAGAGAGAGAAGTAGAGGAAGAAAGATAGAATCGGATTATTGTTAATTAAAGGCCGAAGGGCTGGTTCTAAGGGTGTGAAATGCCCTTCTAAATTGAAGGACCACGTCTTTCCAAGGTGCTGAAGGGTAAGCTTCAGGAATTCTTGTGATCTAGACGAGATATTTGTTGTGCAATAAAGAAAGGTCTATCTTTGTGTCCCTTTCCCTTAATTAGTTCTAATTCCTTTTGTTGGTTGTATATCCTACACGAAAGGTATGATTTGAAATTTGAAATAATTATTATGCATATTAAATAATACAGACGAACCTTGTTGGTATGAGTCTCGATTTTGAGAAAACAGATCAGATAAAGATTTTAGTAAGGCTAGGCGTACACCAGTTAGTCAAGACAAGACAGCATGAGTGTTTCATGTTTAGTCACAGCAGCTCACATAGTTGCTTGGCGAAGCACACAGCATGCAATGACTAATCAGTGTGTGTTGCTTCATAAGCAACTATGTGAAGTACTGTGACTAAACTCGTCTTGTCTTGTCTTGACTAACTGGTGTACGCCTAGCCTTAGATGGATCATCAACCCCTGGACTTTTTATATAAATTTTTATAAGCTTTTATTTTTTGAACTCCGTTTTCTCGTAAGATGGATCAACAACATTACCCTTGGACTTTTTATATAAATTTAGGATAGAAGTAGTTCTGGACTAATGTCTTTCCATATGATTCTTCCCATATTGTAATGAATATTTCCCATAGATAATTGAACAGAGAGAAAGAGATTTTCGGTTGGGTTACATCAAATAATGAGCAGAATCTAGATTCTGATGGAGGAAAAGTCTTTATGGGCGGAAGACTCTACCACAGATAACAGATACAGTTGGCTATTATTTTTAGTTCGTTACTGTCAACTAAGCAAAAATGAGATGAAACAGAACATTGATGGCTGAAACGAAATTATCATAATTTGCTTTCAAAGTTTTAAGTCGGAGGGGAGACCGATCAAGTAAGGGGCTTCGAAAGGAGCTTAGTAAGCAGAGCGGTACTTAGAAAAAGGGGCTTTAATGTCAATCTTTTCCACTTATTGTTATATGATAAAAGATGTATATGAATTTGGATGTTATTGATAAGAATGGTTGGAAAGAATTCGAATTTTAACTTCGAAACTTATTACTCTTCTAAGTACACAACAAGTAATAACTGTATTTTGTTACACTAATTTCTTTTTTTTTGTTTCAATTTTTTGAATTTTCTTTCAATTTTCCAATTTATTTATTCATTTTACACACACATACAAGCAAATTCACAAAGATGTAAGAGAATAATATTATTCTATCATTTAACCTAATAATAATTGATTAATTTAGTTTCTCTGATTTAGTTGATTGCAATGTTTTTCTTTGCGGCTACTCTCTTCTTCATTTTATTACATGTATTTTATGATTTATCACCGTTTCTATGAATGGGAAATAATAATATGAATGTAATCATCTTGTTTTTCACTAAAAATATCAATAATACTTGTGATGGTGTCCTTCGAAAGTCTGGTGAGGTGCATCTTATGGGTACGAGACGAATAAATGAATTCAGTTCAAAATTTATTTATTCCTTGGTTCAGCACACAATAGTTTGACACATACAATGAAACAACAGCGATACATTAAACATTCAATAATACCGTAAATTTTATACAAACCAACAAGATACTAAGCAGCAAAATGTTTTGAACAAGAATATAATAATATAATATCTAGTACAATATTATTGTACTAAAGTGTACAGTAAAAATTCATCAAATACGTCAAGTGTTCAACATGTTTAACATTAATGCATGCTTATTGACCTGTTTGTATGAAACTAAGAACGGATTTTGAAAATATCCTTCCCAAAGACACACCAATGCATTCATGCGCGTTTTTCTAGTACTCCTTGTGCGTTTTCGTTACATTTTCGACAAACCATCAACACATAATACTTGGAAATCAGTACTTCGGTTCTATGGCGTGTAAAAATAAATTTGTTAGAAAATGTGCCGGAGATTTTCCCCAAAAATTACGCCAGAAATGGCGTGTTTTTGTGCACAGTTTTGGTTATGTTTTCCAATGCGTTTAAGCAGATTTTTCAATAGCGACTGTACTAATAACGTTTGAACCTTATACACAGATTCAGCTAGGGTATAAGAAGAATTGAATTGAAGTATTTTAAAATTTTTCTCAAATTACGCCTGATATTGACTGAATGAATGAATGCATTTCGCTTTTATATAGACTACTCTTCCTTTTCTCTTTATCGTTCTTTCAACTTTTCTTCCATCTTTTCAACTTTTATTTTATCTTTTATCTTTTCTTATATCCGATTTCATCAACAGTTTCCCAATCCATTTTAGTGTATACGGTATTATCCCTAGAAGCGAGTGGTAATATGGGTGTGTGGACGCATTGTTCCGTGAATTGGTCTCATCTGACACCCTTTAGACGCCTGTTCGTCATCGCATGCTAATTCAGGCTCGGTGACGTCACGAACGCGTCTTCTCAGCACTTCAAAGCAGTCACGTTTCATGAACACCCTATACCAATACCCAACCATGGTTGAGGTGAGGGAGGAAATGCTTGTATTTAGAGGAGGCAAACAGTGAATATGTGGAAAAAGGAGAAGGAGGAGGAGAAGGGGAGGAGGAGTGAAGAAGAGGAGAAGAAGAGTGAAGAAGAAGGAGGAGGAGAAGAGGGAAGAAGAAGAAGAAGAAGAAGAAGAAGAAGAAGAAGAAGAAGAAGGAGGAGGAGGATGAGGCGGAGGAGGAGGAGTGACAATGGAGAAAGACTGCTGAAACCGACATTTGTAAATTACTCGTATGTTTCACTCATTGCACAAGCAATCATGTATTCTATTATTATTCTAGCACATCCATTTATAATTTATACAAGCTGTCCTTTTGGCGAATCTCTCAGAGTCGCACTCTTCCCCCCAAATGTCCCCCTCTTTCCCTACAAATTTTCATATATTTATTTATTTTAAATTTTTTTCATTTTCATTTATATTTATTTTTTTTAAAATTTTTTTTCAATTTTATTTCCTGTTCTTTCATTTTTTTATCAGTCCTATTCTAATTGAAAGATTTTTTTTTTCAGTATTTATTTCTTCCTTTTTAATTTTTTTATTGTGATTTATTATATTTCTTTTTCTTTACCTTTTAATTTGCTGTTGCTTCAATTTTATTATTAGAAACAATAAACATGCATGGCCTACGAACGATAACTCATTCTTATCAATTGATGATTCTATCTTTAAAAATAGATTAGAGCAAAAAACCTAGTGGAAAAAAGGTTTTGGTTCGGAGCGGGAATTGAACCCCCAACTCTGGGTTGAAAATTTGAAGCTCGTTTCAAACCACTGAGTCACTAAGACTTGAGATAATATTGTTAATTTATCTGATTCTGAATCGCGATCATTCTTTCTCCGTTGTAGGCACATCGTCTTCAAATTGCCGGCAAGTTTGAAACGTGTGCTCATGTGAAATATTTGATAGGTTATGTCATTAATGTAATAACTATTTATTAATAGTAATAGTGATTTTCTTATATTTTAATAATAGATATTATGTTAACCAGTGCTTTAAAAATTCAAACGAATCCAAAATCATCTAAATCGGTTCAGCCGTTCTCGAGTTATAAGCGAGCGTACAGACACCAACTCTCTTTTATTAATATAGATTATTATTTATGTGCATAATCCATTTATTTGTCATTTATGACAACCACATAGGTTCTTTGCTTGTGCGTGGTTAATAGGAAAGATGATGATAATGAGAGATGAATGTACCTACAGTTTAGGTGGGTTGGGAACCAGCAGGAAGTGATTTCATTTATTTACACACAATTTCACAAAATCTCATAGATTTTGATTCTCATAGATGAGAACGTTCTCAGTGGAAAAAGGCCCTCCTTGAGCAAAGGCGGACCAACCGAAAGTGGTCACCCTTACAACAGGAGTACCAGGTGCGCGTCTCTTATCTATTCTCACCAATTAGATAAAGGTACGACCATGAAGTGATATGTAATCACTTCACATAAATGTAAAGTTTAAAAAAAAAAAAACATCTTAGAACTGAATACTGCAATATAGTAATAGTGCTGTTAAATTTTTGTGATCAATATTTTAGTAGTGCTGTTAAATTTTTGTGATCAATATACCACTGTAGCATCACTGTTGCGATAAATCACTGTAGCATCAACAACACTCAACTTCACTATTCAATGTGACTGAACAATTCAACTCATAGTGAAACTTGAGATTTTCGTCCAAAGTAACATAAGTAACGAAAAGTTATATTGGGCCATAAAGGCCCACACACACTATTCAAAAGAGGGTCAACCAATTTCAACACTGAATATTTCAAGTGGCGTGTTGGCCATAAATTATTGGAAGTTGTGGGGAGGGAGGGGAAGGCGTCCATAAGTTAAGTCCTTCCTTTTGATAGTGGCCACCACAAGGTACTTGCTAAGTTGGCGGTGGTGCAAGTGCCAAGTTCCTACAACTTGAGACTTAGTCGCGCAGCAAGGACTTGACAACACTGTGCTCCAATTAGTGAGCACAGACCCATCCTTTGTACTTATCATATCACCTTCTGCTCCTTCTCCTCTTCCTTCCACCCTCCTCCTTCTCTCTTCTCTCTTCTCCACCTCCTCCTCCTTCTTCTCTTCTTCTTCTTCTTCTTCTCCTCTTCTTCCTTCCTCCTCTCCTTCTTCTTCTTCTTCCTTCTTCCTTCTTCTTCTTTCTTCTTCTTCTTCTTCTACTTTCATCTCCTTCCTTCCTCCTTCCTCCTCCTCCCCTTCTTTCTTCTTCTTTCTCTCTTCTTCTTCTCCTTCTCTCTTCTCTCTGAATCACTTCACTCTTGCCCTCCTCCTCTCCTCCTCCTTCTTCTTCTTCTTCTTCTTCTTCTTCTTCTTCTTCTTCTCCTCCTCTCCTCTCCTCCTCCTCTCCTCCTCCTCCTCCTTCTCCTCTCTTCTCCTCCTCCTTCTTCTCCTCCTCTCCTCCTCCTCTTCTTCTCCTCCTCTCTCTTCTCTTCTCCTCTTCTTCTTCTTCTTCTTCTTCTTCTTCTCCTCCTTCTTCTTCTTCTTCTCCTCCTTCTTTCTCCTCCTCCTCCTCCTCTCCTCCTCCTCCTCCTCCTCCTCCTCCTCCTCCCTCCTCCTCCTCCTCCCTCCTCCTCCTCCTCCTCCTCCTCCCTCCTCCTCCTCCTCCTCCTCCTCCTCCTCCTACTCCTCCTCCTACTCCTCTTTTCTTCGTTACTGTCTTCATCTTCTTCACTTGATAACGCTTGATAGTTATCAAGCTTGAGGAACTACAAGGTTTGGATTTTTCTCCTTCATTTGTTTCGACAGTAATCAACGTCATCTATTTACAAACTTGAGAATCATTTCGCCCGGCATTGCTCGCTTGCGATTGGCCGAGGGCGGAGCCAGTGGGAGGCGTGGCTCAGCGAGCGATGACCAATCGTGTCGCGAGAAATTTCCGAGGCGGCTCTGAATGTATCCTCCATGTTTTTTCTTTTTCTTTACGTCTCCTCGCTTCTAGTTTTTCTTTTTTTCTCGATTTTTACCTGGTTCTCCTTCCCTATTTTTCTCTTCTATACTAATTAATGTTCCTCTAACATCTGCATTCTCTAAATTTTTGTTTCTACTCAATCAAGAATACAAAGAATGTGTTATTACTGAGTGGCCATTGGTGTGAAAGTATCCAAAACAGTAATAGAGAAGATGATTCTGTCAATTAGTGGTAATTACTGTCAAGTGTGGTATACTTATTTGTATACCAAAATATACTTATTTGTATTATAAATTTATACTTATTTGGCCAAATAAGTAAACCACGCTTCGCCACGGCAGTCAATATTTGGTTAATCTATGGTAAGATTTAAGGAGATAAGCCTGAATCAATTGAAATTGTTTTCCTTATTACATGTAAAATAATCGTATCAATGTAAAGGGTTGTATCATTGACTATTAACTTATTACTAACCTGTTGGTTGATAGTCAATGGTTGTATCCTGCAGTGGCCATAATTATGTGGAAATCCTGTTCCTGTAATAGAGAACCAAGGCCACCATACACTAGGCCTATTAAATGCTTATTGCATGTTATTCTGTGCTATGATTGTCACCTGTGTAGCCGCCTTTCTCCTGTATTACATGGCTTCTGAATTTTAGTGATTCAGGTTCCTGATTAAACGAGAGTTCATAGAACAAATTGTACCCGCCTTTCTCCTGTATTACATGGCTTCTGAATTTTAGTGATTCAGGTTCCTGATTGAACAAGAGTTCATAGAACATCTTCAATTGTCTCGACAATTCAGACAATTTAATAATTAATTGTCAATTTAATATTTTGACAATGATCATAGGCAAAATTAAATCATAATATTGTGTTAAATCCTAGATTGTGTAGCGTACAATTTTGTTAGTCGCTGTGTTGTAAGTAAGTAAGCTAGCATGACTTTGTGCTTCGTAAGCATTTTAAGTGGCGTGTCTTCACGGCTACTTGACTTCCTAAGTGCACTCTCATGTGACCTCGTTTCTCACCACTCTTCTTCTTTTTCCATCTCCTCCTCCTCCTCCTCCTCCTCCTCCTCTTCTTCTTCTTTTTCTTCTTCTTCTTCTTCTTCTTCTCCTTCTTCTTCTTCTCCTTCTTCTTCTTCTCTTCTCCTTCTTCTTCTCTCCTTCTTCTTCTTCTTCTTCTTCTTCTTCTTCTTCTTCTTCTTCTTCTTCTTCTTCTTCTTCTTCTTCTTCTTCTTCTTCTTCTTCTTCTTCTTCTTCTCTTCTTTCTTCTCTTCTTCTTCTTCTTCTTCTTCTTCACCTCCTCTTTTCACGATCATCTTCTTCTTCTTGTTTCACTCATCCTCATCTCTCATTCAGATTACATCAACCGATCATCTCATAGTTCATAGTTTGTCATGGAGTATTATTTATTCATGAGATATCTTTTTTATAGTGTAATGCTCATGTATGTCCTCTCCTTCATGCTTCTTATATCCTTATAATCTTCTTCTTGTTCTTCTCCACTCCCTCCTTCTTCATATTTATATTCTTCCCTAGTTTCATTTGTCATTCCTAGTAAACTCTTTTGATGCTACTCTGTTCAACACCAGTCTTTATTCTTCTTCACTCATTTCTGCTTCTACTTATTATTATTCTTCTCGTTGTTGTTCTTGATATCTTCCTAGCTTCTTCGTATATTCCTTCTCCTCCTCCCTCCTCTTCCTCCTCCTCTCTTCTTCTTCTTCTTCTTCTTCTTCTTCTTCTTCTTCTTCTTTTTCTTATTCTTCTTTTTCTTCTCTTTCTTCATCTTATTTCTCTCCCAATCCTGTAATCTGTACTCCTATATTGCTTACTTCTCAATCTTCTTTGATGCTACTTTTATTATGATACCACTCTGTATATACTAAAGTAATCGGGGTGAACTTGGACTTTGTGTTAACTTCTGCGCAACCAACCCTAAGAAAGGTGAACATCTGCGGGGTTAAATTGTGTGCATTCCTTTCCACACAATGGCAACAGCATAAATCATAAATTTGGGGCATCCAGCATACAAAAACATATTCACATGGCTACCAATTCGACGGAAGTTCGCATAATGTATTTGCAGTTATGGGACATGGAACACATAGCTCGGTTCCGGAGACATATTATTAAATAGCAGTAGCAGCAGACAAAAACAGCCAGCTCAGCACATTTTGACAGCATTTAGAAGCATTTATAATAGAGTTACACATTATGAGACTGTTGGCAGTAGGGGGGGGACGTTTAAACCACATGTCATGACATGCAAATGGACGACTCTATACTGGCTACTGTCCAAGTATGGGTGAGAGGATTAGGGGGTGGAAGAGAGGGGTAAAGGAAGAGGAGAAGGAGGAGGAGGAAGCGAGAGAGGATGAGGAGGGATATGTGAAGAGGGAGGGAAAGAGGAGGAAATGGGGGAATTTTGAAGAACGGATGTTAGAGAAAAATGAAATCAAGGATTAGGAAAACAAGGAGGTAACGGACGATAAGATGAGACAGTGGTAAGAAAAGGAGAAGGAAGACGAGAAGGAAAAGGAGAAAGATGAGGAGGAAGAGTAGAACGAGGAGAAGGAGAAGGAGGGGTAGGAAGAGGAGGAGTAAAAGAAGGTGAAGAAGGAGCAGGAAGAGGAAGATCAGGAAACAGAGACAATGAACAAGAAGAGGTTTGATGTAATTAAAAGACGAGGAATTGAAAGAAGAAGAGGAAGAAAAAAAGAAAAGAAAGGAGAACGATGAATGAGAAAGAGTGGATACAATGAGGTGTCGATAAATTAGAAGGTGAGGAAGAAGAAGGAGAGGAAGAGAAAACAGAAGAAGGAAGGCTTGAATGGAGAAAAGAAAAGAAGAAAAAGAAGAAGCTAGTACTCATTACGAAGTAGAAGAAAAACAAGACCAAGAACAGATAAAAGTGCAAGGTAAAGAAGAAGTAGAAAACAATTGTAGAAGAGAAGAACAAAAGGGAAAGAATACGGAACAAGTAGATGAGGAATAAAAAGAAAATCGCAGTAAAAGGAAAAGATGAAAATTTAGTTAACATTGAAGAAGCAGAGATAGAAACGATTAGAAAGAAAGTCATGCTGAAAAGATGATTGAGAAGGAAAAGATACAGAAAAAGAAGAAGATTCAGAGTTAGCTCCACTGATAGACTGACAGAGGAAC
This sequence comes from Laodelphax striatellus, assembly GCA_017141395.1. NCBI lineage: Eukaryota > Metazoa > Arthropoda > Insecta > Hemiptera > Delphacidae > Laodelphax > Laodelphax striatellus. The sequence goes on along the minus strand of CM029537.1, from coordinate 6,628,543 downwards.
TACAGTAAAACAACTCAATTCACGATTATTAAAGGTTGGCGCTCTATCTTTGAAAATAACACACACCAATTTCCTGCTGTGAACAAGAGTGAATAAAAGAAGGAACAAAGAACACTATAGTACACTTAGATTACACGGTGAGGAGCACATAAAAGAAGAAGAAGAAGAAGAAGAAGAAGAAGAAGAAGGAGGAGTAGGAGGAGAAGGAGAGGAAAGAACGTAGAAAATTGAGTTATTAACTCTCTACTGAGAAGCTGGGAACCCGCAGGCTATTGAAGTCTTCTCTTTGTCTATTTTTAAGCACTTCATCAATTCATCTTTTTCTGTCAATTCGTTTCATTTCTCTCTCTCTTTCTCTCTTTGTCTCATAAAACTGTATTTTTCTCTCTCCATTGTTTCTCATCTGTTGAATCATTCTCTCCTTCTTCTTCTGTTTCATTGTATTATATTTTCCATTGTCTTATTGTCTTGAATACAATTAACATCAATCAACTGGTCCATCCATTTGTAGCCATGTTTTGTCTATTGTTGTCTATATATTGTCTTAATCCTTCGCAAATTGTCTCTTCTTCTTTTCCCACACTATTAAATTACCATCTCTCTCACTCTCACATCCTCTTCAATCTAATATCCTTTATCCTCTATCTAATATCTGTCCTTTATTCAATTATATACATTTGAGTGTTTATGGAAAAGATGTCATTCTCTAAGAATGGACATTTATGTGTTCGAACACCCTAGTTTCATGTATGGATATTATCATAGACTAACTTGTATAGTTAGTCTATGATATTATTGTTAGCGTATTGATGTCCTAATCATTCAAATACAGTAGATGAATAATTTCTCACTTCAAACTTAGATCAAACCATGGAATACTCCACTGTATCTACATAACTATACATCTTTTTTCTTGATAATCTATTCCTTCATCATATTTCATTTTTTCTTCTTGATTCTTTTCATCTTCTCCTTTCTACCTCTTTTCTTTTCTTCTTCTTCTTCTTCTTCTTCTTCCTCTTCTTCTTCTTCTTCTCTTCATTAATCCATTCTCTCTCTCACTTATATATGTCCTTCTCTCTCTCTCTCTTACTCATCACTCTCTCACATTCTCACTCTATTTCTCTCTCACACACTCTCTCTCCTTCTTTTTCACATTCATTCTCTCTCAGTCCTTGCTATACCCTGCCGGCCTTCCCCTCAATTCAACACCTCCCCCTATTATTCCTTTATCTCTTTATCGACCAAAAACCAGTTCCTAAACATCTGTCGGTCTGAACCTCTTATGAGTAGTATACACATATACATGCTATATATAGTATAGATATGGACTAATATGGACTCTGTGGAAGCATTTCTGAACCCATCTCCCTCTAATATCCTTCAACTCCTAATTTTCTACTATATTGAAGTTTTGACTCTTCTGATCTACTATCCACAATCTTCTTGACACTACTTCCACACATTTTATCACTTTTCTCCTTTCTCTTCCTCATCCTCTTTTACTTCCTCTCTTTTCTCCTCCTCTTGCTTCACTACAGCCTCTTCCTCTTTCTCACCCTCCTCCTTTTTCATATCCTCCTCCTCCTCCTCCTCCTCCTCCTCCTCCTCCTCCTCCTCCTCCTCCTCCTCCTCCTCTATCTCTCTGCCACATAATTTTCCTCCACTACATCCTCATCTTCCTCCTCACCTTCTTCTCCTCTTCCTCATCACCATTCCCTTCTCCTTTCTCCTCCTTTTCTTTCTCCTCTACTACATCCTTCTCTACTCCTCCTCCTCCTCCCTCCTCCTCCTCTTCCTCCTCCTCTATCTCTCTTCCACATCCTTTTCCTCCACCACATCCTCTTCCTTCTCCTCTTCCTCACCAACCTCTCTTCCTCATCATCTTTCTCCTCTACTACATTCTCCTCTCCCCCTTTACCCTCTCTTACTCCTCATCCTCCTCCTTTCTTTGTCAGACTCGTTTCCCACCGTTGAAGGTCGACGAGTCTCGCGAAGGGGGCCAACGAACCTCCAGCCGATCTCACCCGAACTTGGCCGATGTTAGCCGATCTCGCCCGAAGCCGACAGCCGAATCTAGCTAGAGTGGGCCAGTCGAAATATTTCTGTCTTCAGTCTGCTTTGAGCCTTCGAGCCGCAAGGTTGGTTGGTTCCGCGAACTGTCGCCAGAGGACGCTTTGTCCCTTTCGCGAAACGACGTGTGTGGTACTCTTTCTTTGTTTGTAACCGACAATGTCGTAAATTCTTCGAATATTTTAGGGGGTTTTCTGTGAATTTTGGGGGTTTTCGGCAGATTTTGATCTGCTAGAAAAACTAGTTTTCAACAACCAAAACAAAGTGCTATCATTAATTATTTTCAGTTTACGAGGTTATCACATAACTTTGAAACTTGTGGCTCGTTGAGTAATGTGAACTTAACAAAACTTGTTTGGGAATACTCCATTTTCGACAAACACCATAATAGTTCGGTGTTTATCAAAAACAAAAAACACATGGTAATTTCGTTTGACTGAAAAATAGTATACTCTCTATCTTTGTGAACAACTTTACTTTGTCTTGCGAAAAATGTCCTGAATATTTGGAGCAGTGATATAGGCTATTCAGTTTCATGAAGCCTTTCTGTAGAAGCAATAATATTGTTTAGTTCTTACAAAACAAAAATTATTAACTTTTGTAAGAAGAATAATTTTTCGTGTTTGGAATGCATAATTATTCTTATTCCTTTAAATAATACCAGTGATTGTGTCTGTGAAATTTCTAGTGTTAAGTGCTCAAATACATGGTGAACAAGGTGTGAACAAAATTCGGTCAATTTGTTTTCGGTGAGTTGGTGAAATACTACGACAACACAATGTTGTTTTTGCGAGCTGGTCTGCTGGTGTGTGTGTTAGGTGAGTTGGGAGTTCTAACAAGTGGTCAGGATGTTCACGAGTACAGCAATCACTGGAGCTCGTTCTACGAGAAACCCTGCTGTGTGGGACAACGCCATTTGAGACACCATAAAGGTGAGAAATTGTTGCATTTTTGTAGAGAAAAATTGGTTTAAAATAGGAAAAAGAGTAATTAAAAATGTAGAAAACATAATGAAAGATGTACAAAAAGTCAAGGGTAGAAGGGGTATAATTGAAAAATGTATAAGAGTCATGAAAACATTTGAGACACCTTGAATATGAGAAATTGTTGCCTTTTTTGTAGAGAAAAGTTTATTGAAAATGGGGAAAAAGGAATTAAAAATGTAGAAAAAGTGATGAAAGATGTACAACAAGTCATGGAAAATGTGGAAAAAGTGAAAAAAGATGTAGGAAAAGTAATGAAAAGTAGGGAAGTAATGGAAAAGAAATGAAAAATGTAGATAAAGTAATTCAGAATGTAAAGAAGGAAAGTGAAGTAATTTAGAATGTAAAAAGTAAAGTGAAGGAGAAGTGAAAAAAGTGAAGGAAAGTAAAAGTGTAGGAAGATGTGGGAAAAGTAATGAAAAATCTATGAAAAGAAATGACAAATGTAGATAAAGTAATTTAGAATGTAAAAAAAGTTATTTAAAATTTAGAACAAGTAATAAAAAATGTAGAAGTCTTGAGAAATGTGGACAAAGTAATGAAAATTGTAGAAATAGTGAAAAATGTAGGAAAAGCAAGCTAATTGTAGAAGTATTGAAAAATTTAGGAAAAGCATAAAAAATGGAGAAAAAGTCTTGTGAAGTTGGGAAAACTATTTTTTTTTTGCTGTGATGATGCCTACATAAGCTGTTAGCTTGTGCGTGGGTAATGAGAAGGATGATGATGATGACACATCAATGCATCTACAGCTTTAGGTGGGTTCCGAACCACGAAAAAACTATTTTCTTGAATAGATGACACGCAGCGGAAGGCCTCGAACTGTAAGCGGTCACCCTTACAATGGGATTAACAGGTGTACGTGTCTTGCCATTAGATACCGGCACAACAAAGAAGCCAACCTAATTTAAATGATAAACAACTAATAGAGGAAAGAACCAGAAAGCTATTACAAAATTCAGATAAATGATATGTCCTCTCTTGTTTTCCGAGATGGACGTAATCCAAACGCCGTAAAATTACGTCATTTAAAAGGGATTCCGTTTTATTGGCTCCGTTAAATGACCTTATTTTACGCCTGTTAAATTTAATTGGCTCTCTTTTATCGGGCGTTGAAGTAATTGAATAAATAGTACATTATCGATTGAAACTTGTTTTCAAACAATTAAATCAGTAGATATGGAATAGCTAATGGATTATAGAATAAAACATTTCGTTATCAAACAAGACCTCCCAAATTTGCAACATAGAATAATTGGTGAAAACGAAATAAAAATTACCTTACTGTGAATCATCCTTCTGTCAATTATTGTTAAAATTAGAGTACTCAGCATGAGTGTGAACCGTTCTATTTCCGTTTAAAACCATCATAATGAACAGACTATTGTCATTATAGCTCATCAACACAAATATTCTGTCCCAACTATTATATAGTATCTAGCTATTGTAGCCTATATCTATTTACATCCACTCTATTGTATATTTCTGTAGCTAATTAAGACAAATACACAGTCTTCTCTATCATCTAGCTCTTCTTCTTCTATATCTATTTATATTCTCGCTATTGTATAATAAACCTTATTTAATCAACTCGTATAATAGAAGAACAGGTTGAATATATCATCTACGTCTTCTATATCTATTTATATCCTCTTTATTGTATAATACACCCTATTAAAATCAACCCATTTGTGTAATTGATTTGAAAATATCACACTATTCAATTATGTAGCTCTTCTATATCTATTATTAATGCCCTCTCCATTAAATAAAACATCTTATTAAATTCAATTAATATGTACAGTTAGCACAAGAGAATATCAACCTTATACCTGTATTATGAAAGTGACCATTCTCATCATCTATTAAATAATACACCTTATTGCACTTAACTGATAATACAGGGTATGGAACGGTGTTACCCACTTCTGTATAATTATTCTAAAAGTTACTATATTGCATACTGCTGCATATTCTAATATCGGTGCTAATATGTAACGGTTTCAGAATCAACCAAATCTAAATTAAATGTCATTCTAATTTCTTAATACGTGTTTTCGGAGAATAGAAACATAAATTTCAAATTATGCAGTATCGTATGATGAGGTTTCAATTTACTGGGTATTTTGAACTGTCATGAAATTGCATATTAATTTGTGCATTAGTTTGGTATGACGTTTATCAAATGTAAATGACATATGAACGTAGGTTTCATTAAATTACAAATGAATCTATAGTAGTAGATTTGTCTTTTCTTTCCAATTTAAATTTTAAAACTTCAGTTTGTATAGTCAGTTATATAATTATAGCAGTTTGATAGTACAGTAGACCTAATAGTCCAATAATAAAAGTACGTTTACACTTGTAAACATGTATGAGAACGTGTAAGGCTAGGCGTACACCGGTTAGTCAAGACAAGACAAGACGACATTAGTCACGTTTAGTCACAGTAATTCACATGGCTGCTTATGAAGCAGCACACACCGATGCAATGACTAATCGGTGTGTGTTGCTTCATGAGCAACTATGTGAAGTACTGTGACTAAACGTAACTAATCTCGTCATGTCTTGTCTTGACTAACCGGTGAACGCCTAGCCTTAGTGATACGAGTACTTGTTTGAGAGACAAAAATTTCACTCGAGTCAATTGATGGAATAAATAAAAGAGTTTTCCTAATCTTTACTGTATTATTGATTGGATTGAATAACTATTGCTATATTCTGTATTACTATGTATCCACTTTATTTTCATATGTATCTCTTTTGCCTTTAGATTGAATTTGAATAATTGGAATTGAATTGAAAAGAGAATATTGAAAATTGAATCGAAGGATGTAAACAGTTTTGAATTTCTAACTCAAGAATAAAATTGAATAATGCGTTATCAGTCATTACACATTACTAAGCGATAAGAGTGAAGTTCTTTGTTCCTATTTACATACTGATAATGTGTCACCAAGCTTTATCATACACTACTAATAAACACTTCCGTTTTATGTGTGGTTCTATTTAACCTTGTTGTTATCCTTTTCGTTAGAGTGATTACTATAATTATGTTTTGAAGAATAACAGAGAATTTCAAAATCAAAGTAAAATTATTTATAGAATCGAAGTTAAATCTTGTCAACCCCACCCCTGAAATTTCTTTACAACCCCTTTAAAGTCACCCTGATTTCCAAATACGATAAAGTTACATAACTTTTGGATACAGCATTCAGACATGCAAACTTACCCGTAATCTATAAATACTATATCTATGTATAACGTGTGCTGTAAATGGAAACACCAGTCTGTTATACCTATGTATATTGGGGAATACACTTCGATTTATTGAAATATTCTCAGCCATTAAGTGTATCACTATAGATAACCACCGTCTTTATGTCAGTAATAGTCTACTATTACTATATCTGTTGCAAAATGTAAGTTGACTTGGAATATTTCCAGCTAATACATGATAAAGTTATATCTATAGGTAACGGTTGTTGAGAACGTGATAACGGTCTATTATAGCTATATTTACGTCGGTTTATTGTGATACTCCTAGTATTATTGGTATCGTTTTCCATATGGTATTGCAAAATACGTTCCAATATCTCAGTTACGATTTGAATATTTTGAGGGTACTTGTACAAGCTTTTGTAATGGATTCGTAATTTAAAAGTTGAGGAAGAGGATACGTTGAGGAAGAGAAGGAGAAGAAGAAGAAGAAGGAGGGAAGGAGTAGGAGAAGTAGGAAAGGAAAAAAGAAGAACGTGAAGGAAAAGAGGAAGAAAACAAACATTTTTTAACTTCAAAACGTGAGTTTTCGTCTTATTTTAGAGAAATCTAAAATCGCACCCTCTTACTGTAAACATTGATTTTTTCTATTTCATTGACTATTAAATACGATCTAGATTACTGTAAAATGAAGTACGAACTAAAGACAACCATCCTGATGAATTATTTCATTCATCCTGATTTTTGGGACACTCTGTATTCAAATTATCCACCAACAGCTCTATAAATAGATACACAATTATTAACAAGAATAGAGAGAGAGCGAAAAAGAGAGAGACAATCATTCACCAATCATAACTCTTCGTCTAAATAATTGACGAGAGATTTGTCCCAAAAACTTCCGGTCTATAATTTTGGGTACCGAAACTATGAACGATCAATAAAAGAGTATTATTGAAAGCAGAGGAAGGAGAAGAAGAAGTCATAAAAGAAGTATAAATGGGAATAGCTATTTTCAGCGTTATAATGAGGCCTATTTTTTCACTCCCACACTTTTACAGCAGACTGCTTAAATATTTCAAAAGCCTCAAAAATGAAAATAGATTCGCGTGAAAATAGTTATTATTACAGTGTTTCTGTTTTTTGCACGCCATTTTTATTGTTGTATGGCTAAAATTATTATTATTCAGGGGGTAGTGTACAGTGATTTTGGATTTTCTATGATAATAATATCTATTCAGTCATGAATATTCCATGTTTAGACGTTGTTCATTGTTTAGCTGTATTGGGTAGGTTATTGTGAGTAGATAGTCTGAGTGAACTGTACTATTTTTGTAATATTTTGTTGAATATTTGTTTAGGAATGTACTATAAATATCCAAAGTTGGTAATGTTATTCATTTAATATTACCAGAAGTAGTCTTCAATTTCGGGTAAATTCTAGTCTTAAGTTACACTATCTTCCAAATACCCTAATATCATAGAGAAGAGGTAGACAAATTCTAATCTGTTATCTATGCTAATATTTACGTGATAATAATATATTACCCAGCCAATATTACCAGTACTAGTACGTTCATTGTAGAATTATTACGGGTTGAATACACGTGCAAATTATAGGTCTACTATTTTTGTAATATTTTGTAATAATAATATGTATTTAGTAGGGCCCACTGTATTAGCCTACAAGTATCCATTGGTAGTAATATAATTCCTGCGATACTAACAGCAGTGTTGTAGTTATCAACTACAGGTAAATTCTAATCTTCTGAGTTATACTTCTATTAATAAACAACCAAATACTCTAATTTATTTTAAAAATCACAATATAAACATGACTGCATCAAAGTGGCTGAATTCTCATACCCTTTAAATATTGTGGAAACCTGGATAAGCCTAAGTGCTAAGTATTGTAGGAAATCTTTCTTCAAATAATGAAATTTTCATTTAATTTTTCAGAACAACTCTTTATTCATTTTTCAACTTTCTATATGAGTTCCTTTTTTTAGACTGAAATGTTTTTTTTGATTAGTTTGTTAGTTTTACAGATAACATGTGATAAAACTAATCATATGCCGTTATAACATCCTTCACTACAGTATTGTGAAAATCTAATATTGTAATTGTCAGTCCTGAGGCCTATTTCGTGAAAACGTAGGAGTCTTGTAATACAAAAAAAGGACATAAACTTACAAGTACAGTGTTTGATCGCCTTTTTCCGGTTTTGAAGGATTTCTATGAACCAAAATGATGGTGGAAAATGTAGGTGGATAAGAAGAATGTAGAGTAGATAAGCAAATTAGATGAAGGAAAAGGAAGAAACAGTGGTAGAAGAGGTGAGAAAGAGAGAAAGAAAGAGAGAAGTTGATAATATAGTAGCATAGACGGACGTAATGCTTGTTGTGCTGTAATTAGCTGCAACATCAATTTCATGCATCGTTAATTCTAAATGCAATTGGAGCCAACAACTGGATAACACCCAACAAAGAGAAGCAGAAGACGAAGAAGAAGAAGGTGGAGGAGGAAGATGAGAAGAGAAGAAGAGAAGGTGGAGGAGGAAGATGAGATGAGAAGAAGGCCAAGGAGGAGAAGCAGAAGCAGGTAGAGGAGAGTAGAAGAGAAAGAGGAAGAACAAGGAGGAGGAGGAAGAAGAAAGATGAGGAGAAGAATGAAAATGAGAAGAAGATGAGGACGAAGGAGGAGGAGAATAAGAAGAAGAGGAGGATGAAGTAGAGAAGAAAGATAAGGAGAATAAGAAAAAGAAGAAGTAGGAAGAGGAGAAGCAGAATAAGAGAAAAAAGAAGAAGAAATGAGGAGATGGGGTGTAGGAGGAGGAGAAGAATGACAAGAAGATTTAGTAGGAGAAAGATTAGATAAAGAAGAAATAAAGGTATCACTAAAACATTACATTAGAAGAAAGTCGGTTCCAGCGATATAGTGCGATTCACGTCAAAAAGTCAGCATTGCTTAGATGGGAGTTTGCTATCCTTGTTCAACACAAGGCAGTTGCTGATGTCTCGCACTGTGCATAGTTGCCGCACTGTGCATTGTTGTCGCACACAGTCCCAACAAACACGTTTGGTGCAGTTTTCTCTTTCTCTCTCAATGAAACTTGGCATCAATGCTCCTCATATAAACAATGCTGACTTTTTGACGTGAATCGGACTATAGGTATTTCAAGCCAAAGTTCCTTGTTTGATTCCAGTTGACTGAAAGATTTTTTCACTGTGTTTCGGAGGACACGTTAAGCTATCGGTCAGGGGACTGATCAAAAAATTCAGTCTGAACTAAATTTGAACTCAGAACTGAGAAATGATATTTCTCACCATCACAATTTTTGTAATTTTTTAATTTATTTAAAATAATAATATTATATTAAAATAAAATAAATATATAATAAAATAATTATTTATTATCTTATTACCCACGCACAAATTGTACGTTCTGTTGTACCCTAAAAGTAGGCTTACCATTTCTCCGGGATTAGCCCGGTAATGCAGGGATTAATATGTGTCTCAGGGGAAATCTCCGGGATTGATTTATCTCCGGGATTTTAAAAATATAGGGAGAAACAGGGAAAATTCGTCTACTAAATTGAAGAATTTATACTGCTGCAGACTCCAAAACTTGGTAGAGGCAAAAAGAATTTTGTTGTTTGTTCTGTGCGATAAAAAGATGTAAGAGAAATCTCAACATAAAAATAAATGCAAAACTTTCTGTGTAGACTTTTTTTTTGCCAAAAAATAATGACGAAGTGTTTTTGAGGAAAGTGATCTCTTCAGAAACGTATTTAATATATAGTTTTCATGAAAAGAAGAAAAAAAATTTCAAATCAAAGACAAACCAAATTTGAATTGCATTAATATTAATCAAAGCCTTGTTCAATTTTTATTCCTTTGAAAGTAGATTTTGATGATTTATTCCATTTTTCTCATTTCATTTTAACTTGAAGATTTATGAATATTTTTGTTTTAAATTTTTCAAAAATAAAATACAGAGAAATAGTATTCATTAATATTATGTTGTGAAGTTCAATAATAAAGTAAGGTAGAATTTAGTAAAGCTTGTTCAACTATTCAATACCCCTTCTCTAGTCTCTGGAAAATTGCCGGGATTGGTGTCAGAAAAATATGGTAAGCCTACCTAAAAGAAATGAATAAAACCATAAAAAATAGTAGCCTAATGAAAATAATATTGATTGAAAATTGATTGTATGTGCATAAACTATTCAAAAAGATAACGGTTGTGACCGTAGTTGCAATTACATCCTTTCATTCATGATTCAATCAATTAGCGTACTATCATTTAACACTGTTGAATAATTGGCATTACGGGACTTTATAGTATGCAGTTATAACTCACTCCACTACAAATCACTTTGTAGTACTGTTCATTATGAACACAATCAATAACGGAAGAAAACGTAGACGAATGCTGCTTCTTCAGCAGAATTGAAAATACGGAGGAGTGTGCGAGAGAGATGAATAGTGCAAACGAAGGAGAGAAAGAGTAAGCTGTTGATAAGGGGAAGGGAGAGAGAGAGTGAGAGTACGAGGGAAAGAGAATAATCAACAAAATTGAAGCAATCAACAAAATCCAATTGAATTATTGCGACAGTGAGGTAATCAAGTCTACTGTACTCCTCATTCCTCTTCATCATCATCTCCTCCTCCTCCTCCTCCTCCTCCTCCTCTTCTTCTTCTTCTTCGTCTTCTTCTTGTCCGTTTTTCCCGACAGAATACAAATACAAATGTCGTTAGTACTGTACTAAAAAGAGATTGGCGGAGACCTTGTTTCGTGTTTATTGCAAACGCAGCATTATCTCACGCTATCGAATTACTCACGCTCTTCTCTCCTCCGCCTCCTCCTCCTCCTTTACCTCCTACTCTTCTTCTTCTTCTGCTGTTCTCATTACACCCGTTTTTCGTTGTCACCTCACACCTCATTCGCAACATCACACACACTAGAAACCAATCTGCATTAAATTCTAGTGATAAAGATCTCTCTACTACAGTCTGCATGCAAGTTATTGAAACAGGAGAATGGTGGGGGAAAAAGGAGGAGGAGGAAGAGGAGCAGGAGGAAGGAGGAGGAAAAAGAGGAGGAAGATGAGGTGAAGGAGAAGGAGGAGGGGGGAGGAGCAGGACTAGGAGAAGGTTAAGAAGAAGAAGCTGGAGAAGACAAGAACATAATTAATAAGAAGTTTAGAATTAATAGGAGGAATAGTACTGTATGCAGGAGACTTTCTAGAAACAAAATAACGAATGGAAAAATAATAAGAATCTGGGAAGGGAGTAATTTTAGGTGAAGATTTAGATTTTAGATTTAGATTTATTACTTTATTCATGTAGATAACAAATATGACGGCTTAAATTCTAGAAGCTTAAATATAAGCTTATAAACTATGCTATATTAAATATAAGCTTATAAACTATGCAATGAGAAGATGTAAAGCAAAAAGATACTGATGTTATACTAATTGTGAATTATCTACATGAAAAGGCGAAGTTTGGACAAATGAATGTCCATTCTTGGAAGAGGAGATACAAAGAAATCCTTTTCATCAACACTTGACCTTGAAAGACCTTGAAGATGGAGAGAATAAGAAGAAGAAGGAAGAGGAGAAATCGGAAAAGGAGTGGAAGACATCGAGAAATGAACAATAGGTAATAGAAATATTAATTATGAAAATAATTTGAGAAATAGAATAAATAGTAGAAACGTGAAGAGAAATTATGAGAAAAAATTAATGAAAAAGGACAGATTGGAACATGGAAGATGTAGAACTGACTTATCATTTTGAAACAAATTAGGGCCTTATTACCTTACTAAAGAAAACTTGAGAGAGTGACTTACTCAAGTAAATGTCGGTTTCAACCTCAAATTAGTACCTAGGCTACAAACATTCAATAAAATCGAATATGGATTCTTGTAAAATTATCACTGATACTATCCGGTTTCTTCTGTTGGTTTATACATGATGACGTTTGCAAAAGTTACAATCAATTAAAATTCATTAAAATGTCTTCCTAATTGAAGCAATTAATTCCCAGTTAATTCATGTTTGAAATGAGATAAAATCTAATATGGCTGCCTCCTGTTTTTGCTCCGTATTTAAGTTAGTCACTTAGGCTCGGTTCACACGAGCGTGTACGTTCAACATGCGGTAGATAATTGTGAGCGAGAATTCCAAGAATAGTTGCTTCTTCCAAGATTCAAGTTAGAAACGTTAGAGTACTTAATATAACGTAAATACGGTCTGTTAAGTTCTTTATAAACAAGTGTTAGACTAGCATCGATCTAGGTTCTTGTGAGAATTGAATCGTTGCAATCTAATTGGAGGAGGGTTGGCCACTTCAGTCGGATATCCAATCACTTTGCAAAGTAATTACTTAGCTTACAAGTCTGTAAAAAGTGTTTACAAACTGAGAAAACAAATTGAGTGGGAAACTCTTGAGAAATCAACGTCCATTCAACTGAATTCGTAAAACTGAGTGTCCACGATCAAATTTTTCAATCAATTCCATTCAATTACTAAATGAATAAATAATCATAATGAATAAATAAATAAATGAATAAATAAATAAATGAATGAATAAATGATGAATGAATAATCAATTAACTAAATAAAATAAATAGCCGATAAAGTAAGGCATCCCCACACAAGACATAAAATTTTGCCACGTGATAGCATGTCTAATGTAGGGGCGCCTTACCTAATCAGCTGTTAATTCAAGGTTATTTTATTGAATGAAATTGGATGAAAAATTTTATTGTGGACAAACAGCTGCTGTATTCCAAATAGGACATATAGCAGGATTATTTTAAATTGTCAGAAAACAGCTGATTGATGTACGCTCGTTTACTGATGTTAAATCAGCTGTTTTCTGACAATTTAAAATAATCCTGCTATAATCATTTCCAACTGATCAAGTATGATTGTCAATTGAAATTTCTGATTGACGTGTTCCTCATCCCTGTGATGTTAGGTAGTGAATTAAAATTGAAATGAAATGATTCAATTTCAACTAGTATGTAAAATGTAACACATTTTGCCAAAACCAGATAAATTTAATCTGAAATTAAAAGCAGAGATAAAACTCGATTATTCTGTGAATTTACGCCTCGGTAATTTATTGCTGAAACTCAATTAAACAACAAAATTACATGTAATGCGGCACTTGTACAATGAGCAATTGAAGTCATTTAATAAATTATTATCTACGCTTCCAGTAGGAAGAATAATAATAATCAGTGGCATGATTTTATTGTTAATTTATTCTAATGAGATAAAGCTAAATGTATTACTGGCTCATACTGCTAAGGTTCCCAGAATAAAATTGAATTATTTCCAATTCACAATTCGTTACAACTCAATGTTCAAATTGTAAAAAGCTAAAAAGTACATTCAACATACAATATTAACATGGTTGCATCATAATGGATGAATTCTAGTACACTTAGAACATTGTGGAAATCTGTAGTAAGGTAATTCAATGACAGTTAAAAAGAATAGTGGGAATTTTATGTAGTATATTAATGTCACAATTATTGTTTGAATAATTTGCTCAGTTTCTTCTGATTTTATTATCTATATGTATAATAATTACCCCATAACTTTCCATTGGTGGTACCTGATTATGAATAAATGATGACAAAAATAACGGAAAAAGACTTGAGTTCTCATGAATGTGAGTCAAGCTGATGATGTAGCCTATGTAGCCACGAAACCATGGTCCTTGTATCACAAATACATAGTAGAATTGACAAAATCATTTTGTTTTCATTTTAATTATTATGGAACGGTTCTACAATCTTAATAATGACTCTTTAGAATTTCTCATGAATGTCTTGGAATTCTCAAAAAATCAGATTCAAATAATTATAGAATCCAAACCAAAGTCACCCAACCTCAAAAATGTCCTCAAAACTACATCCCTGTCCTATCATTACTTCAAAGTCTGTTCCTTCACAGGTAGGACTACAGTCAGTGTGTGTCTATTTTCATTGGAACCATACTATACCTTCCTGAATACACAGGTAGAAAAGACACTTTTGTTGACCATGCACACGGTGTCTATTCTACTGAGAACCAGACTGTACACTCCGCATATGGCTATATTGGGACCAACTTGAATAGAGTCATTCTCCTACACACTATTCTAAAGAGTAGTGTGACAAAGAAAGAGGGTGAAAGGGAATGAACGGGAGTAGGAAAGAGAAAGAAGGAGAGAATGAAAGAGAAAAGTCCCGCAAAAGGGGGAGAGAGTGAGAGAGTAAGAAGTATAGAGTGATAAAAGAGAAGGATAGGAATTGAATGAGAAGGGTCCCACAATACGAGAGTGAAAGTCGAATAGACGATGAGGTTCCTGTCTATAGTATTCATTGCAGCTGCAAAAGGTTAAGCGAGTTCATAGTTACTGATAGGAATACTCGTTTCAGAATTCTTCTGGTCAAACATAAAATGCCGTCCAGTTATAGCAGGATTCTTTTAAATTGTCAGAAACAGCTGATTGATGTACGCTCGTTTACTAACGTTAAATCAGCTGTTTTCTGACAAGTTAAAAGAATCCTGCTATACTATAACTGCAGATATTCAGTAGTGATTAGCGCTATCGTATTTTTCCTGTAATTACCATGACAATTGTACCAAATTGCTCGTTCCAAATCGTACCTCCATTTATTTTTGAATATTTATTGTCATTAGTATAATTCCATAAAATTTAAAAGATTATAGAGCTAGAAATTTGAAGATTCACTAAATTTTGCTAATTTTTTTATACTAAATGTTTTTGGTTAACATTGCTATTGAGTATGTGGACTGACAATTAATTATATCTGATATCACTGCAGTTTCTTACAATAAAAAACAGAAAAATCTAAAATCTAGCACTTTTTTATAATGCTGATTGAGTTGGTCGTACATATATACAGTTTGAAAAGTTGTTACAGAATTCCAGCCTTAGCTCAAGCTATTTCTCACGAACTGCAGATAGAATCGATTATGATGATGATGATAATTATGATACTGCTGGTGATAATTTTAGCACTTTGGCTAAAGCCTGGTCGGTCTCAACATGAAAGGCTCTATTGAAGCGTATATAAAGCGTTTTCTACACTCCATTCTTCTTTCTTCCTATTCTTCTTCTTCTTCTTCTTCCTCCTTCTTCTTCTTCTTCTTCTTCTCCTTCTTCTTCTTCTTCTTCTTCTTCTTCTTCTTCTTCTCCTCCTTCTTCTCTTCTCCTCCTTCTTCTTCTTCTTCTCCTTCTTCTTCTCCTCTTCTTCTTCTTCTTCTTCTTCTTCTTCTTCTTCTTCTTCTTCTTCTTCTTCTCTTCTTCTTCTTCTTCTTCTTCTTCTTCTTCTTCTTCTTCTCCTTCTTCTTCTCCTTCTTCTCCTTCTTCTCCATCTCCTGCATCTTCTTCTTATTCTCCCCCGATAAACTCGTTTCATTAATCCGTCTTTCTAAAAAATTCCACTCTACAAGCAAACTAGACTACAAAACAAAAGAAATATATAAATACCTCACCTAACCTTAAAAACACCAGGAACTGTTTCACAGCCCTTCACGCCATTATGACTGAAAGAAAGTCTGGTTGCCCTATGCTGGAATAATCACATGATGTATACACCAACACATAAATAAAACACATATATATGCAAAAAGTCTGCACATAAAAGGGACACATATATATGTACAGAGACAACACACACACACATGCGCAAGTGCGCACACGTTCTAATAGGGAGCCATTATGTCCTTCACTAAACCCTTTCATACTTCAGCCCTTATTGAAGAGGGTAGGTCTATCTGCAACCCCTCTGCTTCTTCTACACAGCATGCAACTGAAGTTCAGTATATATATCACGATATATTCACAGTATTACTGTACATTATATCACAACACATAATATATTCCTATGTATATTACGGTATGTATAGTAATAGGCTACTGTGAGATAGAGGAACTCCATGCAAAATCTCGCTGCTCTCCAATAGGCCAGAAATTTATTCACGGAAGAGTAGAAGGAGAGCGAGAAAGCTAGTTGAGAAGGAGGAAGGAGGAGGAGGAGAAGCAGAAGAAGGAGGAGGAGGGAGAGAAGGAGGACGAGAAGAAAAAGGAGGAGGAGTGGGAGAAGGAAAGACGAGGAGGAGAAAGAGGGAGAGAAGGAAAGGGAGGAGGAGGAAGAGGAGGAGGAATTGGAGAAGGGAGAGGAGGGATGGGAGAAAAAGGAAGAGGAGGTGGAGAAGGGGAATATATAAGGAAATTCATTGATTAAATACAAATATTTCGGTTGAAATTGTTAATTATTCATTCTTTGTTCCTTATTCACTGATACAAACATGAAACATCATAATATCAATGTCATCATAATTCAAATATATAATAATGATGTTTTGTAATGGTAAACTATGCAACTGATTATCCGACAATAATTCACATAACCTTATAAATAATTGAACGATGTGAAGTTGAAAAGTGTAATGTTAACGATGACATGAAATCGTAAAATGCCTAGATCAAACGGCGAAGTATAAATACATCAATGTCCATGTTTGGTGAAGTATGTCCAGGATATCCCTTTCATTAACACTTGACTGTAATAGAAGAAGAAGAAGAGGAAGGTGTCACCGCAGTACTTGAGTTTGCGACGCCCAGGATGCGTCTCATAGTAGTGAGGAATGATGTTGATAATAAATGCTTAGGCTAAGGCCTAGGGGTGGTGATGTTTATAGTGTGGTGTGGGGGTGAATGGCTGGAGGGTGTCCCAAGCATGAAGTTGAAGAGAAAGCTGAGGAAGAGGGATGAGGAGGAGGAGGAGGAGAATGTCAAGGTGAAGAAGGGGTGGCAATAAAGGATGTTACCCCGGTATAAAGGTCAGCGGACATCATTTTTGACCTCTGAAGGGTGGCCGGTCATCTCAAGTGGACCAGCTTATGTCTTTCATTTTATAACCATCACACTCTCTTTTTATTTTACTCCTTCTTCTTCTTCTCTCTCCTTCCTTCTTCTTTCTTCTCTCTTCTTCTTCTTCTTCTTCCTTCTTCTTCTTCTCCTCCTCCTTCCTCTTCTCATCTTCTCTTTTCTTCTTCTTCTTCTTCTTCTTCTCCTATATCTCTTCCTTCTTCTTTTCTTCTTTCTTCTTCTTCTTCTTCTTCTTCTTCTTCTTCTTCTTCTTCTTCTTCTTCTTCTTCTTCTTCTTCTTCTTCTTCTTCTTCTTCTCTCTCTACATCTTCTCATCTTCTTCTTTGGATTTTTGAAGAAAAATTCATGACAAAAGTCATGAAAATTCAAGATCAACAATTCATAAAGAAAGATTATGATAATGTGCAATATTCATAATATTGTAGTATAGTGAAAATGGAAGAGAAGAAGAAGAAGAAGAAGAAGGTGTAGGAGGAAGAAGAGGAAGAAGAAAGAAGAAGAAGGAGAAGAAGAAGAAGAAGAAGAAGAAGAAGAAGAAGAAGAAGACTAGGAAGGAGAAGAAGAACAAGAAGAAGTTGAAGGAGTAAAACCTCGGGAAATGCAGACAAACATAATAAATCTTCATACCTTTTACTGCAGTACTTTTCGCTACTACGGTTAATGCATTACTACAAAAGGCTTGACATACTCCGTAAATTTTGTATTCAGAGTATTATTACAGCAGTACTATCATTGTCTAGATTCTATGCATGGAAATCCTTGCTCATATCTCATGTTGTAAAGACGCAAAGAGACCAAAACTATTCTCTCTGTTTCCCTTTCTTTTCTGCCTTTCTTCTCTCTTTATCTACTATCTCTCTTGCCTTTCTATCCTTTTTCTTCTACAGTCCTGTGTCCTCTACCTTCCTTTTCCATCTTTCTTTCCTTTCAACCAACATCTTTCAATTTTTTATCTTGTTTTGAATTTAGTATAATGTAGGGGTACCTTTCTTAAACAGCTGTTAGATCAAGGTTTTTTTATCAAATGGAATTGGATGAGAAATTTGATCGTGGATACACCATCATTTCAAATCATAAACATAATAATTAGAAAACGAAACTGTATTCTATCATAATTTCAGTCATGATTAGGATTCCACGGTTGATGATAAGTTATACAAGATCTATCTATACCAGAACAAACTTTGAACATTCTAAATAATGTTCTACATTTCAAAATAATCACAGTCATAAAGTGAGTACCAAATCCTTTCAAGATGACTTCCACCAGTTCAAGATGTCTTCTCAAAATTGAACTTGAACACAAGAACATAGCCTACAACTTAAAAATAACTTACAACTTAGAACATTACAAATAGAGTCCCATATCTCAATCTAATTCCAGTCGTAAATAAACCACAAAATACTTTCAATATGGCCTCCTAGGCATAGCAGACTGTCCCCCAGAATAGATTGTTCCTATTGCCCCAAACCACATTTCCCAATGTCCCCCAAATATAGATCTTGTGGTTTCATCTGGCTGCTATTATCAATCAACATGAACAAGATCCATTATGGAGAGGCCTGATGGTTAGGTAGCCCCCAAATTAGGGTTTTAGGGGTGAGAGAGAGAGTGTGAGAGAGAGGAACCTGTTCAGCTGTCACTTACAGCTGTTTAACGTTCTTGACGCGTTTAATGGGTGAAGAGGAGGGAGTGATGATTAGGAGGGGGTGGAGAAGTAAGACTAGGAGAAGATGAAGGAGGAGAAGGTGAGGGAGGAGTAGGAGAAGGAGGAGGGTGTGAAGGAGGAGGAATCTAAGTTTTGATAGGGGGAGAGGTTGAAGCTTTATTTTGGGGCTTAACCTATGAATAGACCGGAGTAGGGACTAGGGAAGCTTCTAGACTGTTGTAAACAAGAAAGGTATTTTTGATTTGACTCTTGTGCATTGAGTAGATTACAGTCTCAACATTTAAAAAAAACATTTTTTCAATAATTGCATTGATCTATCGTGATTAATATTCTGGTTTGACGAATTTTATTCTGAAAAATAATGATTTTTTTTTGTATTTCAATTAAACTTGGCTTTTCCCCAGTTGGTTTGATCTGTTGTAATCTGTTTTGGTTTCTTTATTTTATTCTGAAATTATGTTCAGGCTCTTTAAGTTTTACGTGTCCTTTTTTCAATCATATTCTCATATTATAAGTTGCCTTGGTTTGTCTTAATATGTCATCCAATGATTGTAGTTATATATTTTAATCTATTTTGGTCTTGACAGTTAACTCAAACTTTTTTTCGGTTTGTTCACAGGTAATCACATAATCTCCATATAATACTTCAAGTACCGCCATTAATCAGCAGGATAGTTCCAATAAATGTAAGTTTTCAAAGTAAATACAGTAGATAGTGATGATGTGTAGAAAGTTTTTTAGGCAATTAATTCATCAATAATTTACAAAAAATAATACATGAGGTCACGCCACGAAAACAAGAACCAAACAGAAGTACGCAAGAACTTAAATTCGGGATTTGATTTTATTCTAATTCTTCTTCTACTTCTTCTACTACTCCTCCTCTTCCTCCTTGTCCTCCTCATCCTCCACCTCCTCCTTTCCTCTCCTCCTCCTCCTCCTCCTCCTCCTCCTCCTCCTCCTCCTCTTCCTCCTCCTCCTCCTCCTCCCCCTATTCCTTATCCCTCTCCTCCTCCTCCTCCTTCTTCTCCTTCAATTATGATTGACGTGTGCTATTATAGTTGCAAGATCTAAAATAGTTGGCAGAGAAGACTGATGTGACGGGAAGTCTCGAAGTTCATGGGACTCGAGACCAGAGACTTGTTCAAGTAGAAAATGAACTTAATGACTCGTGTCAAGAAGCGAGTGAAGATTGCAGGAGGAGGAAGAAGAAGAAGATAAAGCAGAAGAAGAAGAAGGAGGAGGAGAAGAAGAAGGATAAAACATTTCTTACGATCGTCTTGTCTTCCGATCACGAGCAAAAAATCATTTTCATCTGGCCAAAATACTCTTCCACCTTTTCAAGCTTTTTCTTCTGCTTCTTTTCCATCTTCTTCTCCTTCTTCCTCTACTTCTTTTCCTTCTTCTTCTACACATCCTTCTTTTTTGTGTTCGAACAAGAAGAAGTTAATTATTGAGACGTCAGTTGGTGAGACAATCTGCTGTAATTCCCTCTCACTCTCTCTTCTCCTTCTTCTTCTCCTCCTCTTTTTTCCTCCTTCTTCTTCTTCTTCTTCTTCTTCTTCTCTTATTCTTCTTCTTCTTCTTCTACTTCTTCTTCTTTTTCTTCTCCTCCCTTTTCTTCTTTTCCTGTCACACCCATCAGTTACGTATCTAGTAGTGCTTACTCTCACTTATTTTCCGTCTCTCTTTAAATCCTTAGTAGCCGTTTCTGGCCTAACGCAGGAATTATATCTATGTATATACACTTATACAGTCTGGAGGTTTTAAAGCTGGCTATTGGTGGATTCAGCCCTTTACTATATTTTTATTAAGTTTACCAACAGTTGATAACAAACTCTTCACTTGAAAATAATTTGATACTTCGAGAATGAAAAAGTTTTGAAATTGAAAGTTTATCTAAGCTAGCAAATGTTCTCAATTCACGAAGGAGAGGAAGAAGAAGAACGTCGAGTAGAAGTAGAAGACGAAAAAGAAGAAGAAGGAGAAGAGAAGAGGTAGGAGGAGAAAAAAGAGAATGAGAAATTGCAGCAGAACAGAAAAAGGAGAAGCAGAAGAGGAAGTAGAACAAACAGAAGAAGAAGAGTGTAGGAACTCACTTGTTGCTCGTTTGCATAATATGGTTTCGCGGCTTGAGTCGTTTCCTTTAGCGTCCGTATAATGTCAGTACTGCCATATAATGTCGAGTCACAGCACAGCTCTCCCGTGGAGGCTCTAAAAGTGGCGAGAAAGGTCAATTCAGACCAAACGCAGTTGACTCAGTCAACAGATTGTCTGTCTCAGTCAACTGCTCCGTTTTATTGTTTTATTATAAAATTGAGCTGAGTCAACTGCTCTGTTTTATTATTTTGAGGCCTGGCTGAAATTGTTCTGTTTGAGTTTTATCGCTTGAGACGCATGATATCTATTTGTAATTTGGAAACAAGCGTCCTCTGTGGAAGTTGTATAGCAGGATCCATTTAACTTGTCATAAAACATATGATCGACGAGCATATGATCACAATACTTAACCTACAAATGCTGAATCTCGCAGATTATTGAAAAGGTCTTATAAAAAGTTATTCTTTGAAAGGTCTTCTTTAAAAAGGTGTTTTAAAGACTTTAAAGGTCTTCAAGACTTTCAAGCCTTTTGATTATTGTGTCGAAATCACTGTTTAATTATTAATGGAACAGCTGATTTCTGACAAGTTAATTGGATCCTGCTATATAATGTGTTGAGATACAGCTGGTTGATTTTGCTAAGGCACCTGGTCTGACTAGGAATTAACTCATTACAATTCTCAATCAATCAAGACAGTGATATTCAGTTAATTTGACGCTTGGCATTAGATAGATAGATAGAGAGCTGATAGATCTTGACGTTGCTGATGACCGTAGAGTACGATGGGGAAGAAATAATATTTCTCTATCTATCTGTCGATCTATCTACGATCTATCTAATGTCAAGCGTAAAATTTAAATGAATCTGATTATAATATATTCAATCATTTTCAAAGGAGGGTTATGCCCAAAACTATTCCTATTCCAGTTTATGCAAACAGACCGAATTAAGGTTATGCCATATAATCTTTCAACTATGTTCGATGGGTCTAAGAATTCATACACAATGATGTACTGTTGTACATTAATATTAATTTTGTCAAGTTTCTTACACCTTTTGAACATTGAGCAAAGTTGTAATCTATTAATTCCTTGTCAGTCCAATTGCGTTGGCAGAATGAAACCTTTATACTCTCTACAATGACCGACCTTGAAAATGTTCCTCATTACCCTGCTATCTCCCTACTTTTTAATCTTTGTTAGAGTCAGTTACACGTGTATAAATGAAAAATTGTTTCCCTATTATATTAATCTTTGTTAGACTCAGTTCCACGAGTATAAATGAAAAGCTGTTTCGCTATTATAGAATCTGTGTTCTAATAAGTTGCACGAGTATAAAATAATGTTATTGTATACACTTAAAACAATCATTGAGAAATCAAACAAAATTTTGATCCGAAGCAGGAAAAACTGATGAAAACAGACAATCGAAGATTAGGAAAATTCTTAGAAGAAGGAAGTAGGAAAAGATTATTGAATTTATTGTCAGAGAAGATTGGGTTTGTTTGCAGAAGTGGAAGGAGAAGAAGAAGAAGAAGAAGAAGAAGAAGAAGAAGAAGAAGAAGAAGAAGAAGAAGAAGAAGAAGTAGGAGAATTTTCACTTCTGAGAAGCAATAATATTAGCAAAGACGAGCATCAGACAGGGACAGATCTTACCGGGCTACTCTTGCTTCTTCGAAAATATTGCTTGCTCAGCATTTTAGCCAACACTGTGCTGTAAGTTGAAGAAGGAGAAAGTGAAGAGGAAGGAATGGTGTAAGAGAGAGAGGGAGCAAGACAGAAACGAGGGAAGAGTGAGAGAGATGGAGAATGCAATGATAAACGTTGAAATATCGTTCTGACAAGATTCTAATCTGCTGTACAATCATAGTAATATTATTATTGCTTTGCGATGAGAAGGGAAGGAAAGACGTGGAAGAGGAGAGAAGAATTGATTAAGGAGAAGAAGATGAAGGATAAGGAGAAGAAGAAGAAGAAGAAGAAGAGTCGGGAGAAATTGTAGAGGAGGCTAATGGGGTGGTGGATGATAGAAAATTTATTGTTTGATATTAATCTGGTATTCGATCATAATACTATTAGCTTACAATTTAGATGGTGAGGGGAAGAAAGGAAATATTTCGATGAAGAAGAATGAGAAGAGGAGAAGAAGAAGAATGGAAGATGACAGAGGATGAGATGGAGGACAGAGGAGACAGACAAAGAAGAGAGAATTCAAGAAGCAGAAGAATATGATGCAATAAACTGGAGGAGGAAGAAGAAAAAGCAGCAGCAGCAGAAGAAGAGAAGAAGAAGAAGAAGGAGAAGAAGAAGAAGAAGAAGAAGAAGAAGAAAAAGGAGAAGAAGAAGATGAATGGTGGAACAATGGAAGATGGCAATGGATGAGAAGGAGGAGAGGCAGAGAAAGAAGAGGGAAGAAAAAAAGGAGAATATATTGATGTAACAAAATCGAGTAAGTGAGGAGAAGAGGAAGAAGAGAGGGAAAAAGAGAAGTGAAGAATAAGAGAAGGAGGAGGTGGATAGGGAATGAGAATGATGAGAGAGTTAAAATGTAAGGTACAAGCAGAAATATTAAATATAGAATAACTAAGAAGTATCCTTAAAAAGTGAAAAGAAGGAAGTAGGAGACGTACGAGTGGGTGAGGAATGAGGAGCCAAAAGAGAAGGAAAAGAAGGAGAACAATCGGGAAAGAATAAGGATGAGGAGGAAGGAGAAAGGAGCAAAGAGGAATGTGATTGAATAGAAGAAAGTGGAAGAATAATGAGGAGTTGAAGGGAGTCAAGGATTGAGTGTAGAAGATGAGATTAAAAGGAGGATTGATGAAGCAAGAAGAAAGAAGAAGAAGAAGATCGAAAAGATAGGAACGAATCATTTAAATTCTAAACTGGTGATAGAGGGGGTTGAAGGGGGGGAAGTGCCACCCTATTTAATAATAACATTTCATATTCAACCCAAGCTAGCTGAGACTCTGAGCAAATATTAAGAAATTACCTTTTGGCACAAATTTAATATTCCTTCCCTCTCACTCTCTCCCTCTCTTCCTCTCTACTCATTTATCTTCAATCATTCCATCTCATTTCATCTGTTCTGAATAATTCAGTCTGCTACGTATTATTTGTACAGAGGCATCAAAATTGATTTTGTTCATCTCTGCTTGAACAGAGCTCTTTGCTCTCTAATACGATTTTTCAATATTCATTCTTCTGTATTCCGTCATTACGCTTCTTCTTCATCCCCTTCTTCTTCTTTTTCTTTTTCCTCGCCTTCCCTCTCTTTCTCCCTTTCACTATACTCATTCCTTTTTCTTCTTTTACTCTGTCTCTTGTTTGTCAAAAGCCAACGGTTGAGGAAAGATTTTCCATTGCCTACAATATTCAAATCTTTGTCATTATTCTCTCTCTTTGTAGTAATGAAGTTAATATTGTGTTAGTTATCCATATTATGATATTGAATAAAAAGTTCTCACATCCACAAATTAATTATCTGTTATTTAACAAATTCGTTGATTCAACTACTCTATTCTATGCAAATAAGTATGATGTATGCGGTTGATTCAACCGTTAATTCAACTACTTTGTTTATCAACGACCACCACAACACAAATTATATGTATACATGTATAAATGTGAGGCCTAATACCTGTACATGCAGTATTGCACTGTATATATATGTAGACAGTCAGGTCTAATGCCCACAACGCATTTATCTAACTGTATATATAGCCAATGCTGTACACCGCTCTACCCAGTGCAATTGCAGATGCATATATATATTTATTGTAAATAAGGCCTAATATCCCTCTATGCGGTGTAATTGCAGATGTATACATGTATATATTGTAAATAAGGCCTAATATCGCTCCATGCAGATGTCATTTCTGTAAATCACAGCTTGTTCTCTGAGGGCCTCCCTCTATCTGTGTTATTGGCATATTCAGCGTTAGGCTAGCCTATTGATAGTGAATTATAGCCTAAAGCTTCGATTAGCCTTTAGGTAGTTAGTTGTGGGGTCTAGGATTCTAATGTGGGATGTATCCTGCAAATAGGTGTAATGGATTATATCTGTACACAAACGGGTAAACTAATGTGAGATGAGTAAGATTTATCTTACTGGTGGGCGTAATGGGTTATATATAGATATAGAGTTTCTCGTCATTCTGTAAGGATTCTCTTCTAGAAGTATTATCAGTTATACTCTGCTATACTGTATTATACTCTTTAGAAAGTATTATTTGTAAGAGATATCAGAGAAACTAAGCTAAAGAAAGTTTTTTCAAGTTCAAACAGATAAAAGTCTATGATTTGGTATATCTTTATGTTTGTAGAAAGTAGCCTATTATCTGTAAGAGATATAAGATAAAAAATGCTAAATAAAGGTTTTTTCGAGTTTAAATCAATACAACCAGATGATACCAATATCGGCCAGCAAATGTATTGTTAAAAATTCGTAGAGAATTCAGTTCTAAAAGAATCATAAATGAAAAGACAAGATGTTGTCAAACTACTGATTTATTAGAAAATCGAGATACCGGTTTCGGTTGTTACACCATTATCAATCTCTGGTAAACTGAAAATTAAACGTACAGAGCAGCAGTATTTATACTAACGGTAAAGCACCGCTATTGGTAGACGCTCTAGCCAATGACCGTGAACGGCTGCCATTGGCCTAGACAAGCTCCTCCCCGATTAGCGGTTCAATCAAACATTACAAAATGGCGATTCAAACAGAAAACACAATTGAAGAACAATAAATAGCTACAATAACCTAAGAAATAAATGAAACAGTATCACGGAAGAATAGAAAAACAAAGG
The DNA here is from genome assembly GCA_017141395.1 of Laodelphax striatellus. Taxonomy (NCBI): domain Eukaryota; kingdom Metazoa; phylum Arthropoda; class Insecta; order Hemiptera; family Delphacidae; genus Laodelphax; species Laodelphax striatellus. The sequence continues at coordinate 6,602,767 of CM029537.1, read as the reverse complement.
AATAAACTAATACCGTAATATCTGCCTAACAAATTATGATAAAATGAGATTTGTGGTGTTGTATTGATTGAAATGAATTTGGTCATTCAAACTCAGCTGTTGATCATCTTTTGTTACCCTAGTTATTTCTAGAGCTTCCAGTATGTTGAGAATTCTGCCCTTGTTATTAAAATGCAGAAACTCAACATTCTCCTCGGCCTTGAACTTATGATTATTCAGTGGTTTGACAACATCTTGTCTTTTCATTTATTATGGATAACTACCACAATATCACATTCACAACTACTCAAAGACTAAAAGAATCACTTGATTGATTGACCCAAACCTTAGAAATCAGGAGTTCTCTATCAACTAGCTAGAATTGTTGGGGGGAGGGGAGGGGGCGAGTTGAGAGGTAAGCGGTTCCCCCACCAAACATAACCTAGAAGGGTTTACTGCTGCAATGTGTTGCATATAACAGGATCCATTTAACTTGACATAAAACATATGATCGACGAGCATATGATCACAATACTTAACCTACAAATGCTGAATCTCGCAGATTATTGAAAAGGTCTTTTAAAAAGTTATTCTTTGAAAGGTCTTCTTTAAAAAGGTCTTTTAAAGACTTTAAAGATCTTTAAGACTTTCAAGCCTTTTGATTATTGTGTCGAAATCACTGTTTAATTATTACTGGAACAGCTGATTTCTGACAAGTTAATTGGATCCTGCTATAGTCATTGTAATTCAAAGCCCCGAGCCATATTGATCGGATGATGGTACTGGAGATCCAGGGTACGATTTCCCCAATATTTCACTTATTAAAATATTAAATATTTTCGAACTAGACCTCCCTTATACATCGAGAACAGGCTCTTACAGAGGGTCTACCCTCTTAATATAAAATCATATTTCCAGCCATCTCCTTTCTAATCCAAACACCCTCCTTACCTTTCCTTTCCAGGGAAAATACCCACTTTTCCGACACATGCCATCTTTTGTGAAACCGCCTCCAATTGAAACCTCGTCCACTTTTAGGGGCTTGAACCCACCAAATTCACCTTCTGTGAAATAGAGACACAGCAGCCCAGCATGCATGTTAATTAGGAAATGGACAGTCAGAAGTTAAGCTGCGCTTAGAAAGGTCGCCGACTGGAAGGGTGGCCGTGGACTTAATTTAGCAATGCATAGGGCCCGGCCCGCTCCTCCTTTAATTAGGACCAATCCGATTTGCAACGGACAAAGGTCCAGTTTTCGTGTTCCCATTCACACTCTTTCCTTCCTCTTTGTTACTCTTCTTCGTCAATCCGTTATTCTTTGTCTCTGTTCTTTGCTACACAGTATAATATAGACCATCTTATCATTATAGCAGGATTCTTTTAACTTGTCAGAAAACAGCTGATTTAACGTTAGTAAACGAGCGTACATCAATCAGGTGTTTTCTGACAATTTAAAAGGATCCTGCTATACATCATTTCATGTTAGCATGGTTAATGTATTTTGAGATTTGAGATTTTGCATTCAATCTAATTCAGACTTTACATTTGCAATCAGACTTTTAATTCAATCTGTTTTCTACCCATTCTCTAGTTCCCTTTCACACCCTTCTTTGTCTGTTTCTCTTTGTTTCCCTCCTTCATAAATTTTGAATTCAAATACTCCTAATTCAATCTTCTACGTTTTCTACCCACTTTCGTGTTCCCTTTCACACTCTTTTGTTGCTCTTTGGTCCTTTTTTTCGTAAATTTGTTATTCTTGTTATTATTTGTTATACCAATACATTATTTTGTGTTAGCTTAGTATATGAATTCATTATGTACAGGTTCATTGAGATTTTGCATTCTAATTTAATCTTTCACGCTTTCTATCCATTTTCGCGGTTCCTTTCAAACCCTTCTTCGTGTTCCTTATCTCTTTGTTTTTCTGCTTCGTAAATCTTCTACTCTTTGTTATTATACAGTCTCAAGCTATTCTATGGGTCGAACTATTACTTCATTAATAATATTGTGGATTAAAGTTAATTTTGGTTTAATGTTTGTGGATTAATATAAAAGTAAAAGTGTGAAAAGATAATTCCTTGCTTTCCTTCTTTAATCTCTGATGTTTCTTTTCCTTTCTCAAAATCCCAGCTTTTCTCAACAGTTCAAGACGAAAAGAAACAATAACAAATGAATCCGCACGCGTTCTGTGTTGGCAGCACTGATAACAAGGTGGCCTTTCCACCATTAATCTCGGCGCGTGTCAAAAGTTGGCAGACCTGACAGGCCGCGTCTCATTTGCCCGCCAAAACCAGAGATAATACCAACAGCACAAACCAAAAAAGATTGACGACTTCGTCTCAGAAATCTTTCTTAGCTCGTTTAATCTCTTTTCTTTCTTCTCTTATAAGGTTTATTATACCCATAATTCTTATATTTTCTTCACTTCTCTTCTCTGTTTTTCTGTATTTTCTTCTGTTTAAATTCTCTCTAACAGAGAATATTTCTATTCTATTTTAGAAAGAAAATTAAGTTTTAGAACGTGGAAAAGTAGAGAATGAGGAGAAAAATTTAAATATTTCTTGTAACAATTATTTATTGTAACAATTATTTATTGATTTGCTTAGGAAGATGATTTCCAACTTTGATCAAGTAACTGAAATAAGAAAAACGTCATAAATAATGATAGTAGAAGAGACAAAGAGAGTGAAACCGAAGAGAAATAACCAGAACGGGATGACAAGATAGAAGTCAAATCGGAAATACCAAACATAACTCTCCACATTTCTGTTTGGGAAACTGGACAATGGTCTGTCAGAAATATTTATTTTCAAATACCTTGTTTAGGGGACGATATGTCTAGCTCTCGTTCCTTTGCTTTTCCTCTTCTTCTCCTCCTTTTCCTCCCCGCTCTCCCTTCATCCTTTCTCTCTCCTCTTTCTCTCTTGCTCTATAACTAGCTCTCCATCTCTACCAAAATTATTGCTGACCTTAGCAATGAGGTCTCCAGAGAAAAGAGATGACGGAATATTGGAAGAAGGAGGAGGGAAAGAAGAAGAAGAGGGAGAAGAAGAAGAATAATTGATAGAAGAAGAAGGAAAAGTAGAAGAAAGAATTTGTAAGGAATAACTCGCCAAGGAAAAATGCCTAAATAAAATATGACAAAGCGTCTTAGGTTTGTGTGTTGTTGGGAGTCCCCTGCCAATTTATATTGGATGAGAGGCCACATACTACTTCTAATCTCTCTTCTTCTTCTTTTCCTCCTCCTTCTTAATCTCCTTCTCTACATCATGGAATGAAAAATAATCCATAGCTATTACACTGCTGCAACCATGTTATCAGGTATTAAAAGAAAACCGTCCAACTAACTCTTACACAACACAATATCCCTTACACAATAGGATTATAAGAGAAGATGAAGAAGAAGAAAAAGGAGATGAAGAAGGGGAAGAAGAAGGAGAAGAAGGAAAAAAGAAGGAGAGAAAGAGTTGAGAACAAGAAAAGTGAGTTGAAAGAATGACGTAAGAATGGTGAGTGGAATTAAAGAGTATTAGAATGAGAAAAGAAAGGCAAAAGACTGAAATGAGAGAGAGGTGAAGGAAGATGATGCAAGGGGAAAAAGAGGTTGAAAAAGAAGGAGAAGAAGTAGTAGAACAATGGCACAAAGTACAAGACGAAGAATAAGGAGGTAAAAGAAATTGGCAAGTTCTTAAGATGAATATTGAAGAAACAAGGAAGAAAGATGAGTGGTTGTTAGAAGGAAACAAGGAGGAGGAGGAAGAAGAAGAAGAAGGAAGAAGAAGAAGAAGAAGAAGAAGAAGAAGATGAGGAAGAAGAACGAGGTGAATAACAAAGAGTGAAAGCAGTTGGGTGTAAAATGAAAGCTCGGGCTGATATGACGAGCTGTGCTGAGCAAGTGAGGAATGAAATATAAGACTAGACAATTATTATTATTTGAGTGAGGTAAGAAGGGTTGGGGTTAGGTGGTGATGGTGGGGGGAAAGGGGGTATAAGCCACAGGGTAATTGCATCTCTCCTCTTCCCTCCCTCCTCCTCCTCCTCCTCCTCCTCCTCCTCCTCCTCTCCTTCACTTACGTGATCAATATCAGGCAAGCCTCTTTCAAATGTGTCAAACGGTAAGCCCTTATTTCATTCATCTCTCTCTCCTTTCTCTTCTTCTCCTTCCTCCTCCTCCTCGTTTCTCTTCTTCTTTTTCTTTACCTAATACTACTTCTTCTTCTTCTCTTTGTCTTCTGCTTCACCTGTTTCTTTCTCTTCTTTACCAGTCCCTACTTGAATTTCACCTGTAGAGAAGGAAATTGGAGGTATTAAGTTATTCAATCCGAGCATTGGCTGCTGTCACAAGACACGTTGACACAATTCTTGCTGAATCAACAAGTTTTTTCCATCTCATTTAATTTTATTATCAATTCTGCTGTTTGCTTTTTCTCCCTTCCTCTTTCTTCTACTTTTAAAAACGTTGCTATGGAGAACAAAATTTGTGCCACAGTAATCGAAATCTCTGAAATTATCTGTGCTTGACGAGCTTAGTTGACGATTGAGGCACTTCTAACTTAGTGGAGTAATAAGAAGTTTTGGGGATCCCTGTCTGCGTATAGATGTTAGCATAGACTCACTCATATTGTTAGTATATAACTATATTATAACCATAGACCAACATAGTTAGTCTATCTCTATACTATAACTAACTATACTAACTGTATAGTTAATCTATGATGTTACTAACAAAACAGTAATTCAAGATAAGATTGAATTGGATACATGAAATAAAATTTGTATAATATTGCTTGTTTTCAGAGGTTCATAACCCCGGTCGTACACCGGAGCATAGACTAATAGGCAACTAATATCGTTAGAATATATAATGATTGTTCATTTAGTACAAATGATGTTAATGCACACCGAAACCGCTGCTTCAAGTTAAGATTGAATTAGGTACATGAAATTAAAATTGTATAATATTGCTTGTTTTCAGAGGTTCATTGAAGAATTTAATAATGGAATTCATTATAATTCTTTATTGTACTCGTATTTTAATCCCATTGAGCCATTGGTCTCAAATCGTAATTGCTAAACACTAATTCATTTTGTCTCTTTACAGGTATGTTGACGTGAAAAGGGAGTATTTTTCTGGAGTCAGGTATCCAAGATATTATCGTAAGACCACTTCCCTGTACAATTACTATGTCATTAAATAATCATCCTTCCTTTTTCATTTTGATAATTGCCCACTTATACTGCATGATTAAAATTGTAGTCATACTTTCAATATTTAGGTAATAGCTATTTGTGTATATTTGTGCTAAGTTTCTTCGGCAACTTAAAAATTGACGGTCAAATTTTCACATGGTGTGATACAGTAATAACCTTTTCCCTGTTGATGCGTTTCAACATCTTCAAATATTTCTATCTATCAAAATCGGTCCACTCATCTTCTTCACAAACTCTCCAAAGTTGGGCACGAAACTCTTTTCATTTATAAGATTTTATTGGATGAAATTCAATGAAAAATGCGATCTTCTACCGACGGTTTTACACCAAAACTCTTCACCATAAGCTTTTGAACCACTAATCGTGCGACGACTTGAAACAGAAACGATTATTATTGTTTGAAGCGAGCAGCTTGGCTTTGTGTCTTGTGACTTGTCTAAGCGCAGCGCAAAGTTTAATGAAGTTTCTAAGCTCATTTCCCCCTTTGCGTGACGTCACCAAGTCGCTTTTCCAGCTAACAGCGCGGCGCTGACATTCAACTGCATTTTCCGCAGTTTGCGAAAACCTGTAGATGTTTTCCACATGGAAAAACACAATCTGACAACACTGTAGATTTATAACAGCTGGTTCTGTTGTTTTTAAAAATTACAATCAGTTTATTTCGAATTGTTATTGGCCCGTATTACCACAGATTTTCCTGACATGACAGATGACAATCTGACAAATAACAGATTGAAAAACGATAAACTTGAACGCTAGTCAAGCGCAAGTTTAACTTGGCATGGTATTATCAATGTAATTTTCATGTTTATTTAGTTCAAGCAAATATGTTGACGGGGACTTTGAGTTTAACCTAGTTCAAGAACCTTGAATTCAATAATGATATTTTACTCAATAATAATAATATTTTTAATAATGATATTATGATTAAATAATGTTATTCTACTCAAATTAAATTCTGTACTGTATTTCGTGAAAACAACCTATAGTTCTCATTCATTCTAGAATGAATGAAAACTAGAGGATATAATTCGTATACTGATAATTATGATAAAGGAGGAGATGAACAATGATTACGATACCAATCTCATTCAAATATATTGAAAACGGTTATCGCAAGATAACTGTAACTCTAGAGGAGAGAATTTAATTCTTTTTAAAATATTAAAAATTTAACTTTCATGCTTCCACTTATGTCTTCAAACACTGCATGTATGCCACTGGAATATTTGAATGAACTATCCAGTAAAAATGCATCTCTTTCTGTTCATTTTTGGGCCAACAAAAAATGTGTAAAAATCATTGAATGATACAAATTGCAGCCAAATAATGACAAGCAATGAATAGATAGCAAAATTGAACACAGTGCAACAGAATACGAAACCCAAGCAGAAGAAGAAGAAGAAGAAGAAGAAGAAGAAGAAGAAGAAGAAGAGAAGTAGTAGTAGTAGTAGAAGTAGTAGTAGTAGTAGTAGTAGTAGTAGAAGTAGTAGTAGAAGTAGTAGTAGTAGTAGTAGTAGTAGAAGTAATGGAAGAAGAAGAAGAAGAAGAAGAAGAAGAAGAAGAAGAAGGAGGAGGAGGAGGAGGAGTAGGAAGAGGAGTAGACGAAGAAGAAGATGAAGAAGGGATTGCGTGTGTGTAAAGTTACAGTCTCTAGTGCTGTATAGCAATTCTACGGACCGTAACGGAAGCTATGCTGTAGCGGCTGGCTGGTCAGGGGTAAAAGCTTATTCAGGGGAAGCTGCTTGCTGCAAAATGTTTCCAACGAGAAACTACCCCCAACTGATAACGACGTGTGATTTAGGGGCAAGGGAAAACGGGACGGAAGATGAAGGAGGCGAAAAAGAAGAAGGAGGAGGAGCTGGAGAGAGAGGTGAATAAGAGGATGAAGAAGGAGAAGAAGCAGAAGTAGGAGTTGAAATGGAGAGGGTATATGATTTAGAGTGATGGACTGGAAAGAAGAGGTTCTAAACGAAGAGTAAAAGATAAATAAGAAGAATAAGAGAAGAAGGAAAGGAAAACGAATGAGAAAAGAAGACGGAGTAGAAGGTTATGAGAAGAAAGATGAAATAGTGAGATGTAGCTTTTTTCAACAGAAAAGGAAAGAGAAAAAAAGAAGATGAAGAGGAAGAGGGAGAAAAATAAGAAGAAGAAGAGGAACAGGCTGGAAAAGTAGAAGAAGAGGGAGGAAAAGAAGAAGAAGAAAAAGATGGAGGAGAGGAAGAGGAAAAGAAAAGAATAAGAAGATAAAGAAGAGGAAGAGGGAGGAAAAGAAGAGGAACAGGCTGGAAAAGTAGAAGAAGAGGGAGGAAAATAAGAAGAAGAAGAAAAAGATGGAGGAGAGGAAGAGGTAGGAGAAGAAAAAGAATAAGAAGATGAAGAAGAGGAAGAGGGAGGAAAAGAAGAAGAATAAAATCTTATTCTTCTTCTTAGGAAAAAAAGAAGAAGAGGAAAAAGAAGAAGAAGAAGGGAGGAGAGGAAGAGGAGGAAGAAGAAGAAGAAGAAGAGGGAGGAGAAGAAGAAGAAGAAGAAGAAGAAGAGAAGAAGAAGAGGAAGAAGAGAAAGAAAGGAGGGAGGAGGTGATTGAGAGAGATGTAGAGAAAAGTGACCATTTGTAATCTCAGAGGGTTGGTCGATCAGCTGATTATTTTGAGAAAGGGATGGAATTGATCAGAGCCCCAGATATGGTTCCGGGACCACTACAGGAGAGGGCGATGTTATTTCTAAAACAGGGATATTGTTTGTAGATTGGTTAGGCAAACATTTCAGAATTATTTTGTTGTTGGCCACGAATATCTGTAGATCAGAATGAATTCTAACTTTGAAAAAATTACAATTTAACTTCCAAAGCATTGGAAAACGTAGATACCTTAATTATATTGTTAGCAGCTCACAGAGTAGAATTTACCAGCCAATCAGAGCACGAGAATTACAAGACGTAGCTGCTCTGTGTTTGGTGCAGCCATTTTATTGTCAGCCATCTTGGTTTGAATAACTTTTAGAAGCTTCCACCCAATCAGAGCTCGAGAATTTCAAGCAACATCTAGCTGCTCTGTGATTGGTGCAGCCATTCGTATGGTCAGCCATCTTGTGTGAATAACCTTTTAAAAGCTTCCACCCAATCAGAGCTCGAGAATTTCAAGTATCAACTAGCTGCTCTCCCATTGGTGCAATAACTTCAACGGTCAGCTTTGCTATTTATTGTCAGCTGCTACGCCATATTGATGCTAAAGACAAATATTTTATTGAAGTTTTATGTCCTCAAATTTGACGTCTTCTACTAATCTTCTAAATTTTGAGACTTGGGATCCATTTGATAGTAATAGACGTCCTGTAAAACAAGAGAAAGAGGTTTACATACTAATTTAATAATTTGGCGTGCCATAAGCAACGTGTTAATAAGATACTACGGTACAGGATTGATGAAAAGGTTATTCTAAGATATTCTTTTCCAAGAATGGACATTTATGTTTTTAAACTTTGCCTTTATATAAAGAGAAATCTCATTCACATCAAATTTAATAATTATATTGCATCTGATCTTTAGTTTATTTTGTAATTTTCAAAAATCACAAAATAATATTACTTACCATTATACCATTGTAGTCAAAAATCGATGCATAGAAATTTTGTTTCCTACTTTATAGCCCAATGATGCTATACGTGATGCTTTATAAAAAAAAACACACAAACACATTTCTCTATTATTACAATAATTTCATGAATAATAATATTTATGAATAAGATAATCTTATTGTTATAATCTTATCTGGTCTTTATTGATAGGAAATCAATGCCAAGCAGATGTCTTAATCATATAGCGGCGAAGTAGAAAATACCAATACTAAACATGAATCGAACCCAAGAATAGATCCATCGCTTTCCACATGGCTTGTTCTTTTGACACAAGGCACATCATACGGTATCTGAGCTGTCAATAATTACAGTACAGTACTATGAAGTTGTATTAAATTTAGATATTTCCATTACATTCTCTCCAGTTCTAATTCTGGAGTCTGGCTCGCGCTGGAACAACTCGAACATCTTTCAACTCTTTCTTCTTTTTCTTCTTCTTCTTCTTCTTCTTCTTCTTCTTCTTCTTCTTCTTCTTCTCCTCCTTCCTCTTCTTCTTCGTCTTTCTCATCAGTTCTATTTCTGAAATAGCATTTCTCATGCTTGAGTTATTCCAATCTTCAGCATTTTGCTGTCAGCAAATCAATAATTCCAGTTTAAATTAAGAAAGCAGCTATCGCTATCTACTTCTTCCTGTTTTTTTTTTATTCTACTCCTCCGCTTCTTTCCATTCTTTATCATTATTTTCCTCTTTCTCTTCAATCTTCCTTTTCCTCCTACTCCTATCTTTCTCCTCGTTTATTCCTCCCACTCACCTCCTCCTACTCCTCCTTCTCTCTACCTCTTCTCCTCTCTTTCTTCTCCTTCTCCTCCTCTCTCCCACGTCTTCTACTCCCCCCCTCCTTCTTGTACCGATTAGCAGGAAGGATCTGAGAACAGAATCCTGTTACACATTTGATAGCGCAGTGCTATAATTCCTGCACACCACTCTCATAATATTATCGTGTGAAGCGGTGCTAATACCAGTGCAGCAATGGAGTGTAGTAGTCCTACTGCAGCTGGATTAAAGCTTGTGAATCTATTGGACTGTGCATTGCCAGATAAGACATAACATGCCGTGTACAATGTTCTAAGGCTGGCTACATGTACGATTGTCCTCAACACATATTATATTCAGCTTCTTCTTCTTCTCCTTCTTCTTCTTTCTCTTCTTCTTCTTCTTCTTCTTCTCTTTCTTCTTCTTCTTCTTCTTCTTCTTCTTCTTCTTCTTCTTCTTCTTCTTCTTCTTCTTCTTCTTCTTCTTTTTCTTCTCTCTCTCTCTTTCTTCTCCTTCTATTTCTATCTGATTCAATGCTACTATCAGTCAATTGACTCAAGCTCGATTGGTAAAACGAATCATTAGGGTCGTGAGTAAAACAATGTGAGAACCAAAATTTCCCATATAAAGTGACATTCATTTAATTTGGATGCTTGAATTAGTAGATGGATAGATAATCATTTCGTGCAAGAACGCCTTAGATTACGATGGAAAAGAACTAGATATCCATCTATCTAGAATTAAATGAATATTCCATAATGCCGTAATTGGTTCATTTTCCTAAGGCTATACATAAAAGTTCATAACACTGGTTCATGAAGTACTGTGACACAGGCATTCTTGACCAAGAAACAGCTGTATTGAAACTGAATTATTGTAATTACATTGTTTTCCAAATTTTAAAGTTTGTGAGAATATATAAGTACAAAAGAATGTAACAATATAAGTTAGTGTATAAGAATATTCATCCACTATAACATCTTATGTTGCATCTTATGGATGGATGGATTCTCATGCACTTGGTACTTGGTGCTAAGCTGTAATGAGTCAATTCATTGCAAGTCCAGGTGCCTAGCAAAAGGAACGAGCTCTACTTACTTGGATCACACTGTGAAATTATACACAATTATATTGGTGAGTCAGGTACTTGATTCCGGTAGGTATAATTTGGACAGGTAAAAAAACGTTCGTTTTCGTTGTTCTGATGAAGACATCAAGCAGGATAATGATAGACTTGACCTTGATAAACACAGGTAGAAAAGACCAGATCATTTTGGAAGAGTGAGAGAGAGTGAGAGTGACAGAGTGATGGTGAGGGTGTGTGAGAGGGGATGGGAGAGTGATAGAGAAACACAGAAAGAGAAGACATGAAAAAGATAGAGTCATCCGAACATAGAATAGATTGGGCTGGTAACATAAGAAAAAGGACATAAGAAGGAGCAGAAAAGAAGCAGACAAAGACGGAAGAAGGAATAGAAGCAGAAGAAGAAGAAGCAGAGAAAAAGAAGATGATGACAAAGGAAAAGAATAGAGAGAGACATAAGAAAATAGATTTGGTTAGGAAGGACAGAGATAGATGATCATGAACATTCTAACTTTGAGTTGAGGCGCAAAATGAAACAGACTTTGAACAGTGTTCTATTGGTTTACGAAAGATAAGGGAAAATTAGAAGAAAGAAAGGAGACGAAAAGAAGAATTGGAGGAGAAGAAGAAGAGAAGAAGGAGAAGGAGAAGAATGAGGAGGAGAAGAAGAAGAAGAAGGAGGAGGAAAAAGAAGAAGAAGAAGAAGAAGGGAAGAAGAAGAACATGTTGAGGAGAAATAAGACCAAGACAAAGAAGAAGGAGAAGAAGAAGATGGGAAGAAGATGGTGAAGAGAAAGAAGAAGAAGGCGAAGAAAAAGAAGAAGAAGAAGAAGTAGAAGGAGAAAAAGATGGAGAAGAAGTGGAAAAAGATTGTGAAGATAAATAAGATCAAGACAAAGAAGACGGAGAAGAAGATGGCGAAGAGAAATAAGAGAAAGAAGAAGAATCAGGAGCAGTAGAAAAATAGTAAGTAAAAGAACAACAACAAAATAGGGAGAATAAGAAGAGAAATAGAGAAGAAGTTAATGAAGGGGAAGCAGAAGGAATCTACAAGTCTGTCTCTACAACAAGTGTCTGGTTGGGACATCTCCCCTCTTTTTAACTTGTCAAAGTGCAGTCAGTAAAACAGCTACTGTACAGTCACGCTACCGTATACAATAGACCTCACCTCACCAGACACCTGGCTTGACGTGTCCATTCCATTACACACCCGACTGTACCCGGCTGGCCTTTGGGTGATTCACTTTCAAGCTATAGCTGCTGTAAGCCGAAATACCATTGGTTCGTTTTCCAAGAAGTATGATACACATTTCTCTTCTTATTCATTTCTTCCTCTAAGTTTTATTTTCAGGTGAAAAATCTATTTTTAATTCAATTTTTTTTAATTTCCTTAGGTTTTTTTTATCAGGTATTGAAAACATTTTTCCCCTATTCACGGCCAAGTGTTAATGGAAAGGATGTCCTTGGACATCCTTTTCCAAGAATGGACATTTAAATGTCCAAACTTCGCCGTTTCATGTAGATAAATCTCACTCATGTTAACATTATCATATTGCATTTAATACTTATATTGTTGAAAATTATTAGTAACAATTCATAACATTAATAGAATAATAGCCTATTAATTAATAGATAATTAATAAGTGAATTCTAGTGTTGAAACAATAGAATAATATTACTTATACTTACAACTTTTGTAATCGAGAAACTAAGCAGTTATAATATTATTGTTATCTACATGAATATAATCTTATCTAATTCTAATCTATCCTAAAATGTCCTACTTTGATTATCCCACTTATAATTATTACCCTACATCAATTTCACTCATCGATTATGTTATAAAATCACAGTTACAGTCAGATTTGTTCTAGAAACTTACTCAGTTTATTCTGATACATATTAAACCTCTCAGTATCCATTACAATAACACCAAGCTCAGTATTATCATATTACCGAGAGCATCCCTGCATTTCAAAGGCTAGCAGAAGCACTGAGAGGAGAAGAAGAAGAGGAAGAAATAGTAGTAGTGGAGGGAAACTTTTCTAATGCCGGGAAAAACTTTTGAAAGTTTTCCCGTGCAGCAGCAGCACGATGTCCTTAAAAGGATTCGCATTAGAAAAGTGTGTCCTTTCGGAAAACTGCTCTCGGAAAAACCATCCGCCTAATAAGCGGCCGTGTAATGAAGAGTGCCGCCAACGGAAAATTGCCAAAGTTGGGTGCTAAGAAGAAGAAGAAGAGAGAAGGAGAAGGAAAAGCAGAGAGGATTAGAAAGAAATTTCAAAGTGTGGTTATAAAGAAAATCTCTATTTTGCACTTACCTCCACATATATAGAAGGAGAGGGAGACGGAGAAGACGAAGAAGAAGAGGGAGAAGAAGAAGAAGAAGAAGAAGAAGAAGAAGTAGAAGAAGAAGAAGAAGAAGAAGATGAAAAATGATATGATAAAGTTGAAAGAAAAAGGAGTAAAAGAGCAAACGCGATATCATGTGAATATGCCAAAAGTTTTAAGAACTATCATTTAGAAACAAAACTTTTCTCTCCTCTGCTTTGATACATTTATACTTATATTATTTGTCCCGCCTTATGCTACCAATTTTCTGCACTTCTAAATGACTTTCGAACAACTTTGACCTATCTTATTGTATCTTACTTATTCTTTTCACCTTTAATAGTGGTCCGTAGCCGAGGGCGATAAGCGCTTGTCTGATAATCCAAAGGTTCCAAGATCGAATACAGTATATTCCCTTTTTCTTAAAGAAATTACTGTATATACGTTTTTACTGTTGATACAGCTATTCTGTATGGACGGCATCGTACTGATAGTAGAACTGCAGTATCTTAAGTGAAGTGTTGTACATCAGCTTTCCAGAGCAAAGTTTTTATAGATAATACTTCACATTTTCACAATCGATTCGGAGTTCTCAGTATTTTTAATGACAATTTTATTAAATAATCAGAGTTGGGGTTCAGGTTTTCCACATTATTAATAGGATATCTCCATTTTATTACAATATAATTCTCTTTTCAATCTTATTTGAGCTATATTATCAAGATTTTTGTACGTTATTTTATCCAATACTTTGTTATTCAATGCTTTCATTATTTTCATAGGACTTGTTTTGGCAAAAAACTTGTAAAATTCAAGTAAACCCAATGACTTTAATTTGAAATTACAGATTTCTCTAGTCTTTCTTCTTCTTCTTCTTCTTCTTCTTCTTCTTCTTCTTCTTCTTCTTCTTCTTCTTCTTCTTCTTCTTCTTCTTCTTCTTCTTCTTCTTCTTCTTCTTCTTCTTCTCCTGCCACCACCGCTAGGTCTGGTAATAGGAGAGACCAGACATTATTATATACAGGGTGTGTGTGTCATGCCAACATTCTCAGCACAACGGAAATTACTTTCTCGGTTATTGGGTTTTTACACAATCGCCAATAAATTGAAACCACCTCACTCCTCCATCTAACCCTCCTCCTCCTCTTCCTGCTCCACCTCTTCCTCTTCCACCTCCTACTCCTTCATCTTTCTCTTCCCCCCCCCATATCCACTTTTTCATCATTATTGAGGTCATTCAATTTGCACCCACCTTGAAAAACCCCGAAATACCTGAAAAATCAGATTTTGTGAATAGCGTGTTTATTGATGGTGAAATCATAAAAAGATGTTTGTTAGTACATGATCAGATTTCTCAGGAAATTATATAACATTTAATTAACAACTGACTTAGAATGTACTCGTACACTATCTATTGGAATTTTTTTACTGCTTCGTAATAGCGCATGATATAGCTGGCTCTCACTTTGCTAAGGGTAGGCGTACACCGGTTAGTCAAGACAAGATAAGACGAGATTAGTCACAGTACTTTACATAGTTGCTTAGGCTAGGCGTTCACCGGTTAGTCAAGACAAGACAAGACGAGATTAGTCACGTTTAGTCACAGTAATTCACAAAAATCTTCTTTTTTCTTTTTCTTCTTCTTCTACTACTGCTTCTTCTTATTTTGCATCTTTTTCACACTAGTGGTTAAACTGTCCTTTGTAACTGCTGTAGTTTCATTTGCCTGAATGAGTTACACGAATCAATGTAAATAGTGATTGATGATGACCACTAGCTGGTTTTTCCTGCTAATATTTGAACAGTGCGAGCTTTTCACTACACTTTTCCGCAAAGTAGCATTCAAGCATCCTCATTCGAATTTACCGAGTTGGATGCTTTCAATTTGGCCGGGAAAACGGACAGGTTGCCGGAAAAACTATTCCGTTTTCCGTCTAGGAAAAATTGGTCGCTAATTTCGAGTAGGTGTTCTAGTAAAAACTGTTCAATTGAAAAAAACCAATATTGCTACGATACAATATCTCGGAAAATAGAGAATTTTAGTGGAA
This sequence comes from Laodelphax striatellus, assembly GCA_017141395.1. Classification (NCBI taxonomy): domain Eukaryota; kingdom Metazoa; phylum Arthropoda; class Insecta; order Hemiptera; family Delphacidae; genus Laodelphax; species Laodelphax striatellus. The sequence continues at coordinate 6,587,728 of CM029537.1, read as the reverse complement.
AATAGATTGTGAAAAACGGGGTATATATCGAATGAACAGGAAAACTCTATGTTCGAGGGATTCAGAGCGCATGAACACTTAATTAAAGTGCTATTGGAAGGTATCACTAGATGAATATTTGAAAATTTGGTGGAAAATGGAGAGCCATTGTTAAAAACTTTATATAAATGGGGAAAAACTAAGTTTGAGTGATTCAGAGCATGAAAATTGTTTGTTAAGTGTTAATTGAGAACGTTCACGGACAACTAGAACACGAACTACTACTACTACCATTCATGCTACAAATATTCCTAATAAATTGATCAATTTCTGTTTAACTCACTTGACTATCTATCATACGACATGGTAATCTTGCTGTATTATTCTGGCATTAATTCAAAGTATAGTTCGGTTACTTTGCTGCAGCATCTGGATTAGAAATCAATTATTGCCATCAGAACTCATAACAGCTATTACAATGTGAAAAGTGTAGGCCTATTAGAATTTTGCAATATTAATATGGCTGCCTCATAGTGGATGAAACTTTCTTAACATTGTGAAAAGCTGTAATGAGGTAATTCATTGTCAGACCAATTTAGTCACAATAATTCACATAGCTGCTTATGAAGCAGCACACACCGATGCAATGACTAATCGGTGTGTGTTGCTTCATAAGCAAGTATGTGAAGTACTGTGACTAAGCGTGACTAATCTTGTCTTGTCTTGTCTTGACTAACCGGTGTACGCCTAGCCTAAGGCATTTGGTCTGACAATGAATTACCTCATTATTAAATAGAGGATAGCAAATAGAGGAAGTAGGTGAAGTAAATGCAGTAGTTTGAGAAGAAACGTAGAAGAAGAAGAAAGAGATAACCAAGAGGAAGAAAAAGTGGAAGATGGGGAGGAGAAAAGGGAGGAGAAGGAGGAGGAGGAGGAGCAAGAACATGGAACACTTGACCTGTAAACTGATTCCAGAGACTGTGTGTTATCAGTTAGTAGTTGTATAAAATTCCTGGCAACTGAGAGGAAATTTCTCTGAAATGAAATGTTTATTCAGGACAAATACATTACGGTCTGCTTTGAACAATCTGTTTTTCATGTTCAGTAAGTTATAATTGCTCCAATCTAGAAATGAGCAGCCATGTTGCTAAGTAAATAAAGTGTTGAAAAGCTACGCTTTCCGCTACTCTTGGTTGTCAATGTTTTTCTTGAATTACTGTCAATTTTTTGCTACTATAAAATTAAGTGATGTGTTTTTATATTTTTATATTTCCCTCATGAATTTTTTTGTTGGTTCGTTTGTCAGGAACTGGCCTCGTTTACACGTTGCCTTTTGACAAGTGTTAGGCTAGGCGTACACCGGTTAGTCAAGACAAGACAAGACGAGATTAGTCACGTTTAGTCACAATAATTCACAAAGATGCTTATGAAGCAGCACACACCGATGCAATGACTAATCAGTGTGTTGCTTCATAAACAACTATGTGAAGTACTGTGACTAAACGTGACTAATCTCGTCGTGTCTTGTCTGGACTAACCGGTGTACGCCTAGCCTAACCAAATAGATTTGGATTATCTCCGGCATTTCCGGCTATGTCCATTCTTGAAGGAAGATATGCAAGGCCATCCTTCTCATAAATTTGACGCTTGGCATTAGGCTAGGCGTACACCGGTTAGTCAAGACAAGACAAGACGAGATTAGTCACGTTTAGTTATAGTAATTCACATAGATGCTTATGAAGCAGCACAGATTTATTAGTCATTGAATCGGTGTGTGTTGCTTCATAAGCAACTATGTGAAGTACTGTGACTAAACGTGACTAATCTCGTCTTGTCTTGTCTTGACTAACCGGTGTACGCCTAGCCTAACCAAATAGATTTGGATTATCTCCGGCAGAACATTTCCTATCGACAATTTTTTTTTGTTTTTAGCTCATGAAAAAAACAGAGAAACTTTATCATTTGGTTAGTAGTGAATTAAAAAATGGATACCTTTCGGCCAAAAATATTCAGCTACCTCTCCCCAATGCAATTCATCCGAATTACCCTTTGTGAGGTTCACACCAGTTCGGTTAGTTGATTACATGTACTTTTTCAAAAAGCATGTTTGGTGATCAGTGTAGATTAACAACAAAGGGTGCGAGGGTTTTGGCAATTCAGGGAGGAAGAGGAGAATATCATGATGAAATTAGGATGAAAGAGAAAGGGAGGAGAGATGTCATGATGAATTAAGGGAGGAAGGAAGAGAGGGAGAGAGAAAATTAACAGAGGGACATTGTGAAAACGGATTGTTTGTGATGGTAATTTGGCAAAAAGTGACATAAAAAACAGTTCTTTTGATGCGTTTTGAGTCTGGTCAGTCAGGTCTGAACAAAATGGCTAATCTAGTTGGTTCTTCCGATGTCTAAAAAAAGTAAAAAAATGGTGTAGGAGCAAGAAGAAAAGAGCAAGAACTAAAGAGCAAGAACTAGAGAGCAAGAACTGAAGAGCAAGAACTAGAGAGCAAGAACCAAAGAGCAAGAACTGAAGAGCAAGAACTAAATAGCAAGAAGAAAAGAGCAAGAACTAGAAATTGTACAGTATTAATTATAATGACGAATATAGGAAAGTATATTATTACGAGGTAATCAACGCCATCTACCAGCAAACTTGAGAACTAACACGAGAAACAGCTGCTTGCTTGTGATTGGCTGGAGGCGTGGCCAGGCTAGTTGGAGGTGGGGCTTAGTGAGTCGACCAACAGCAATGCGAGAAGCATTTCAAAGCTGTCTGTCTTGTCTACCAATCCGGCATTTGATTTATGAATTTGAAAAACATTAGTGAATAGAGTTGTAATAGCACTGTAAGTACTACTGTATTAAATTCACCCCTAATAAAACTAGACAAATTGTTGAGTAATATGGCAAAACGCATGAAAAAATATAATTATTTTTATTGAATCAAGAGTAGTCGGTAGAAAGATATCAAAATATAGACTAATACAATATGAAGAGTCAAATTGATAATAATAATGTTCAATAAATAGAATAATAATTTTTTTCTCTGAAGAGATTATGGAACTCTTCTATACAAGTTCTCTACATTTACATTTTCATGCATTTTTCAAACACTTTTCTTTTCATTTCACTTATGTTTTCTCAATATTCTCCCTCTCTTCATTTTCTCAGCATTCTTCATTTTGCTGAGTCAGCATTATTATATTCTACGTTTTATTTTACTTTCATTCAGTTAATTTTACTACTTCTTGTTATTATGTTCGATCTGTACTAGTATAGTAGTGATATCGATGAAGCCTGGCATGGGCTTGACCTGTAGCCTTCAAAGATTAGTAATAATGAATAAAATAATGATGAAGATTAGTAATAATGAATAATGGATAAAATGATAGATGATTGTATGAATAAAAAATAGGCTAAAAATGTAAAGAACGATTCTTTGCTTGAGAGAGCTAACTTAGGGTGCAGTCGCCCCTTTATCCTCGTAGAAAATGACAAAATAGAGAATAAAAAAAAGAATATGCGGGGAAAAGAAAGGAAACAACAATTGCGAAGAGTGAGAAAGAGAGAATGAACGATGAAAAAACGGGAAGAAACGTAATCACACTTTCAGCAACAACAGTAATTGCATTTTTTGTCATACCCTGTATATCATACCACCTGTATGTATATAAATTTCCTATATACCACCTGTTACTATATATAAGTTGATGTTCCACATCTATGTATACATATTTCTTATCTGTATGTATAGATATTTCCTATATACGGTACATCATATGTGAAACTTATAAATAATAGTCCTCATATAACACCTGTAAGTACATATTTTTCATTTACTATTATATGTACCTCCCATTCGAAAGTTGTGTGAATAACCAAAACGATTATTGCTATATACTACTGAATTCGTGTTACCTGTGATAGTGGTGGGGGGTAATGCAATCAAGTTTTTGTGTTGTTTTGAATGTTACTGTAACAACATCCAGGTGCAATGTCATTACAAAAAATTGCGTAATTTCGAGTCATGCAATTACACTGTATTCGAAAGTAGCCTGCAATGTTTTTCATGACTTGGCCTGGCAAGATGTAATCCAGACCATGTAATTATATTGTGCATGCGTTTCAACATCGAATTACTCTATACGCTGTGAGCATCTATGGTGTTGAGCTCTGGCGGATAATCGTATGCATCCTTCATGTAAATTTAACAATATGTAAAGGATAAGATTATGTATTTTGAAATTTATTCATTTATTTGTAGACAATATACTGCACAATATTTGGGAAGAAGTAACAGGCATAGCCCAAAACTACCTCAATCCCAAATTTGGATTACACATTTTAGAGCTTATGTACTTATGTCCATATTATGAGTCTTTTTCCACTGGTAATATTGATTCAAAAACTACAAAACAACATCAATTTTAAAAATCAGTTTATAATTGGAATAGAATACCCTGTCGCTATTTTTCCTACTTATTGATTGTAGAATTACATTTAGAATGATAAAATGAACTCATCGCATGTTCTTGAACATTTTTATAATCTTCAATTCAAGTTTTATAATCAACTTTGAAGGTTATGTTCCATGCTGAATGAGCAGACGATAAGAGTTTATTCACCGCTGAGTTCATTCCCATTGGTTAATATTTCAAAATGCACCATGGGCGCTTAACTTCAAATCAATCATTATGCTTTTCAACTGGATTTTTCACTCGATTAATTCAAAACTGATTTCTTTGTTGTACTATAAGAACACTATTTCTTTACTAAACTACAAGGACGAATCTAGGATAATCGATAAATAACAATTAAATTAAAAATTCAAATTAGACTATTGTCTCATCACAAGTTTTAGTTGCTCTAGTTGTGTTGAATAGTTTTCATAGATTGAAAGTTTCAATTTTGTAGTACAATGTTGTAGAACATAGTTGTATGTACTGTATACTCACCCCCAATCTGAGAAAAAAACAAAACAAAAAAGTATCACAAACATTGTGCAGGGAACCAGGAGATAAAATCAGGAATTCTGTTTCATGTGGTGGAAACATTCATTCATCACCCCATCACACTCAACCTCAACTCTCCACTTTACTCTCCTCCTCTTCTTCTTCTTCTTCTTCTTCTTCTTCTTCTTCTTCTTCTTCTTCTTCTTCTTCTTCTTCTTCTTCTTCTTCTCTTCTTCTTCTTCTTCTTCTTCTTCTCTTCTTTCTTCTCTCCTCTTCTTCTTCTTCTTCTTCTTCTTCTTCTTCTTCTTCTTTCTCTTCTTCTTCTTCTTCTTCTTCATCTTCTTCTTCTTCTTTGTCTATCTCTTTCCCTCCCTCCATCAATGGAGGTCTCATTTGCACTTCAATCACTGATGCTCTCTCTACCCTTTAAAAAAGCTATTATCGCCATTCGTTCCACCCTATATTTACAATCACTTCAGCAACTCATATAGGCTATGAGTGAATGTATTCCTTCTATACTCTGTTCTGTTCCTGCTTATCTTGCTGCAGGATATCCTCCTCCTCTTCTTCAAATAGAATATTCTTTCATTCATCACTCATCATCACTTTTATCTCTGTTGTATTCTTCTTGATTCATTTCCTATTCTATTTCTACTGAGAACACCGCAAAGCATTGTACGACCTACCTCACTATAGTGCGATTCACGTCAAAATACATTTTATATATTTTTCATTGAGAGAGAAAGAGACTGTGCACAGTATGACTGTGTTGACTTATTTATGTAACAATACAGTTCTGTTATATTCTCATTAGAAATGATACGTTTATCATAATAAATGTTCATTAATTACTACTTGCCTGGCTTTTCACGATATCAGCAGGTTACCAACAGGTAACTGAACCGTGAGACCACTTATTGAACAGGTTATTGGTGGTGTTGAGGTTATTTTCGAATTGGGTTTGCTTACATTTTGTCGTTTTGTTCTTGGTAGGCCTATCTAGAACTTTTTAATAATTTTAGATTAAATTACATTATTCTTAAATTAAATTCTAATAACGAATTACATTCTTTTTTGGCGTTTGACCTGGGCAGGGGCAGGTAACCTGCTCCTGTAACCTGAACGTCTACTGGAATCGTGAAATCAAGCTATTACTTCTACTACTTGCCTTTGCTAGTCTCAGTTCTTATCATTTCAAGCATTCAAGATTAGGAGAGGTGGGACTTTGTTTAATGTTAGAAAATTTAATATTAACGTTGCTTCATTCAGAAGAGGTTATACAAAGAGTGAATTAGTCCATGTTTGCCTGTAATCCCATATAAAAAATAAAGGAAATTTGGCAAAAGTACAAATTGTTATTGTATGACGGTGGCAGGGAAAAAAATGTTCAAACACAATGTTGTGGGCCTTTTCACACCAATGACCACACTGTGATTATACAGTCTCTGTAGCTCAAACCGTAAGCTACATAAAAAAACTGTCAATGTAAAAATAATATAGGAAGTGTAAAGCAGTGCAATACTTTAGAATAGACAGGCAATACATTGTGATGTAATCTTTCATGAGAGACTAAAATGACAAGGGAAGCAGACTAACACCCTTGCACTGATAAGAAATCAATTTCGGAAAGAGTTCTGTCCCCGGGCAGGGTTGCAAAAAGGGGGCGCTCAACCCCAAAATACACCCCTCAAAAATCCCATTTAGCGTTTCCTTTTTTGAAAAAGACCCACTCAATATACATGAAGTTGTCTCTTCGTCAATCCCACTACCATCAACGATTACCCGTTGTAACTTTTACTCCTCCTTCTTTTTTCTTCTTCACTCCTCTTTCTTTTTCCTTTTTCCCTTGTCCTTCTTCTCTTTTCATCCTTCTCCAGAGAGATTTTCGGGGCCCCAACCCCCAAGGCTCCCTCTGCTCTGGCAATTTTAGAACGTTTTGTATTTTGAAATCAAAGGATGAGTGTATTGAGGAGGGCTCTCCCGTTACAATAACAGACCATTCTTCTTCTTTCCTCTTCTTCTTCTTCCTTCCTTCTTCTCCTTCCTCTTTTTCTCCTTCTTCTTCTTCTTCTTCTTCTTCTTCTTCCTTCTTCTTCTTCTCCTTTCTCTTTTTCTCCTTCTTCGTGCATTCTATCTTCCTGATTGATAAGGAGGGGTGGAATGAGTACTGATTCTATTCGTTAATGGAAATCTCAGTGTCAGATAAAAGTATTGCTACTCTAAAGGGGTGAAATTCCTATCACCCCTCTCAGCTTATTCCATCCCCATTAGCCTGTCCGTAGTAGAAAATTCGATATTCATCCTGCTTACTTTTTCATTACTATCAATGGAAGATACACAACCAATGGTACAAAAAGCCAATTGAATAATAACTGCCGAAAAATGATGTCTAAAGAGTGAAAGACTCTAAATACTAAGACAAATCGGACGACAATGGAATGAGGTCATTTTACAGCGGTTTAATTCAACTATTCATCGTACATTTGTTTATGTTACTCATGTCATACAATTTTCAATCTTGTATGCTTTGTAAAATGGATGGAATACATGTACAATTGAAATTTCGACTGCTGAATCGTCAAAAATCATGTTAAAAGTGAACTATTAACAAGAACGCAAACAAATAAACGACGTTCATAAGGTCTATTGATGAATGAGATGTTCATTGAGCCCTATCAATAGAGAAAAAGAATAATTTCCATTCTCTCTGAGCCCTATTAACAAACAGTTCAACATGTATAGCGGAATTGAAGATCATTACAGCTGTAACGTTGCAATGTTCAAAGTATACAAGATTCCATACACTATTCAATATCAACATGCTTCGCTGAAGTGATAGTGAACGAATTCTCATACGTTGTAAAACGTTGTGATGGCAGTTTTCGATCCAGGTTCCCTAGCAGTTATCAGAATGAACCAGCTTTACCTCTAAAATTCATCTCGACCCCCCGGCTTCTCACTAGCACTAAACTCGCGCAATTATTTTCCACATATTTCCTCCCCACCTCTCACCCACTCACCCCCCTCCACATCCGATATCACGTGATAACGATTATCGCTTCTCCTTGTCTTCTTCTTCGTCCTCCTCCTCCTCGTTCTACTCTTCTTCCTCATCCTCCACCACCTCCTACTCCTCTTCTATCTCCTCCTCCACCTTCTCTTCCTTCTCTTCCTCATCCTCCTTTTTTCTCTTCTCCTTCTTCTTCTTCTTCTCTTATTCTCTTCTTCTTCTTCTTCTTCTTCTTCTTCTTCTTCTTCTTCTTCTTCTTCTTCTTCTTCTTCTTCTTCTTCTTCTTCTTCCTTCTTCTCTCTCCTTTCTTTTCTCCTTTCCATTCCTCTTCTCCTCTCCTTTTATTCTTCTTCTTTTCTTCTCTCCTTCTTCCTCCTTGTTCTTCTCTCCTCATCCTCCTTTTTCTTCTTCTTCTCCTTTCTTCCTCCTTCCTTCTTCTCCTCATCCTCCTTTTTCTTCTTCTTCTCTTTCTTCTTCTTCTTCTTCCTTTTCTTCTTCTCTTTCTTCTTCTCTTTCTCTTTCTCCTCTTCTCCTTTGTTCTTTCTCCTCTTCTTCTTCTCTTTCTTCTTCTTCTTCTTTCTTCTTCTTCTTATTCTTCTCTTCTCCTTCTTCTTCTCCTCCTTTTATTCTTATTCTCTCTCCTCCTTCTCACTCTCCTTCCTCCTCCTTCTCCTACTTTCCCTTTTCCTCCTCCTCCTCCTCCTCTCCTCCTCCTCCTCCTCCTCCTCCTCACCCCTCCTCAATCACCTAATTCCTACTCAGGCACCCTCTGCAAACGTGACAACACGAATTGTGCAGTTGATGACAGAGCGTGAGCTAGTATTCCTAATACGTGACCTGCCCTTCTTTTATTCACTCTTTATTTATTCTCTCTCTTTGCTTCATTTCTCTCCATTCTACTCATTTCTCTCCTCCTGTGCGCTTCTGGTAAATTTTGTTTTTTGCTATGTTTTAGTTAGACTTGACCTAGCTATTGATAGTCTTTCTCTCTCTAACATAATTATACTCTCCCTTTGTTTTTGTTTCTCTCTCTTACATATTTTCTCTCTCCCCCACTCTCTCTTACTCTTTCTCCAGCTTGTTATAAACTCGGCCATGTTTTAGCCGGAGTTAAGCCAACTATAAACGAGGAGCATGGCATTCATACACGGGTCCGATGTGGATTAGATAGAGCCGCAGGCAAAAATGTGAATTTATTCTATGCTATGGTGTAGCTACGGTGAAAAACTTGGCTCAAATGACTAGGTGTCCAGTTTTTCGTGTGGTCTCCTCTTCCTACTCCTTCCCCTACTCCTCCTCCTCGTACCTGCTCTCCTCCTCCTTTTCCTCTTTTTCCTCCTTCCCCTACTCTTCCTCCTCATACCCCCTCTCCTCCTCCTATTACTTTTCTTCCTCCTCCCGCTCCTCCTCCTAATTCTTCTCCTTTTACTTCAACTGCTCCTCAGTAGTCATCTCCTTTTCCTCTTTATCTATTTTCTCTATCCTTTCTACCAATTTTCTAATTTTGTATGTGGCCTACAAGATTGAATTTCCAATCAAATTCATCCAATAAAATATACTTGAACTAAAAGCTGATTGATACAAATGATTAACTAGTCCTTGTTTAGACATGGACTGTTATAATGCGGCAAACTATTATATCTATATCCAGTTTGAGGGTACCTTACCCAATGGCGTTGAGAACACAAATACAGTACAAAAAATGGTAATACCACTCAACCATGATAGATTTACCAGCAATTCCTCATGAACAATACTACACTGTTTAGGAATAATTTAGCGTTATTGAAACGGAGACATGACTCTGCAATCAAGAGTGTTTAAAGGCAGAATATCCTCCCATTCACTTCTTTCCTCTTGTGATTGTCACGAAATTTCCCTCCACACTCTCACACAAAGCGAGAAGAAGAAAGAAGAAGAAGAAGAAGAAGAAGAAGAAGAAGAAGAGAAGAAGAAGAAGAAGAAGAAGAAGAAGAAGAAGAAGAAGAAGAAGAAGAAGAAGAAGAAGAAGAAGAAGAAGAAGAAGAAGAAGAAGAAGAAGAAGAAGAAGAAGAAGAAGAAGAAGAAGAAGAAGAAGAAGAAGATGATGAAGAAGAAGAAGAAGAAGAAGAAGAAGAAGAAGAAGAAGAAGAAGAAGGAAAAGAACAAGAAGAATCAAGTAGGATGAAGAGGGGGAACAGAGACACTTGAGTGGCATAGTTTATATTATATACAGGGTGGTTGTGAATTGTTTCTCTCTAGTAATAAGTGTCTTGAAGTTTAGTGACACCCGCTATACCTACACATATACCTATAGTTACTGTATTAATATACAACCTTTGTACATGCTGGTGGTTGTCTCTATATCTATATTTATCAACACGGCATCTATGTATACCTGTAGATACAATTTTAATATGGAACCTTCGTACATGCTGGTGGGTGTCTGTATATCTATATCTATCGGCTTTTGCAATACAAAACGACGTGTGGTGGAGAGGCCTCAGCTCATAATGTTTTGAACCTGTATGTATATATAATAATAGTAATATAATAGAGAGTGAAGCCTCGACACTTTAATGAGAAACGCGCGTTTTGATGGCAGAATGATAATGGCAATTATAGAGGAGAGAGAGAGGAATAGGGAGAAGGAAGACTGGATAGAGAAAGAGGGTGAAAAAGAGAAGAGAAGAGAGTGAGAGAGTGAGAAGGGGTGTGTAAGAGATAGGGTGATGAGGGAAATTTCTAGTAGGAGGGATTAGAAAGGGAAGTGAAGAGTAATTACGACAATAAGGAGAAGGAAATACGAAGATGTAGATAAAGATGAATAGACAAACATGAAAAGAAGAAATTATTGTATCATTGTATTTTGATACTGTTTTCATTTGTTTTGTTTTGATTGAAAATAGATTATTTATTTATTCAATTGAGAAGACTCAGGGCTAGGATATAGAAATCGTTGCTAGTAATATAAGGAAATTAAGATGAAAATGATAAACTGCAGTCGAGTGAGTAAGAAAAAGTGTATTTACTAGTAAAAATAGATTACAAGTCGGTATTTCAATAATAAATTTTGAAAGGGTTATTTTCGCAGTTCGTATAGATCATGACATTGGAAACATAAATTTCAGCTAAAAGTTTGACTTTCGAGGCAAATGTGAGATGAAGGAACGAACGTTTGAGAGAAAACAGATATAATAAGAGAAAATATTTTAGGTTATTAAAATCCATTAATTTATAAAAAAAAAAAAACATTCAAGTTTGGAAATTCATGTAGAAGAGAGAAAAGAGTTAGAAACAGAAATAGAATAGGCTTATTATCAAATGAAAGAAAAAGGAGGATATGTTAAATATACTATACAGAATATAAATTATATAGAGATAATATTATCTAATCTTTTGGAGAAAGATCAGAAAGCGAGAGGGAATGAACGAATGAGAATAGAGAAACAAGAAACATCCTGTAAAGAGGAAAGACCAGAGAATTCTGATTGGATCTCCATAAAATAAACGAATAAAGAGAACAAAGAAGAGTAAAGATAACAGAAAGAGAGAGAGAATGGAAGAATAAGATAACGAAGAGGGATGAGAGAAAGCTGCTCCATCACCGTGTTTTGCAATAGACGGCTCTAAAATTAAGGATCATAATAACAATCAAAATGTTGATTGATGATAATAAGCTTGATTAATGGTGATTGCCACAAATTCTAATTACCGGTACAGCAGAGCCTATGTCGTGTATCATAGAAGCCTATTTGTAACAAGTAGCTGTTATAACCCATGCATGCATGTGTTTGACACTGATTAGGGCTGCGAATAACTTGGAAATTGAATAATACCATTTTCTAAGAAACTTGGTTGATCCTTGGGTTTCCTGTTACCTGTTTCTTAGAAATTAGAAGACACGTAATACGGTAATATTCCAATACTTCCGTAACTTCAGAGTGTAGTAGATACTGGAGAAGAAGAAGAAGAATTCATATTTCTTACATATGTAGCCTAATAGCTGTTAAGCGTTATGATGCAAATATTACTCTATAATGTGGTCTGTACTCTTCATTATTCGGTGTTATGTACAACCTACCCTATCGTAAAATGTATTTGAAGAGAAAAATTTGAATTCGAATTCTAGCCTGATTCCATTTTTCTCTTTCGTTCACAGGTAATAACTGGAAATGGTGAAACAATATTCACAACTGTAAGGTTCAATAATCATGTAAGTGATAATTGTTTAGACATAGCATATGTTTACATATTCCTATATCTATCTATATGTATACACATGCTTTTTGTAAACATAGCATAGTTTAATATAGTTTCATATAAGATAGCCCATTCCAGTATAACACAATAGTTATCCAGTATAACATAAATATTCAAACTGTTTCAGAAAACAGCAATACAGTACATTATCTAATACTGAAAACTGTCAATTCGACCAGAAGACAGGTCGACAAACCGGGTAGCCACCCAACAAGCTATCCCTCAAGAACTGAACAATTCCAGGCACTGTAACAAACATAGCCTGACTTGTGGAGGGTGAAGACCCCTTTTATAAATAAATTGAACATATCCCCTTGTTTCATGTCCAGTAATTGGTGCTATGCGTGTGTATAACTACTGTCTATTGCAGAGGGTTGAACTACCTGTGAAGGGAAGCTCTGAAGTCACATGTAAAATGTTACAACCCTTGCTAAAAGTATTACTGCATTATCATTAAAACAATGATAATTTTCAAAGTAATGATAAGAGACATGAGAAAAGTTGCTACTAAGCTAATATGGGCAACCTGCATTATTCAATCAACTTTAAAAAGCTAAGGCTGTACTGTTGGGTTGTTACCTGGATGGTTTAAACCATCTAACCTGGTAGATGGTTTATCTATAGTTCATACAACATCCATAATAATAGAAAATGTAGAAAATTATCAAGGCCTTCTTGATAAACCGTGTCAACCAATCATCATCCACCAACTACCCACTTGCGTTGCGGCATACAGTTAGTCTAGGCGTACACCGGTTAGTCAAGACAAGACAAGACGAGATTAGTCACGTTTAGTCACAGTAATTCACATAGTTGCTTATGAAGCAACACACACCGATTAGTCATTGCATCGGTGTGTGCTTCTTCATAAGCAACTATATGAATTATTGTGAATAAACGTGACTAATCCCGTCTTGACTAACCGGTGTACGCCTAGCCTTAAGGGCCACTTTATGAACGTTCTTTTCGTAAGGTTTAAATTTTATTAAATGGTTAACGCTAGTGAGCCAGATCAGCTGGAGTAATCATAGTGAAGAGTTTCATTCAATATTCATGATTGTTTTCATGTTTTCATTGTTAATATTCCAAAAAACAAATAGCCTACAAATTAACATTATACTGAATAAGAAGACTTGAAATTGTCAAAACCACATATTCAATAAAACAAACATACTGCAGTTTCGGTTGTTACACCATTATCAATCTCTGGTGAACTACAGTGCAGCAGAATTGATACTCGTGACCGAGCGCTGTGATTGGCAGTTGAATGAGGTGAACGACTGCCATTGGCCTAGATAAGCTCCTCCCACAATGGGCGGTTTCTACAAACATCACAGCAATGGCGGTTCAAACAGCTTACATAGCAAAGAAAGGTGATTGATTATGTACAAAAACAAATGAAATAAATAGGAAAGCTTGAAGAGAACAATGTGGAATAAAAATAGCAAGAAAATTCAATTACAAACAAACTTAGACTTATGATAGTTTGTTTGTCATTGAATACTCGGTCACGAGTATAAATTCTGCTGCATTGTATTTTAGTTTTAGTTAATCAGAGATTGATAATGGTGTAACAACCTTAACAGGTAATCTCGTTGTTTTATTAAATATGTTATCAAGTCTTTTTATTCAGTATGGATAACTACCACAACATCACCTTCACTACTACACAGAAAATTAATATTATTAATATGAAGTCAATTCACTTTTGCAAAATTCACTTTCGTGAAAACGGCACTAAACATTAAAAATTAAATCCTCCCAAACAAACAGGCCTGACGGAAACAAAAAAGCATCCTCTTTAGTTCGGCTGAAAAAAGACAATAACATCACAACATGAAATCACGTGACAAGGGGTTGCATGCAACGTGTCCTGTTGAATAAATCCAAGACGCATGCAACATCGAGTCGATTTTCCTACAAGAATTAGTTTGGGGGTAGAAACGAGAGGGGGAATACTCGTGTATCATTAACTTACTGCCGTATTTGGGAAGTTGATTCATCAACAAATCAACCCTCTCGCTCTCTCCCTCTCTCTGTATCTCCCTCATTCTGTCTCTTCTCCTCTCTTTTATTGACCTTCTCTCTTTTCGTCTGTCTTTATAATCTAATTTGTTGAGAGAAAATTCAGCAGCAGCTAAAAGGAGAGCCGGTCACGCAATGCCAATTGGTGCAGAAGAAGGAGATGAGAGAAGGAGTGGGAGGGAAAGAAGAAGAAAAAGAAGAGGGAGAAGAAAACGGAAGTGGAAGGAAATAAAAATAAGGTAAAGAAGAGTTTGGGAAGAAGAATAAAAGTTGAAAGAAGACATTACAAAAGTGAAACAGATGTCAATCGGTGCAGAATTAGAAGTCGAATATGAATAAAAAGAAAAGATGAATAATGAGGAAAAAAGAAATCACAACAAATTCTTAACAAAATATGGAACCTGAAGAAGTCGTGTGATTCAGTTGTGAGTTAGAGAAGTCTAGTTTCCCGAATTATTGTGTCTTCCAAGTTTTATGGAGCAGGCTTCAGAGTATCAGTTTTCAATATTTCACTTTAGAATAAGTTTTTGTTCTAATTTCTCCAACTATGACTGTCGTAGCTCTCTTTAGACCTATCGAAGGATAATAAACAATCTTCTTCACTTTCATTATCCAATGCTTTTCCTCCTCCTCTTCCTCCTGCTCCTTCTTCTTCTTCTTCTTCTTCTTCTTCTTCTTCTTCTTCTTCTTCTTCTTCTTCTTCTTTCTTCTTCTTGTTCTTCTGCTTCTTCTTCCTCATCCGATCCTAAATCATGCAAAAGGTAAGGGACGATTTCCTCCCTGACACTGAGGGATGGATGGTCACGCACATACCCCAGCTGTTATAAGACAGTTTAAAGAGGATCGAAACAGAGAAGAAGAAGAAGAAGAAGACAATGAAGAAACTTGAAAGAGAGGGTAGAAACAGAGGTGTCTCAGGGGTTTAAAAGTGTCCTGTATGTGTTTCTGTCCCCTTCTAAGACGATGTGTAGCTCTACCCCCACTCTATAACCGCTACAGAAACTTGGGGATAATTGCTTGTGTCTAACTTGCAATGAAAGTTGGAAGGGATTTCAGACACACCGAGTGACTTCTCACTTCTTCTCTTCTTCCTCTTCTTCTCTCTTTTCTTCTTCTTATTATTTTTCTTCTTTTTTCTTCTTCCCTTCCTTCTTCTTCCGTCTTCTTCTTCTTTCTTTTCTTCTCCTCTTCTTCTTTTCCTTCTCCTTCTTCATTTTTCTTTTCTTCTTCTTCCTTTTTTCTTTGTCCATCCCCTGCTCCTTCTTCTTCTTCTTCTTCTTCTTCTTTCTTCATCTTCTTCTTCTTCTTCTTCTCATTCTTATCCTTTTCCCTTATCTTATTTCTTTCATTCATCTTCTTCTTTCAATTAGCGCAGAACACAATAAATAGTTAGATACACTGTATGTTAAAGCATCCGCTCTCTACTACAAGAATAGGTAATATAGGTACAATATACAATACCTTATATATAAGACAGCAGAATGAAGAATATATTGGGTACTACACAATACATAAAGAGAGAGTGTATAATATCTATGTTTTTATCAAGGTGTATTCCATCCTCACCTATAGATATAATTTATACGTGTGTTTATCAAGGCGTGTGCTATAAATATAGAATGCACATATATAGCGTGTATATTGTAATCAAGGTGTGTGCTATACACATATAGATGAAGTGTATATCTGTATTTATCGAGGTGTGTCTTATACAGAGTGTGCACCAATTTTCTCAACCAACTGGGAAACAAACAAAAAGTACCTTCTGAATGAAGAGTACAACTCTAAATAGACCAACTGAAACCCTTTCCTGCTGCTCTGTATACCTGTTTCTATTCCCAGAGATATATACGGGGTTCGAAATATATGTAGCAACAAATGAACTGGTGTATAACTGTATATGAGCACACTCAGACAAGCATGTGTTTTTCCATTACGCTACTAAGGCTGATTGCTTATTTCTTCTTCCTCTTCTTCCTTACTTTCTTCTCCTCCTTTTTGTGCTTTTTCTCCATCTTGTGCTTCTTTTATTCCTTCTCATTCTTTTTGTGCTTATTTTCTCCCTTCTCCTTTTCAATTTTCTCCTTATTCCTCATTCTATTAGGGTACTCTTGATCAGCCTTTATCTCTTGATTCTTCTCATACTTATTCCTCCTCCTCCTTCTCCTCCTCCTCCTTCTCCTCCTTCCTCCCTCCTATTCATAGAGTATTAACATGGTTCAATCTCTTATCTAACAGGTAGGAAAACAATGTATCCCTTGGTGATAACATGGATCAAATTGGATAAATGTTATTCATGGTGTCCTCAGGGATCAATCCTAGGACCCCTTCTGTTCACTCCTGTATGCAAACGGTGACCTCTCCTCTGTCATTAACTTTTCTAGCTTCCATAACCTATGCTGCAGATGACCTTTCAAATCTATGCCAGCTGTTCGGACCTCTTAAAATCAATGAAACTGTAGACAAACAGAAAAGTGAAGATATAAAGGTTAATAGTTGAATGGACTAGGAAATGGTCATGAAACTCAAATCCCACCAGAAACGCAGCCTTCATAATTATTGAATACTCACGCATAATTAACAGTTGATTGACTACCTTATTCAATCCACAAAATTACTGTAGATATAGTAATGAAATACCCTACTGTAGCTCAGTCAAAAAAACCTTTTGAATTATCATGAATAAAACTCTGGATTGGTCAGAGCAAGTTAATAGCACACAAAAAGTTTTCAGCTATGCACTCATTAAAAATTGCATGGACATTCTTCCTAGGAACATTAGATTATTGGTTAGATCTAGGATTCTGATCTTCCCTCACTTCACGGTTTATTGCAGTTCTGTTCTTAACGACATGCAAGTCACTCTAAATGATAAACTGCAGCGATGTCAAAATTACTGTCTTCGTTTTGTTTACTGTCTTCAACGTCATGAACGGATTACTCAAGCTCATTTAATTGCTAGTTCAACTCTAAAAATTACCAGAACAGAGACTTTCCGAATACTAAAACATCATAGAGATATTTTGACTTATGGTAAAACCGAATTATTTTAAAGATGATTTCAAATTTGTTTCTGAAGGCAGAAGGTTGGATGTTTCACGTACTAGAACCGGAGAAAATACTTTTAAGAATTCCCAATCATCGAACCACCATTTACACTAAATCATTCTTAGTCAGTGCTTGTCGTGTTTGGAACATGCTCCCAACAGTGGCTAGATCCCACGAGAGCCGAGCGGGCTTCATCCTAAAACTGAAAACACCTTTTTGAGAAAATGACTGAGCCTGTCCGAACCTTAGAGCAACTGCGTATGACAACTTCCACCCCTATTTATAGTTGTATATATTATTTTATTCATATTTAGATTTTTATGTTTTAGCTTACTAAAACAAACAGACGAGTTATTAGTTCCAATATTACATCTAGCTTAATGTACATTAATTTTATTTCAAATTATCATTATTCTTCATTCATTCATCATCTTTCACAATTACTTTTCATCATTAGCGTTCATTACTTTTTGTTTATCATTCATGTCATAATTTTTATACTTCCTTATTGATCTTACTTCCACTTGATCTCATCGTATTTTTACTTCCATTTCTGTATTACAAACTAAATATGAGGTGCCTACGATTCCTTTTTCTCATCTGAAGTATACAAATTGATTAATTAATTCCATCTTTAGTGTACATTAATCTTGTTTATCATTCATCTTATTTTATTCATATTACATAGTATTTCAAAAATTTCATTTCAGTTTTTAATATAGCTATCTCCTAAATAATTTTACAGGGTTGAGTGTTGATGGGAAGGATATGCATGTCCTTGGCTATCCTTCTTCCAAGAATGGACATTTATATGTCCAAACTCACCATTTCGTGTAGATGCAAAAACCATGTTGGTAATTAGTTTTATTAATAAATGTCGTTCATTTCAATACAACATAAATATATCATTAACTAGGAACCCAAGTCGACTTCATGACCAATTTAGAATTGAACTTACACCCATTTCTATTTTCATTTAAAATCTCCTTTTTTATCTCATGTTTTGTTTAGTGAATCCGATACTGTAATTACTATTTTAAAAAGACGTGTCCGCTAGTAATAACTATCATGACTCTAGAATTAAGCGACATACTTTGTAATCATACATGAATGTAAAGTGAATATTCTATTCTATTCTATTCTATTCCTACACCTCCAATTCTCCCCTCATCCCTTATCTCTCTCTTCCTTCTCCCTCCTTTTCTCATCCTCTCATCCCTCTCCTCCTCCTCCTCCTACTCTGACTTCTCTTCCTACTCTGCATTCTATTTATATTCCTCCTCTTCTCCTTCCTCTTTTTGGGAAAGTTTGAAAAGTTATTTGGGAAATGTAGAGGTAGAAAATAGGCAAAAAAATAATGAAAGTAATAGGGAAGAATAATATGATGAAGGAGAACAAGAATAAAGACCATTTATAATCGGAAAAGAAGCAGACAATGGGTGGAAAAATAGGCGAAGAAGAGGTACAATAGAATTAATAGATAAACAAAAATCATCGGCAGATCAGCGAAGATTAGGGAATGAGAGAGTGCGTAAAAGGAGAAGGAGGGGTAGGAGGAGCAAAAGGAGAAAAAGAAAGGAATGAGTAGAGAAAGGAGGAAAAAGAGGAGTACAAGTTGTGGTAGGAGTCAGAATAAGAGGAGGAGGAGGAGAAGAAAAGAAAGGATCAGAAGGTGAAAGAGAATGGAGACAAAGAAGAAACAAAACAAGAAAACTGTATTCAAGCGTAGATCCTGAACAGAGCTGTTGTACTAAGGTGTTGGGTGCATTTGGGTAATATAGGGTTGGGTGGCTCCTGGTTTCTATTAGTAAAATGAGCTCTGCCAGTGTTTTAATAATAAAATTGTGAGCAAAATTTGTAGCGTAAAAGCTACTGTTGTTTACATTATCATACAGTGTATTGTAGAGCTTTCATTTGCATGAGAGAAAAAAGTAGAAAACACTTTTCAATTATCATAAGTAGACGGAAAATGTAACGTAATGTTTCCATTATTATTGTTCTTCATAAAAATGTAAGAATGAATGAATTTATTAATTGCTTCCATACAAATTATGATCACAAATGCGGAGTGTTAATTGATTCTTGTAAAAAAAAACACAACAACAGTACAACAATAACTGTAAATAAACAAAACAGAAGATGGAGAAGATGGAGAAGAAAACGAGAAAAAAAGGACCAGTAGAAAACTTTTTATGTGATAGATCAATATTGAGAGCCAAAATTTCCTTTTATTTTATTCTTAGGCTTCACTCACACTTGGATACTTGAATCGCGGCTACTCAGAAACTGAAATAACAAACATGTGTTTTCAAATGATGACGCTTAGACTAGGATATACAGTAGAACTCCAATTATCCGAATTAATGGGGACCGGGACCCATTCGGATAATCAAATATTCGGATAATCGGATTTCTCTTTTTTAATTGCCATTGGAGAGAAAAAGCTACGTTTTGATATTGCACTATTTTTTTTTATTGAATTAAATGAAAAGCAATCATGAAATACATGTTTTAAATATAAATAAAATGTACTTATGTACAAGTTTAGAAATGAAAATCATTGTTTCTTAAACATCTCCGTCAATGTAAGCTGTTTTGCGGTCTTTTTTTGTACAATTTTTTTTTCTGAAAGTGATTCGGATAATCGGCGATTCGGATAGTCGGAGTTCGGATAATTGGAGTTCTACTGTATAAACACCAGGTAGACGCATCGTCCGCCATTTTGGGTCAGTCTTCAACAGAAATAGCTAGGTTTATGGAATAGCTTTAATTAAATATGTTTTTTGTACCTCTGAGTAATTTTTCCTTCAGTATTTTTCCATATTTGTGTAATTTTCCATGGTCAATCATCTTATATCTCTCAGTAATCTTTCTTCAGTATTCTTCCATACTACTGTAATTTTCCATGGATATTTATCCCTTATCTCTCGTTAATCTTCCTCCAGTATTTTTCCATAGTTCTGTAAATTTCCGTTGTTATGTTTTTTGTACCTCTGGGTAATTTCCCTTCAGTATTTTTCCATACTCTTGTAATTTTCCATTGTTATTCATCTCGTATTTCTGGTTATTCTGTCTTCAGTATTTTTCCATAGTTCTGTAATTTTCCATTGTTATTTATCCCTTATCTCTCGTTAATCTTCCTCCAGTATTTTTCCAGACTTCTGTAATTTTCCGTTGTTATTATTTTTTTTATGTAATGCTGGGTAATTTTCCTATAGGTAGAGCCTATAGATATTTCCTAAGGAAATATACCCGGCGATGACCAAATAAGTATACCACGCTTCGTGACGGAGCCACACCCTGGCATCCAGGAGGTTTTTCTCCAAATTCAGTGCTCCCAAAACATATAAATTCGACGATAAAAACCTTTGCATCTTAATCCTTTGATGGTTAAGTGTAAATACAAATAGGGGATAACTGGCGGGATTCATATTGTTCAGAACATTACACAAACAATGCGAACGGCTATAGCTATGGTTAAGAAAATTTAATTCAATGGCATAAATTCATATCATGGCAGATTGGTGTTATCATTCAACGGCTTACAACAGCTTGTGAGAGAAAAAAGCTACAATACACAGGAACAAAAACGAAAAACAAGAATAAGCTAGTAGGAGAAGAAGAATAAGTATAAAAATGAGAAGGAGAATAAGAAGAAAAAAGAAGAAGAAGGAGGAGGAGAAGAAGAAGAAGAAGAAGAAGGAAGAAGAAGAAGAAGAAGAAGAAGAAGAAGAAGAAGAAGAAGAAGAAGAAGATATAGAAGAAAACGAGTAAGTAGAAGTGTTGGACACAGCTCAGAAAGCTGCTGGGCAGATTATACTTATATAGAGAAGGATTTGCAACGTGATCCTTGTCCTCGCGCCTGAAATTTTCCACAGCACGAGGAAAAAGGATTTTCCGAGCAGGAAAACTCGTGAAGGGGGGGAAGAGTGGTGTAAAGAGGCAGCAGTCTGAAGGACCGCGCGCTCTCGCCGAGAGTTTTTTGCCTACGTGGCAGAAATTAGTAAGGCGAGAAATTAAGAAGCTGCTGTGTGAGAGGTGAGGTCAAGGTGGTGGAAGAAGAAGAAGAAGGAGAGGAAGAATGAGAAGAAAAAGTAGAAGAAGAAGAGTAGGAAGAGGAAGAAGAAGAAGAGAAGGAAGGGGGAGGATGGAATGACAAGAGCTAAGCTGGAGCTAGAAGTTGGTGAGCTTACACTTTTCAACTCTTTGTCATTTTTTTTCTCTCTCTTCTCTCCACCTCTCTCCTTCCTTTTCAACCCATTCTTTTCCCCTTCTTCCTCCTTTTTTTCCTCCTTTTTTTTCCTTCTAGTGAATAACAATGGGATGAGAATTTTATTGTACTGTACTAGTGTTGTTATCCAGTTCATAATACGAAATACAAATAGGTGTCTATACTTTCTGTTCTTGTTCTAGTTACTAGATTTTTATAGATAATCTTGAATGATCGTGAGTAGGGGAGAGATGGGGGTAGAGAGAGACATGTAGTTAGAGAGGAGTATTAATATGCGAAGAGAAAGAGAGAGATAATTATTAATTAGATTAGAAAAATTGCTCAATAGAAATAGAAATATTTTATTGAACAATAAATACATCGATCATTGAATTAGGCTTTGTCATTGTACAAATAGTGGCAAGAAGAAGAAGAAGAGAAGGAGAAGAAGAAGGAGATGAAGAAGAAGAAGAAGAAGAAGAAGATGAAGAAGGAGAAGGAGAAGAAAGAAGAAGAGGAAGAAGAAGAAAAGAGAGAGGAAGAAACAACAACTAGAACAAGTAAACGAAAACAAAAAAAAGTATAAATTCATTTCAATTAGGAATAATAATCCCAAAATTAAGATTTAGTTGTAATCAGAACAACAATTAACTGACAACTGTTGGAAGATTATAATTTTAAAGTGAGAAGAAACAACACAGAGTAATAGCTAAAAGGTATCTTGTTCCTTTATAGAGCAAAGATCCAGGGTGAGAAGTAAGAAATTGTATCACTAACACTTCTACATTTAGGCCAACGAGAATAATACCTTGCCACATTTCCAGGCTGAAAGAAAAGCGTGGGAAACGGAAAATGGTGCGTGGCACGGCACCCGCTTTTCCGAGTAGGAAAATTCCGGCTTTCCTTATTAGGCTCATGGGAAATTTATTCGAGAGAAGTTTGCGCTGTGAGGGTTATGGGCTGTTGGGTTGCATTCTTTGCCCACTAGGTGGCGTCTTTCAAATGGGAACAGAGAGGAATAATCGGGTGTTAAAGAGGAGAATAAGAGGATACGAGAGAGAGAGAGAGAGTGTGAGAATATGTAAGGTAGGTACAGTACTAAGAAAGTGAGATGTATAGTTTTTGAGGAATAACTTCTTAGACCTATGGCCGAAAAAGAAATAGAAGAATGAGAAGATAAAAAGAATAAGAAAATGTAAATGAATGTTACGATAGTCCACAGTCAAATCTTTTTTTATCTACAGTATTTACTGTGGCCGAATTTTATTGTTCCAATACGGATAAGTAGTGGTGGATTTTGATACTTTTTCTATTCAATCACTCTCCAGTACTTCCATCTTCACTCTCCCTCTTCTTTTTCTTCTCTTTTTTCTTCTTCTTCTTCATCCTTATTTTCTTTTCCCCCTTCTTTTTGTTCCTCATCTCTTTTTCTTCTTCTTCACATTCTTTCTTCTCTCTTCTTCATCCTCATTCTTCTTCTTCTTCTTCTTCTTCTTCTTCTTCTTCTCCTTCTTCTTCTTCTTCTTCTTTTCTTCTTCTTCTTCTTCTTCTTCTTCTTCTTCTTCTTCTTCTTCTTCTTCTTCTTCTCCTCCTCGTCCTCCTCTTCTTCTTCTCACCCCACTTCCGATTTTTGTCTCAGTTCCGGCTGCCTTGTACACACAAAGAGTGAGTGGGCCCCGGAAGTCAGCAAGTTTCTTTCCTATTCTTTCTTGCCTCTTCTTCTTCTTCATTTTTTCTTCCCTCTTCATTCATCGTGAACCACCGGACAAAAAAAAATAGGAAACTTTTTCCGTTACAGTTCCAACTTTCGGACAATGCTGTTTTGGGTTTGGTTTGATTTTGAAGGGGGTTTTTCCCAGTGAATGTGGACTTTCTATTGAAAATACCCCTTTTTCAGGATGGAGGGAACTGTTTTTGAGGTTCTTGGTACAAGGATTTGGTTTGGTTTAGTTTTTCTGAGGCTTTCCTGATAAGGTCCTACAGTAAAATTCTATTTATACTATCTATTCATGTTAGGGAACTTCCTATTGAAAGTACGCTTTTTTCAAATGTTAAGTAATTTTTTTGAGTTTCTCCTACCCCTGTAATCTCACCTTCTGTCAAATTGGAAATATTTTTCCGTTTTGTTGCAATTATGAACTTTCTATTGAAAATACGCTTCTTTCAAATTGATTAACAATTTTCATGTTTCTACTACCCTCCCAACAAGTTGAAACCTTTATCAGATTCTTTGCAATCATGTCAAGGCTGCGGTCTGTATATGGCTTAACTATGTTTATATCTTTTTTCATAAATTGTTGCTATTGAAATAAATGTTGGTAATTGATTGAATAAATATTTAAATAAATGTCTGGAACAGCTTGAGCTATGACTGTTGAGTGTAATAACAACTTCTCGTAGTTTAAAAGGAGTGAGACAGCACGTGATTGGACGATAATGTTGGCCCTCCCACAAAATGGCGTCCTCGGCCAATGGGAGTGCGTCTTGTTCGGTGGTAGTGAACCAGTACAAAATGGCGGCTAACTTCTGATCTGAGGAGCTTGTGTGAGGTAATAGATGACTGGTCACTCGTAACATAACGTATCTAATTCAGTATCGTTTACTAACTATATATTGTATAGATCACATTTTATTGATTGCAGGTTTTGTTTTGTTTTTGTTATTTTTATTTTTTATTACATTATTTGAGCTAGTCGAGGAAATTGTTTTTTAAGGGTCGTTCCCTCTTATTTAACGTGGCGCCAGGGCATTTAATTTTTTATGTAATTAGTAAATCTGTTAATTTGAATTTTTAAAGAGTGATAACCAGCAGTCAATACGTGTGAACTATACGATATATAATAAATTATCAGAAATAAATTGTCTTTGGTAGTACGCTGAAGCCCTGATACTCTTAATAATAGATAATCCTAATAATATTTTATCGCTCTTATTATTATATTATATACATATTTGGTTAGTCTTTGTTTTAATAGAATGAACTCACGAACAATAAGTGAGAATCTGCCTTTGACTATGGTGATTCCAGTTTTGATAACTGAATAACTTTCGAATTGAATAGAAATTCCTTGAATGGTGAGAGCATCTGGCCATTGAATGTAGAAAGGACTACCCTCAAATGCAGGGCACCTATTCAAACCTATTTCACCCTCAGCTTCGAAATTCGAAATTTATGGGATCTGATTGTCTTTTTGGGGCTGCACCCCGCCACAGGGTTATTGTTCTACCCTCAAATTATTATTGAATATAATATTGTCTAGATTCAACTAATAATAAGCGTGGTTGGTCGACTATAGCACAATGGGATTCTATATGATGATGATCCTTACGATAAATAAGTTCTAAACCTTATGATATATATATAAGACAGTTAGACGAAGGAAAAAGAAGTTGGTGATGAATGAAGGGAGACAGAAGGGTGGGAAGGATAAACTGAAGAGAAATGAGAGAAGATTAACGAAGAAGGAGACAAAAGAGCGGTGAGGAAGAAACAGATAAGAGGAGGAATTGCCGAAGGCAGGAGAGAAGAAGAAGCGGAATATGGAAAAAGCAGAAGATGATGAAGAAGGAGAGGAAAAAGGAGAAGGAGAAGAAGGAAAGGAAGATGAAGGAGAAGGAGAAGAAGGAGAGGAAGATGAAGGAGAAGGAGAAAGAGAAAGAGGAAAAGAAGAAGAAAAAGGAGTAGGGGGAGAGGAAGGAAAAAAAGAAGGAGAAGGAGATGATAAAGTAGAAGAAAAAGGAGAAGAGGATGAAATAGAAGGAGAAAAAGAAGATGAAGAAGATGTAGCAGGGTATCGAGTATATTGGCAAAAGCTAGAAGAGTGTTTGTGTTCCCCCTTTCGAAAGAGAGTTCTTGAATGTTTGGTGTGGCGGGATGCCTTTCACTCCAGTAAACATTTTCTCTTTTTCAATCACAGAAAAGAAACGGCTGGGGAGGGGGAAGGGGGCAGGATTCAGAGGATGAACAAAGGAGAGTACCTAACACGAAAATAGAGGCATAGTGCGGAAGAGGTACTTGAGCTGGGTATTGCAATGAACCGAGGAGGATGACTGTGCAAATGAGAGGAATTGAATTGGAAAGAGATGAAATGAGAAATAAGACAGAACGGAAAAAACAATATTATCATAGACATCAGTAATTTCTTATATAAATTATGAATAATAATTCAGAAAAAATAAAGCTACAGTTTCATCAAATCCTATTAGAGATTGAAGAGAGATCCTATAGAGAAAAGAAGAGAAGTTACAGAAAAAGTGTTTGCATAGGAAAACACTTGCTTGCATTGGAGAGGATTGAATCTTTTTAATTTATCTACACAACTACATTGAACTACATAAATTTTCATTAACTAAAAGTACATTATTATTGAAATTATATTTCGTATTCACAATCGATAGACTTCAATCTTGTAACTTGACAACTAAACAAGTTCAGTTGATAACATGTTTATTCCAAAGTAACTAAAGTTCATGCTATTTTTGAAGTAATTCATCAGGTGCCCTACAGGTGCCCTAGCAAAATGAACCAACTATAAACTGTATCATTCAGGCGTGGTGTGTGTCAACCTTTTCACTGTATTATAGAATTTCTAGATTTCTATGAATCAGGAGAATCCCTTGTCTAGAGGTCATTGAGAAACATTCAGAAATACAACATACAATGACACAATCGGGAAAAAGAAGTAGATGTGAAATAATTCAAGTGTTAGCACTCAAAGTGAATCACGTCGTTGAAATTTCAAAAGCTTCTGTCTTATAAAAAGCAACTAGACTGGCTTATTGTAAAGGGATAGATTAGATGTTTGATAGATAGATGTATAGATATGTATAGATAGATAGGAAACAAGAAGAAAAAGGAGGCGAAAGTGAAGTAGAAAAAGAATAATTCTGTTAAGATCAGAATACTATCCAAGACTCTTTGGAGTTATTTGGAGCGAACATGAAAAGATATCAAGGTGTATTTGATTATGTTGTAGAAACGAAAGAAAAGATTCTAGAGATGCGAGAGGAGAAGAAAAGAAAGAGACGAGGAAGAAGAAGGAAATCGAAAAGTAGAACGAAAAGAGGAGAGAAGAGAAGATGTTGGAGGAGTGGGAGAAGAAGAACGAGAAGAATTGGAAATGTAGAGAAAAAGAAAGAAGACATTGGTCTCTTTTCCATTTATTTTTTGACAGGAAGGACGTAACAAAGGTAAAACGCTGATGGAAAAGGAAGTAGACGACGATGAAGAAGGAGAAGAAGAAGAAGTTAGAACGAAAGAAATTCTTGCAGCATTAAGTGACATTCTTTGTTACTACTCTTCTTTTTCGGTTTCGTTTGTGTGTGCTACGTCAATCGTCAAAACAAATCTGAAAGCAGCCGACCGGATAAGAGGAGAAGAAGAAGGAAAAGAAGATAGAGAAGATGAGAGCAAGGAAGAATGAGAAGAAGGTAGTGGAAGGATCAAATTCGATGATGCACCTTTGATCAGGACACTGTTAAGCTGGAAAATTACTTTATTCGCTTCGCTGCAGTCAGAGATTTATCTCTTTTTTCTCTCCTACTTTTTCTTCTTCTTCTTCTTCTTCTTCTTCCTCTAGAACTTCTACTATTACTACTACTACTACTACTACTTCTGCTCCTTCTTCTTCATCATCTTCAAAATATTTCATTTGATTTTCTGTAGCCTAGTTTTCTAATTGCTATTTTCTGTTCACAGGTATGCATTTAATTTGATTGGTCCATGGGAGTTGTGTGTTGTATGTGAGTAATTGATTACACTAAAGAATATATTACAATAATAGTAATAGAAACACTGTGATCATTACATTACAGTACTGCTTAATAATGCATATACTGCACACATCAAAAATCGAAACATGTTAATTTATTAACATGGCCGACAATAATTAATTGTTAATTGGCAAAAGTTAACATTAATTAATCAACAGTTAATTGGCCCTACTAGTGGCCACGAAATAATGCGGAACGGAATAAGGATTTAAACGACTTTGCTGTGATCTGGCCTAAAAGATTCTACTATACAGGTGTAGGTTTGGTTAAGCAACACACACCGATGCAATGACTAATCGGTGTGTGTTGCTTCATAAGCAACTATGTGAAGTACTGTGACTAAACGTGACTAATCTCGTCTTGTCTTGTCTTCACTAACCGGTGTACGCCTAGCCTTAGTTACAATAAGTAGTAAGCTACCTCTCAGTTTTCATCTATTTTCCAATTCCGATTTAGAATATAAAAGAAGAGGTAGGAATTGAGGAGGAGAAGAGAGAAGGAGAAGAAGAAGAAGAAGAAGAAGAAAGAAGAAGAAGGAGAAGAAGAAGAAGAAGAAGAAGATGAAGAAGAAGAGGAGGAGGAGGAGAAGGAGAGGAAGAAGAAGATGAAGAAGAAGAGGAGAGAAGAGGAAGAAGAAGAAGTAGAAGAAGATGGGAAGAAGAAGATGAAGGAGAAGAAGAAGAAGAAGAAGAAGAAGAAGATAATAAAGAAGAATATGGGGAAGAAGGGTAAGTAGAAGAAGTAGAAGAAGATGGGTAGAAGAAGAAGAAGAAGAAGAAGAAGAAGAAGAAGAAGAAGAAGAAGAAGAGGAATTCGAAGAAGAAGATGAGGAAGAAGAAGAAGAAGAAGAAGAAGAGGAAGAAGAAGAAAAATAAAGAGGAAAACTGTGAAGAGTGAATGCATTTTCGACTGGGCTGCCTTGAAATGATCATCTCTTTGAAAAGTGTCCGCCATATTCACTTTCCTCCTTCTCGCGTCAAAATGAGCCACCGCCAATGTTCGGTAAAGTGCACAACAATGTTTCTTTCGCCAGGCTAGCATTTGATGAGCAGAAGAAAGAGACAAGACAACAGAGAAAAAGAGAGAGAAGAGAAGAGGAAAGTAATTTGAGGTGACGCAGCGGACAGCCCTCGGTTGAGTTCAAAGTAGAAAGGTCAAAAGTGAAGATGATCACTTTTTGGAGGCGAAATCTAAAGAGGTGCCATTTGTCAGCTAGAAAAAGAAGGGAAAGAAAAGAAGAAGAAGGAGAAGGAGAAGAATAAGAAGAGAAAGAAGTGAGAGGGAGAAAGTAGGAGGATAGTAGGAGAGAAGGATCGAGATCCGAGAAATAAGTAGAAGATCAAAAATTACAAAATTGTGACTCATAAGCTGAATTTACCTCACAAAATTCGGACAATCAGTGGAACAAACTATTGAAAAATAGCATCAAAACAAATTCTAGTAAGAGATATAGCAGGATCCTTTTAACTTGTCAGAAAACATATGATCGACAATACTTACCACAATACTACAAATGCTGAATCTCGCAGATTATTGAAAAGGTCTTTTAAAAAGTTATTCTTTGAAAGGTCTTCTTTAAAAAGATTTTTTAAAAACTTTAAAGGTCTTTAAGACTTTTAAGTATTTTGATTATTGTGTCGAAGTTACTGTTCAACTATTACCAAACCAGCTGATTTCTGACAAGTTAAATGGATCGTGCTATAATCATACAGACATTTTTCAAACAGAAAAAATGTTAGAGCAGCAATAGAAATTGGGTAAGTGGCTTAATATACTGTATGAAAATTGGCTTATTCGATTATGGTCGTTATAGCAGGAGTGCTTACTCAAGGCAACAAATTGAAGAAGATATAGAAGAGGAAGAGGAAGAAGGAGAAGGAGGAGGAGGAGAGCAAGGATAAGAATAGAATAAGAATAAATTTTATTTGCCATAAACAAAACAATACAGAATATACACTTTATAGATATTAGTGCATTCGATCTATGGCACTACTGGCATAAGAGACTCTTGTTCGCCAGCAGTGAGTTCAAAATCGAACAGCTTTTAATGCCGAAGCAAACTAAATAAAGGAAATAATAAACTAAAGAAATATAACTTAATATAGAAAAATTAATATTCTTAACTATGAATACAGATAGACAATAGATTAATAGCTGGAAGTAGATTAAAAAGAAATAAATTACGATACAGTAGCATTGCCAGAATTCTGATAGGTATTGTCAGACACTACTAGGCCTACTCTGAGAAAAGAAACCGTGAGTTCGTAGTCATAAACTAAAGGCAAATTTCTTATGAGTTGAATTAAACTAATTTGAAGTAAATTTTTGTTTTCACCCATGCTTCTATTTCGCTATTGAGTTTCTCTGTGAATCTATTGGTTATGAAGTGATTTGGAATTTTATTTGAGTAATATTGCATGAAGTAAGGAAATTGATGTTTATTTATAGTTAATCTAGAGAAAGTTCTATTATAAGTATTTAGTGAAGACGGTCGTAAATTATGTAAATGTGTGTTTATTGTTAATAGCTGTTTATTTCTATTAGCATGTGTTATAATTTTCTTCACAAAGACCTGTCTCAACGTTGGTACACCAAACTCAATGAACAAGGATTTGCTAGGATACAGTCTGGGTCGTCTCAAAGCTGCTCTAATTATATGTTTTTGCAATGTAAAAATTTTATTGAAGTGCGTGTCATAAGTACCCCCCCATAATTCAATACCATATTCAAAAAGCGAATTTGCATAGGCGTAGTATATGGTTCTTATTATATTTAAGTCCTTTAACGAATTTATTCTATAAAACATGTATATTAGATATTTCAGTTTAGCTATTAGATGTTGTAAATGATAGTTCCATTTTAAGTGACTGTCCATTATGATTCCAAGGTATTTTAAAGATGTTACTTTTTCTATGGCCTCGCATGGACAATCAGCGGCTATTGGGGAAACTATTTCATGGTTATGAATTTTTATAACTACACCAGGTGGTGGTTCACCAGTCTTTGTTGGAGAAAATGCAATAAACTTAGTCTTACTCAGGTTCAACGTGAGAGTATGATTGTCAAACCATGATTTAGCTATGATTAGACCTTTATTTGCCATTTCATATGCTTCTCTCCATGATGATCCGCTAAAAATTAACACTGTATCATCAGCAAAAGATATTTTAGTAGAGTTTGGGATATCTATTTTTAGGAGATCATTCAAGTAAATCAAGAATAATATGGGCGATAAAACAGTTCCTTGAGGAAGGCCAAAACTTGTCAAAGTTCTTGTGTCAGTTTTATTGTTCATGGTCATAGTTTGACATCTATTTTGCAAATAGTTGGTGATCAGATTTTTAGCCACTCCACGAATACCACACCTGTCAAGTTTATTTATCAATGTCAAGTGAGGTATAGTATCGAAAGCTTTTGCTAAATCGAGGAAAATGGCCAAAGTTTTCATATTTTTATTGAAATTATAATCAACTATGTTTGTTAATAGCATAACAGCATCCTTTGTTGACTTTCCAGACTGGAAGCCATACTGATTGTCAGCAATGAAATTATTTTTATCCAGGAAGTCAACTAACCTCTTTTTTATTACCCTTTCTGTTATTTTTGCAAAGTTGCTGAGTAGGCTAATAGGTCTATAGTTTGCTGGATTACGTTTATCACCTGCTTTATGAATTAATATTAGTTTAGCTACTTTAAAACGTTTAGGAAAGTAGCCTTCACTAAAGCATTTATTTATTATGATTTCGAGTGGGCCAGCAATGTATGGAGCAATCTGTTTCAGACAGTGACCCGTAAATTTATCCTCTCCAGGGGAAGCATCGCTTTTCAAGGTAGTTATGATGGATGCGATTTCAGCTGCATTCGTAGGATACAGGTACAAACTATCTGTAGGAGGTATGGAAGCTGACATTGGGGGATCTGTCGTATTTATATTATTATTAAGTGCTTCTGCATAACTTTTCCCAACGTTTACAAAATAATCATTAAATATTTCAGCGTCTAAGTCCGGTTCCATCTTTGATTTCTTCTCGATTTCTAAAATGTCTCTAATATTTTCCCATGTCTTTTTTGAGTTACCTCTGTTCAATTGAAATTTATTATTAAAATATTCGATTTTTGCATTTCTTACAATGTTGTTCAAGGTGTTCCTGTAATTCTTATACTGCTCTTTCAATACTGCATTAAAAGGCTGTTTTTTGAGTTGTCTAGCCATTTTATCTCTTTTTCGCATTGCACTTATCATACTTTGTGTAATCCATTTTTTAGAGGTTTTCTTTTATGTGATAGTTGAATGATATTCAGTATGTTTATCTAAGTAATCTGTTAATTTATATATGAAAGAATCTACCAATTTATCAGTGTCATTAGAATCTGTCATCCCAAGCACTCCCAATTCTCTTTATCTAAGTCATTCTTTAATGCTTCATAATTTATTTTCTTAACAGTATTTTTAACTGATGGACATTGACTCGAGTTAGAAGAGTAATTTATATGGAATGAGGTACAGTAGTGGTCGGTGATAGTAGATTTGATAATGGCTGAAAATACATTACTTTCTTTAATGGATCTGTTTTGAAAAATATGTGATCTATACAAGTATTACTATTGTTTTGAGATCTCGTAGCTTTATTTATTAATGACTTAAATCCATTAAGCTGCATAACTCCTAGGTACTCATTACTCAAATTATCATTATCAAGAATGTTAATATTAATGTCACCTATAATGATGACTGATTTATCTGTTCCTAAAGATTGTAGATATGAATCCAAACTCATAAGAAAGCCGTTAATGTTCAAAGATGGTGATCGATAAAGTGCTAGCAATCTGTAGGTTTTGTTATCAATTTCAAGATCTAGACAGATTGTATTTACAAAGTCGATTGAAATATCTATTCTATTAAACTTTACATCATTATGGATAAATACACATAGCCCATCACATTTGGTGAACTTATTTATCTGATTAACAACGGTATAGCCCTCAATATTGAAATTAAAAGCGAAAGAATTTTCAATCCATGTTTCGGACAAGACAATAATATCGAACTTCACTTTACTATTGCTTACATAGTAGAGGAACTCATCAAAATTTTTGGCAATGCTACGTATATTCATGTGCACCACGCTAAAAAGTTTATCTACCTGATTGTGATAGTAAAGAGGATCAAAAGAAAAGAAATCATTTACTTCTATTGTTTCATTATCATTGTAGTGTATGATCGAATCTTCAATCTCTTCAAAAATCATTGTAATGTAATTAAAGGCTTAGTTGTAAATAAAATAAAAAATAAATAAAAAGAAAAGTCTAGAATATAGACAGAACAACGGCCAGCCGACCGACCAGTCATGGAAAACAAGTAAGAAAATGTAAATGAATAAATGAAGGAAATTTTAATCGAAGAAAAGCGTGTATTGTACCTGAATAATTAAGATAAATGAATATGAAGATATAAGGTAAGATATTTGAAACATCTTATGTTTGTGCTTAAATTGTGGTACACAATTATTCATTGTTCATTTATTCATTTACATCAAATGTAAATGAATAAATTTTAATAGAAGAAAAGCGTGTATTGTACCTGAATAATTAAGATAAATGAATATGAAGATAGAAGGTAAGATATTTAAAACGAAAGAGATTGATATGAGTTCATGAAATCCCATCGATAAGAGTTTGGCCACCTTTTAGGGGCCCCTTTCCTAATTATAATCAACAAAGTGAAGTCTTTCCATTACTTTATCTATTTGCAGAATAATACTTTATTGATAGTGACATCTTAACGAAAAGGAAAAACTAGCTGCTTCGAACATGGAATATTGGAATTGATGTAGTATACTGAAATTTTTCAAATAATTGTATAAATACTTGAGTTGAATTACTTGAGTAATTCTTATTTTCAAAAATAGAATGAGGTAATACACTTCATTTATTGGCATGATATTTAAAATACCAATTATATTAATTTAAAACAAAAGCAAATTCTCCATAAAATGAATAGATTAGCACTTAATTAAATAAATAGAATAAAAATATACACATTCGACCTACGTAAATTTGTAAGTAGTTCATATAATGTAAGTGAGTAATATAAATAATGTAGCATGTAGTCTTTAAATACTGAAATATGTAGCCTTCAAGTAATCTTATAATGTAGTCTTTCGCATTAATTTAAAAAATAAAATAATAAAACTTCTCAAAACAAAAACTATATTTTCTACTCACGATCTTTCAATGCATAACAAGAGAGAATACTTCTCAATAAACACCGTGTTATGGACACTTCACTGCTTCTCTGTGCCAACCAGCGGGGGCGGGGGTGAAGTGTTGTCATCGCTGCAGGTTGGCGTTGGCGGAGCTCTGTCTCCTTGACGGCCGGTCCTTATACGCTCCACATGTGTCAGGTCACGGATACGGAAGGGTCGCTGATCCGCTGATGCCTTGGCCATGATTTTGCAGTCTGAGGTCCACACCGACGACAACTTCTTGTCCCTCATCAAGCTTTTGGCAGCGTTGAAAATCGCTCTCGTTTCGGGTGTTAAGTGCTCGTTGAGGAAAATTGGGTTATCGGGAAATGATTTTCTTAGGTCCTGGGCACTGATTTTTCCCATTTGTCTCCTCGCTGCTAACCACATCTCTTTCGTCAGTCGAGATGTAAAATTCACAACTATGGATGGAGGATTAGTGTCTGATTTATTACGCCCTAGCCTATGCGCCGCTGAAATCTCTGAGTCATAGAAATTTAATTGAAGGACCCGAGCTATGTCTCCCAGTATAGCGAAAATATTTTCCCTAAAAGTCACAGGTACACCCGATATTAAAATATTGTTTTTACGTGTTTGTTGTTGGAGTTCTTGTACATTCTCCTTTACGCTTTTCAGTTCTATTTTGAGACGAGCGTTCTCTTCTTTCAAAGCACTCACGGTTTCACAAGTTTCGTCACATTTCACTTTAACGTCTTTAAATTGTTCTCTCATTTTCTCCCACATTTCGTTGTTTCTATCCCACTTTGTGTTAGTCTCTTTTCTAAATTCGTTTATTGCATTTAATAACATTTCATTTGAAATTTCGCTATCATCCATTTTGTTAGTACCGGAACTCGAAGACGATGTAGCACATTTCTCGCACTTCCACTTTCCATTCTTTTTATAAAAAGAAAGATTAATACAGTTCTGGTGAAAAGCTACTTGACAGTCCGGACATTTCACACCATCCTTAGTGATTTTCTGATGACACCGGTCACACTCCATAATATTCCGTTCCTTGATTATTACTTCACTTTAACTATAAACTTCACTTTAACTATTTTCGAATAAATTAAAAATCACGTTTTGCTTTTATAACATTGCTAGGTTAGAAATATTGAATAACAGCACGCTAGCCGGCCGGCCTAAACTCGTCGTCTAGGAGCGCGATAAGAAAACTTCCGATCGCATCGACTGCTCGATCAGAACTGGAGTATCTGAAGTAGTAAAAGAAGATGAGAGAGAAGAAGTAGGTAAAATAGAAGAAGAAGAAGGAGAAGAAAATCAAGGAGGAGATGGAGTAGGAGAAGAAGAAGGAGAAAGAGAAGGAGCTGAGAACTGGAAGAAGATGAAAAAGTAGAAGAGGAGGAGGAGGAGGATGGAGAAGAAGATGGAACTAGCAACAACTTGAAGATGTCAGAAGGAAGAATCGAAGAAAAAGAAAACTGAACTCTAAGAAGTGAGAAAGAGAAGAAGAATATGACGATGATGTGAAGGAAGTATAGATTCAGCTGGAGGAGTTGAAGAAAACCAAAAAGGAGAAGACGGAAGGGATAGGAGACGAAGGAGAAAAAGAAGGAGAAGAAGAAGAAGTAAAAGAGGAAGCAGAGGAAAACCATGTACTCATGTACGGTAGAGTCTCAATAACATCATTTCCTTCTCTCAAATCTATCCTACCGCCGGTTCGGTTCGGATAGGATACGGTAATTCCAGAATATAGGGTAACACATTGCATCTACGCAGTTACTGGAGAAAAGTACCGAAAGAAACGCTCGAATAGCTGGAATGCTCCAGTCGTTTTCCAGGAAAAAGGAAAGAAATCCTCTGTAACTTGCGAAAAATGTCTACGTAAGCGAAAAAAGTACAAGAATATAGGTATGGATCTTAGTTACAGGATTTTGATATAGGTAGGCACCAATGCTATAAAGCTATGCTATAGTTAAGGGCTGGAGAAATGTCTCTATAGCTAACGAAATTTCAATGGAAATAAGCATGTATATATATATTCAATATTATTTATATATATATATATATATATATATATATATATTAGTTCTATATATATATATATTTTCATTTTCTGTATTAACATACTGTTTTTTATTTTCATTTTGTATTGTCCGAAATATGAAAGAAGAATAAATTGATTTATTTATTTATTTAATATTCATGTACGTACATAAGTTTACACGTAACTCATTTATATGTATAATTATACTAAATTTGTTGTGAAAGTGAGAAAGTACGCTTGTTACAGAAATAAATATTTGTATTGTGGACTTCAATATTATCTAAGAATTCATGTACACGTACAATTTATTCAAATATATTATCACAATTAACCAATTTACATGAATTTGTATACTATATTTTTCAAGGGGATAGGCTAGTTACAGAAAGATATGTTTCTGTATGAAAAATTTGTTTCTGATGGAATTATATTTGTACACATACGATTGATTGGTAAACGTTTCATTTATATTTATGTATATATATTGACAATAAACCCATTCATATATATATTTGTATATAATTGGTATAAAATTGAGTGGGTAGGCTTGTTACAGGAAGACATGTTTCTATAGTAGGCAAAAAAGCGATGAATACGTACACCTACTCTTGATTCATTCATGTGTAGATATATATTCGAAGTAGACTTGAAAGCGTAGTTACAAGAAAAGTTCTTGGAGGAAACTCCTTGAGGAATAATAATAATTGTAGGCTGTACGTTTTTCCAGCATGGGAATCCAGCCCACGCATTCCAACTTAAGAAATCTTGTTTGAATAGAGCTGGAGAGTTCTAAGTCGAGAGCTCTGCTTTGAATAGAGTTGCTGGAAAGTTCCAGATAGGCCTACCTGAATCTGAGTTTTACATAGAGGCAATTTCAGAGAATAGTTCAGGAACAGCTCTAAGATGCCAACACACTAGGCATATATAGGACTGCACTGTGAGTGAGACATGTTACAGTGT
The DNA here is from genome assembly GCA_017141395.1 of Laodelphax striatellus. NCBI lineage: Eukaryota > Metazoa > Arthropoda > Insecta > Hemiptera > Delphacidae > Laodelphax > Laodelphax striatellus. The sequence goes on along the minus strand of CM029537.1, from coordinate 6,551,278 downwards.
GTGAAGAGCTTGAAAATTTATATTTTCTCAATATTTCCTTCGAACACAATGTTATTTCGAACACTAGTTATTATCCAGGACTTGAAAAGAAAAGATGTCAGAAGAAGAGTCTAATACTGGAACAGCTGACTGTAAGATGTCCTCACACTAAACATGGGTAGCATGAATGTGCATGTCTAGTGTATAGGTCAATTAAAATCATTCCTATTCCTTCCACATTTCCTCACAGCTTCAGTAGGCAAAAGAGTCTTCCATGTTATTATTTTTTTGTTCACAATAAGATGTGCGATGTGTGATTGATGTTGGAATCAAAAGAAGACAAGAGAAGAAGAAGAAGAAGAAGAAGAAGAAGAAGAAGAAGAAGAAGAAGATGAAGTGGTGGGAGAGGAAGAAGAGAAGAAGAAAAGGAAGAGAGAAGAAGAAGAGAGGAAGAAGGAGAAGAAGAAGTGCAAGGTGTTTGAAGTTGGAATCAGAATAAAGAGAAATAGAAGAAGAAGAAAAAAGGAGAAGAAGAAAAAGAAGAAGAAGAAGAAGAAGAAGAAGAAGATGATGATGATGACGATGAAGAAAAAGAAGAAATTCGGTATATCAAAATTCAGATGTGAAGTGAAGTAAGCCATTACTGGCTTGGAGTGTAGAAAAAGTTGTTACATCAAACTACTAGGAAAATGGATGCTGAGTAGTGGGAGAAGAATAAGAAGAAGAAGAAAGAGAATAAGAAGAAGAAGGTAAAGCAGGATACTTTTATCCACGTGCTCACAGATCCCCAAGCGCCGATATTTATTAGAATTTCGTGCTTGGACTAGCTATAGCATGGATTAGGAATGCATGCTGCAAAAGGCAGCGAAAGAATCAGGGGTGGAAGTAGCAGAATGGAAGAGAAAGGGGAAATGAATAGGGGTGTGAAAAGAGAAATGAAGATAAGAGAATAGCAAGAGAATAAGAGGTGCAAGAAGAGAAATGGAAGAGAAAGAGGAAATAAATAGGGGTGGAAAAAGAGGAATAAAGATAAGTGGAAGAGTAGAGATAGGAGATGGGAAGAGAAAGGAGAAAGATGAGAGGAAGGGTAGTGATAGGGGAAGGAGAGAGAAGAGGGAATGATAAAGATGAAGGAAAGTGTCTCACTTCAACTAGAGCTGCTAGTAGACGTGATGTATTATTTCAAGGGTAGTAGTGCAACTCTTCGATTATCCTGGACTCTGGTATCTACACGCCCTTTCAAATTTCCACATCTTTACTCACTTCTACTCAATATTTGCTTTTTTCTCTCTGCATCCTACTCTTCTTCATTTCTCTTTTGTATTGTCTACTATTTCTCCGTTTTCCCTGAATTTTCAACTTTCAACTTGTTATCGCTTTTTCAAATTTTCACCTCTTTATTCAATCTATCTATAGGAATAGTTCACTAACTTCTACTCGATATTCGTTTATTTTTCTCTGTATTCTTCTCTTTTTCATTCTCTTATGTATTCTCTATCTCTCCTTTCTGTCTGACATTGCGACGTTTTACTCTTGAATTCACTTTTTCATCTTCCTATATTTTCCGTTCTTGTATCTTTCTCTGATCAATTCTAAGATAAGAAACTTTTCTATTCAAATAGAATTAAAAAATCATGCTGAACATGTTACAGAGCTCATTTTCTAGTATTCATTAAGATAATTATGATCAAATCTAATTTCTAAGATAAGCAATTTTTCTTATCTGAGATGAATAATTCAAAGATATTCAATTTTTCTATTCAAAGTAGCCTGAATTAAAAAATCAAGCTAAACATGTTACTAAACTCATTTTCCAGTATTCACTGACATATTTGAAACTTTTCTGTGTAGTATATTATAACTATCATGTAGTAGTTAATTTTTGAAAGAAAGTCACGGAATTCGTTTCCCGGAATTCATTGACATTTTTTTTAAAGTTGAGAGGTTTTCCTGAGTATTTTCCGAGTTCAACCTTTGCAGTGTGAAAAGCGGCGAAAATCGCTACTGGGAAATCCAAATAGAGTTGCCAAAGAGCTCCAAAATTAAACCAAATTAAACGTGTGGGAAACTCCCAAAGCTTTACGTCAGGGCTAAATCAAGTCAAAGTACGCGAATGTATAGGTGCAGAGAGAAACGAATGAGAGAGAAACAGAGAGAGATAGAGAGAGGAGGAAGAGAAAGATGAAATGAACAAAACAAAATAAGAGAAAATTCGTTTGGAGAGAAAACGAAGAACAAGAAAATTCAAGGAAATCAAAACTAATGAAATAATTGGAGAGGACAAAAATAGAAATGGTTGAGGACAAAGAAAGGTAGAGAAGAGAATAAAATGAGGATGAAGAAGGAAAACACAAAAGACAGGAAGAGGAAGATGAATGACAAATAGAGGAACGTGAGAAGATGATAGAAAAGAAAAAAAGTGGAAAATATAGGAATAATGATAATCGAAGGATACAGACAGAGTGATTCGAAGAGAGAAAAATTAAAGAAAGAGGAATAGTGAAAGAGGAGAGAAGAGAAGAGAAATAAAGATAGAAAAGAAGAGAAGAGAAAGAAAGTAGTTGAAAATTTCATTGGGAAACAGAAAAATAACTGAAAGTGGTTAAAGAAGAATAAGAGAAAGAGATAAACGAGAAAAAGAGGAAAGAGTTAGAGAAAATGATGATGAGGGAAAAAGAGGTAAATCAAAGGGGGAATGAAAGAAAGATAGAAAACGGAAGAAGAGTAAAGAAGGAGAGTCTAAAAGGAAATTCGAGTTTTCACAGGAAACCAAATCTCTGGCATTTGCATTAATTACTATTCTCTTTTACGCAAAGTTTGCTCCTTCTCCTCCTCTCATTCCTCCCCTCTCTCTCATTTTCCTCAGTCGCTCTCTCTCGCTCCGCAAATTAAAACCTGTGCTTTAGCACTGGGATTCAGTGACTGGCCTCAAAGAGTTACAAGAGTTAATCCTAGCATTAAACTATTTATTGAAATTGGAAGAGCCGTTCTGTGTCAATGTGCTTCATGCTCGATAGAGCAGTCTAGCTAGACTGGTTCAGTTGCGTAGAGTGATTGGGAGTTTCGTTAGCAAGATGGACTACAGCAATACTAATTGAAGTCCAAATTGAGTATTTTGTTAAAATTCAAATAACTAACATGCAAAAAAGGTAATTAATATGTACTAAAACAAATGAAATAATAATAGGAATGCTTGAAGAGAAATGTGAAATAAAAATAGCAAGTAAATCCAATTTTACCCAGTGCAACACCACAAATCTAGTTTTATCATAAGTCTAAGTTTGTTTGTCATTGAATTTTCTTCCTATTTTTATTCCACATTGTTCTCTTCAAGTATTCCTATTCATTTCATTTGTTTCTGTACATAATCAATGATCTTCCATTGCTAAGTTAGTTGTTTGAACCGCCATTGCTCTGATGTTTGCAGAAACCGCCCATTGTGGGAGGAGCTAGGCCAATGGCCAATGGCAGTTGTTCACCTGATGGGCCATTCAACTGCCAATCACAGCGCTCGGTCACGAGTATAAATTCTGCTGCACTGAACTTTAGTCTCAGTTTACCAGAGATTGATAAAGGAGTAACAACTGAAACTGCAGTTCTCGTTGTTTTATCAAATATGTGGTTTTGACAAGTCTCCTTATTCAGTCAAACAGTAGGTACATTATGACTGTCGAATACAGTTTGAAGAGTTTTTATTCTATCCAACTGCCATAGAGCAATTTATTCCTCATAAACCCTGCTTAATATTTTTGGAAGAAGCAAGAAAAATGTTTATTCAAAATGGCTGCTTAGAATTTATGACAGACGGCATGCGACATTTTGTAAAGGCTACAAAAAACCTTTAAAAATTTTACATATGTGAATAAAATTGTCCTCAATAAAAAATACACGGGAGCAATGTTTATAACGTTTTTATTTTACCCCCTCTTTTTTATTCGTGTTACATATTCCCCCTCTCCTTTTACTATCACTTTATGTTCGTTTTTACGAAATTTTATTGTAGAGCATATTTTCTACAGAAATAACAGAAAGTCCTGGTGACAAAATTTTGATAGACGAATATAGTTTTCTTGGTATGCGACAATATCATCCCCTTGCAGGTGAAGTTAGGACTGGAGAGTCCTTTCTACCAGTCATCTTCGTATATTTTATGATCATATGTCTATTTTGTAATATACTTTCGTGTATTATAAATATTTGTCTCTGAATTTAATGAATTGAACAAGGGTACGGTGTTCTACTCTGGCTTGTTATTTTCTGTAATGAATAAATATAGGTGTAATATGTGTATAGTGTGTTATGTATAGTATAGTATGTGAATATGTCTCAGAATGTTATGGATTGAACAAGTACGGAAGTTATTCTACACTGGCTTGCGATTATTCTGGAATAAATATAGGTAGAATTTGACAATATTAT